>WAAF01019485.1:38018-52382 GCA_013400475.1 Tricholaema leucomelas
CAGGGCAGGTCCAGGCTGGATGTGAGGAGGAAGTTGTTGTCAGAGAGAGTGATTGGCACTGGAATGGGCTGCCCAGGGAGGTGGTGGAGTGGCCGTGGCTGGAGGTGTTGAAGCCAAGCCTGGCTGGGGCACTTAGTGCCATGGTCTGGTTGGTTGGGCAGGGCTGGGGGCTAGGTTGGGCTGGGTGAAATTGGAGCTCTCTTCCCCCCTGCCTGATTTTATGATTCTGTACTCCAGACATCAAACCAGCCTGGAAGAGAAGGTTCAGTAAGGCAGGCACAGGGACAGCTGCAGCCAGAGCAGGCTGCACAGGCACACAGCAAGGCTGAGTTTGGATGGCTGCAGGGATGGAGCCTCAAGCACAGCCCTGGGCAGCCTGTGCCAGGCTCTCCCCCCTCCTGTTGTGTGAAAAAACCTCCTTGCTGCCCTCACCGTGCTGAGGTCTCTGGAGCTGCAGCTGGGGTCTCAGCAGGGGGGAGCAGAGGGGCAGGATCCCCTCCTGTCTGAACAGATGCTCCATTGGTGGCTCCTGCTTTTCAGCAAGGGCTGCTCTGATTTCCTGGCACCAAAGGGTTACAGATTGTGTCTGATTTGTTCCCAGAAGGGCTGAATTCAGTACATTTCTTGCAGTCTTTCCCCCTTTTCTCTTTATTTGTTGGTGACATGCAGAGGTTTGCACTCTGCTGGCTCCAGTGTTCACCTTCAAGACATCTAAAATGTAAATGTAAAACACAAACAGCCCTGCCTGTGATGAGGAGGCACAGACCTGGCTGGCTTAGAGCCAGCATCAAAGTCTCAGTTCCTTAGGAGCTCAAAGGCTTCACATCTTGGATGTTTTACATGGTTCTGGGTCAAGCTGTGAAGCCACCAGGGGTGAATATTAATCAAGCTGACCTCGATTTAAAACATGTCATCGTTTATAGCTGCTTTGAAAACTGCTTAGGAAGAGCTGTGCCTGAGATAGGGATGGGCAACAGGATGCCCCTGAGCCAGCAACCTGCCCTGCTGCCCAAGAAGGCCAAGGGCATCCTGGGCTGGGCTAGAAGGGCTGTGCTGAGTAGGTCACAGAGGTTCTCCTGCCCCTCTGCTCTGTCCTGCTGAGGCCACAGCTGGAATGTTGTGTCCAGGTCTGGGCCCCTCAGCTCAAGAAGGAGCTCAGGGAGCTGCTGGAGAGAGTCCAGCCCAGAGCCCCCAGGCTGCTGCAGGCAGGGAACATCTCCTGTGAGGCCAGGCTGAGGGAGCTGGGCTGGGAGCTGGCAGCAGAGGAGCCTGAGGGCTGCCCTCAGTGCTGGTGAGAGATGTGCAGGGCTGCAGCCAGGCTCTGCTCAGGGCTGTGCAAGGACAGGACAAGGGGCACTGGGTGCCAGCTGGAGCAGAGGAGGTGCCAGGGCAACAGGAGGGAAAACTTTGTCCCTGTGAGGGGGGCAGAGCCTTGGAGCAGGCTGCCAGAGAGGCTGTGGAGTCTCCTCTGGAGATACTGAGAGAGTAACAAGGAGGTGTTGCTCTGGGCAGCCTGATCTAGTCGAGGCTGTCTCTGCTTGCTGCAGAGGTGGTTGGATTGGGTGACCTTTGGAAGTCCCTTCCAGGCCACTGCTGGGCAAGATGAAGCTACCTTTGACACAGGCAATGTCATAGAGCACTGAGCAGTGCCTTAAAACTCTCATTCCAAATGGAATTGTGACTGTGAAGCCAACATGCTCACTGCCTGCTCCGAGCTGGGGAAGGACTGGTGGGGTTGTGCCTGATGTGTTTCCAGTTCCTCACTGCAAGGACAGGAGACAGACAAATGAGACAGCATGGCTGGGACTCTGCCCTGGCAGCTGCAGAGCGTATTTAGTACAAGTTAACATTAGTGTAAGGCCAAGCATCCTGCCCTGGGTCATACCCAGTGTGTCCAGCAGGAGTGGCACAGTGACAGTGCCACTCTGCTCACAGAATCAGAGAGTCAAGCAGGTTGGCAGAGAGCTCCAAGCTCCTCCAGCCCAACCTAGCCCCCAGCCCTGCCCAACCAACCAGACCATGGCACTAAGTGCCCCAGCCAGGCTTGGCTTCAACACCTCCAGCCACGGCCACTCCACCACCTCCCTGGGCAGCCCATTCCAGTGCCAATCACTCTCTCTGACAACAACTTCCTCCTCACATCCAGCCTGGACCTGCCCTGGCACAGCTTCAGGCTGTGTCCCCTTCTTCTGCTGCTGGCTGCCTGGCAGCAGAGCCCAACCCCAGCTGGCTACAGCCTCCCTGCAGGTAGTTGTAGACAGCAATGAGGTCAGCCCTGAGCATCCTCATCCCCGGGGAGGCCACAGATTGAGCAGTGGTTCCAGTTCTGGGTCCAGAGAGGCTGCAGAGGGGCTTGGAGGGCATCGTATGAGGAGCAGCTGAGGGCAGTCAGCCTGCAGAGGAGAAGGCTGAGGGGAGAGCTGATTGCTCTCTACAGCTCCCTGAGAGGAGGCTGGAGTGAGGCTGGAGTTGAGCTCTGCTCCTAGGCCACCAGAGATTGGAGAAGAGGCAGTGGTCTGGAGTTGTGCCATTGGAGGGCTGGGTTGGAGATGAGGAAGAATTTCTTTGCTGCAGGAGGGATGAGGGGTTGGGGCAGGCTGCCCAGGGAGCTGCTGCAGTGCCCATGCCTGGAGGGGTTCAAGGAGCTGTGGCTGTGGTGCATCAGGCTGGAGCTGAGTGGTCACAGGAGTTGGGTTGTGGCTGGACTCGATGATCCCGAAGGTCTTTCCCACCTTTAACGACTGTATGAGTCTAAGCACACTAACACTTCCTTCCATCCTCACCTCTTTCCCTGGCACCCTGAACTCACACTGAAGGGAGGAGGCTTTAGTTCACCTGAACACTGAGGCTCAGAAATGCACCACTGAAAACCAGAGGAGAAGAACTGGGAGTGGGGAGGCGCCGCGGCCGCAGCCTCGGGTGGGTCGCTCCACCACCCTCCACCACCCTCCACCTGAGGTCAGCAGCACAACCTGGCAGCGCCTGTGTAAAACTAAGAGCTGGCACTGCCACGGCAGCTGCGTGGGATGATGTCCTCGGACTGCTTCCTAGAGACCAGCTGCTGAGGGCGTTCAAAACCCACTAAGCCCTTACCACTGCCGCTAATTGCTTCCCTTCTCAGCAGCCTGGCTGCAGCCCTCAGAGCTGCCTCTAAAGCCCCAGAAGAGCTCTGCCCAGCTGAAGAGGTAAGATGAGAGGTTCAGTGCGAGGCAGCGCAGTGCTGCCGTCCGTGCTGGCCACCTTCTCGCCCTAATTAAGGCGCTGCCTTGCCGAGGCTGTCAGGCTGACAGCTCCATCAGCACTCGCGTTCGCTTCATCTATATCCTTCGGGGGGGCAAGGGAAGAAGCGAAGCCCTGCCGAGCAAACCGAAGCACTTCAGTGGAGTCATCTTATTTACATCTGAACACCTATCGAGCCTGAAGCTGTCAGAGGCTCGACAAGACCCTCGGCTGCTGCTGCCTCGCTGCCTCCCCGAGCGCACAGACAGGCGCAGCCTCCGCTTCCGCCGCTCAGCGCCTGCTGCCCGAGCCCTTTACCCGGGGCCCGCTCGGCTCCAGCTTCCAAGCGAGCTCCAGGAGACACCGAACGGCCGTGGCTAGTTCTTCTATTACCTGAAACGATGTAATTAAAAGGCAAAGCCTCAGCTCTGGCTGGAATCATTCCTTTCCCAGCAGTGATATTTCCTCACCTTACCCAGACGGCAAAAAGAGAGGAGTAATTAATCTGCTGTCCCTTCAGCGGGGCCAATAAACAGAGAGCAATAAAACCTAATCTGATTGTGCCATTACCCCAAATGAATATTTTATCAGCTGTTAGCAACTGAAATCAGAAATTATGGGGTTTTTTAAGCAGCTTTTTAATAAGATGAAAGATAAGCGAGGCCCACAGCAGCCACTCGCGACCAGCCCGGCCTCTGCCTGCAGCTGACAGCTGCCTGTGAGGTGGACCTGAAAAGTGGGAAGAAGTGGGAAGAAGGTGACTTGCTCAGGAACGAGCTCAAGAGCTCTCCAAGGTTGCCAAGACTAAGGTGCCAGGCTCTTTGCGAGGTGCCCAGCAACAGAGCAAGGAATGAGGGGCATGGATTGGAACACAGGAGCATCCAACTCAGCAAGGCCAGGCTGGATGGGGCTTTAGCACCCAAGCTTAGCTCAGAGGAGTCAAGCTCATAGCAGGGAGGATGGAGGAGATGATCTTCAAGATCCCTTCCAATCAAGGCCAGGCTATATGGGGCTTTAACACCCAAGCTTAGAAAAGTCAAGCTCATAGCAGGGAGATTGGAGGAGATGGTCCCTAAGGTCCCTTCCAATCAAGGCCAGGTTGGACGAGGCCTTGAAGAACCAAGTCTAGCTGAGAGGAGCCCAGCCCATGGCAGGGAGGTTGGAGGAGATGAACTCCAAGCTCCCTTCCAATCTAAGCCATTCTCTGATCACCCCTTGGTTGCTCCCTTTTGACAAAGCCAAGCAAACCATGATAAGCAGACAAGACAGGGAGATCCTGATGCTGCTAATTGATTCATCTTGCAGCTCACACCATGAAACCTTCAACAAGTCATCCAGGGGCTGCTGTAATAAACTTGCTGCAGAGCCAATTTAGAAGAGGAACAAATAAGCTGCCAAACGCACACCACACATCATTTACATTTCATCCACAGCCACAATATCTCTTTCATTTCATTCCTGACACTCCAGGGTGCCAGCACAGAGTGAAGCTATGAGATGTTAAGGGAAATTCATTACTCTGTGGCATTTGGGCCAGAAATAATTCACTTTGTTCTATTAAGAACTTCATACTTTCAGGAATTCTACCAGGTTGTATTAAAATCACAGAACCAAGCAGGTTGGCAGAGAGCTCCAAGCTCCTCCAGCCCAACCTAGCACCCAGCCCTGCCCAACCAACCAGACCATGGCACTAAGTGCCCCAGCCAGGCTTGGCTTCAGCACCTCCAGCCACGGCCACTCCACCACCTCCCTGGGCACTGCCCCCCAGTGCCCCNCCTAACCACAGCCCTTCTGCTGCCCCGCAGATGGCATTGCCCCTCCTGGCCCCCAGGGCACACTGCTGGCTCATGCTCCCTCTCCCATCATTTCCTGATGACAATAAACTTCTGACTCCTCTGACCTGATTGGCAGAAGTCCATCTGCTGCAGAACTACAGAACTGCGAGATGCTGAGGGGAGAATAAGAGGGACTGAAGGCTCCCAAATGCAACGTCAAAGGCACTAGAGGATTAACAGCTCACCCCAGTCCCATCCAGCTACCTGATCAGAGGCTGCCTTTAGCTGCCTGAACACAAATAGACCTTGCACACCGTTGGCTAAGAGCCTGCCTCCTCAGACACGGATCACTGAGCCAGCAGACAGCAATGTCTTCTTTAAAAGCCTTTCATGAGCCATTCACACAGCTCCAGAGCAATTACAGGCTGCCAGCACTGCTGCTCTCTATGCACAAGGAATTCTCAAGCCAAAACACCCCCAGGAGGAGGTAAATACAATCTGTGTCTAACAGGATCCTGATGCCAGAGCTGCATCTCATTGTCTTGATTTGAGTTGATACTGTTAGGATGTCAACTACAGGAACTGCAGGTGAACAGAACCAGGGAATGGGTTGGCTGGAAAGGGAGCTTCAGCAGTGCCTAAGTCTAACCCTCCTGCAGGGACACCTTCCACGAGTCCAGATTGCACAAGGCTTCGTTCAGCCTGGAGAGGAGGACCACAAAGGGCTGGAGCAGCTCTGCTGTGAGCACAGGCTGAGGGAGCTGGGGGGTGCAGTCTGCAGAGGAGAAGACTCCAGGGGCACCTCAGAGCTGCTGCCAGGGCCTGAAGGGATGAAGAGAGAGAGAGAAAGAAGGAGAGAGGAGAGAAAGAGAAAGAGAGGGGAGGAGAGAAAGAGAAAGAGAGGGGAGGAGAGAAAGAGAACCCCCCAGCACCCAACCCCCAGAGGAGCAGTTGAGTTCAGCTGACCTGTGAAATTGGGCAGCACTCAAGTTTGAAGGCGTCAGTTTGAAGCTGCATTTCCTCCCCGGCTCAGACACAGCCCAGGCTGGCGCAGCGCAAGGCTGGGCAGGCGTTAGGGCACTTGCTGTAATACCAGGAAAGGTCAGAGAGCAAACTGAAGAGAGGCTCTGGACAGCTCGAACCTGCAGGCTTTGGTTTGTGCCCAGAGACAGGGTTAGCAGCAGCAGCATTGTTGCCCACAAATGTAAAACCCAAACCTTTGGAAGCAGAGGAAACACAAAGAGTAAGAGCCTGAGGCTGAGCGTTGAAGGGGATGACAGAGGCTGCTCTTCCGCTTCTGGAAGCAGCTTTGAACCAGCTGAAGCAGAACATCCTTCACCCTGCTTCAACATCCAAACAGCAGTTGCAGCTTCTACAGCAGCCCTCCATCAGTTCAGCCTGGGCAGCTCACACAGCCATGGCATGGCAGGGGCTGGAAGGGACCTCCAGAGATCATCCAGTCCAAACTCCCTGCCAAAGAGGAGCACCCAGGGCAGGGCACACAGGAATACATGCAGCTGGGGTTGGAAAGGCTCCAGAGAAGGAGACTCCACAGCCTCTCTGGCAGCCTGCTCTAGGCCTCTAGCACCCTCACAGGGACAAAGTTTTCCCTCCTCTTCCCCGGGCACATCCTCTGCTCCAGCTGGCACCCAGTGCCCCTCATCCTGGCATTGGGACAGCCCCGAGCAGAGCCTGGCTGCAGCCCTGCACGTCTCTATCACAGTGACTGAGGGCAGCCCTCAGGCTCCTCCAGCCACCATGACCACTGACCTCTATCCTGCAGAGCCACATCTACACTTCTTGAGCCCCTCCAGGCATGGGGACTCCAGCACCTCCCTGGGCAGCCTGTCCCAGCTCCTCACCACTCTTGCAGCAAAGAAATGCTCCCTGATCTCCAACCTAACCCTCCCCTGGCACAACTCCAGCAGATTGCCTCTTGTCCTGCTGCTGGTTGCTTGGGAGAAAAGCCCAAGCCCAGCCCCACTCTAACCTGCTTTAAGGAAGCTGTGAAGAGCAGTAAGAGCTTCTCTCAGCCTTCTCTCCTCCAGACTAAACATCAATAAAGTCACCCCTCAGTCTCTTCCAGGCTCCCAGCCCAGCTCCCTCAGCCTGGCCTCACAGGAGATGTTCCCTGCCTGCATCAGCTTGGGGGCTCTGGGCTGGACTCTCTCCAGCAGCTCCCTGAGCTCCTTCTTGAGCTGAGGGGCCCAGAACTGGACACAGCATTCCAGATGTGGCCTCACCAGAGTAGAGCAGACAGGGAGAAGAACCTGCAGGGAGGCTGCATTCACAACCTCCCTGGGCAACCTGTTCCAGTGTCTCCCATCCTCAGGCTAAAGAATTTCTCCCTCAGGCTGTCCCCCCAGCAGAGAAATGACTGGGGAGGGGAGCAGCTCTAAGTGCCATCTGTTTCCAGCTCTATTCTGCACCACCACAGACGTGAGGCTTTTCAGTTGGCAGTAAAAGAACTCCTTGCATGCCACCTGGCACTCACTTTCAGCTGATTAAACAATTTCTCTATGCACACTACATGAAACCCAATTATTTCCCAGGCAGTGGGTGCAGGCTGGGGCAGAGGAGGGTCCATGGGTACAGAAGGAAGGACTCTGTCACTGTGAAGGTGCTGGAAACCTGGAGCAGGCTGCCCAGAGAGGTTGTGGAGTCTCCTTGGGTGACTTTCCAATCTCACCTCTCCTCTGGAGACTTTCCAATCTCACCTGGATGTGTTCCTCTGGGTGGTCCTTCTCTGGCAGTGGGGGACTGGCCTGGATGGTCTCTGGAGGTCCCTTCCAAGCCCTGACTTTCTGTGACTCTGTAATTACAGGAATGTGAACACAGCAATTAAAAGACAATGCACAAGAAAGGCCCAAAAGGCAACTGCAATTTCAGCATCCCCGTCCATAAATACACACCAAAACCTCTGGGGGTCACTGCATGCCCTTCAAGGAGGGTTTCTATTTCATAGAGTCATAGAGTCAATCATAGAGTCATAGACTGATAACAGTGATGGAGTCATAAAGTCAATCATAACTTGATAGAGTCATAGAGTGATAGTGTCTTAGAGTCATAGAGTGATGAGAGTGATAGAGTCAGTCATAGAGTCAATCATAAATTGATGGAGTCATAGAGACAGTCATAGAGTGATGGAGTCATAGAGTCAAAGACTGATAGGAGTGATAGAGTCATGGAGTGATAGAGTCATAGAGTGATGAGTGATAGAGTCAGTCATAGAGTCATTGAGTCAATCATAAATTGATGGAGTCATAGAGACAGTCATAGAGTGATGGAGTCATAGAGTCAAAGACTGATAGGAGTGATAGAGTCATGGAGTGATAGAGTCATAGAGTGATGAGTGATAGAGTCAGTCATAGAGTCATTGAGTCAATCATAAATTGATGGAGTCATAGAGACAGTCATAGAGCGATGGAGTCATAGAGTCAATCATAGAGTCATAGAGTCACAGAGTCAGTCAGGGTTGGAAGGGACCTCAAGGATCAGCCAGTTCCAACCCCCCTGCCATGCCCAGGGACACCTCACACTAGATCAGGCTGCCCACAGCCTCAGCCAGCCTGGCCTTAAACACCTCCAGCCGTGGGGCCTCAACCACCTCCCTGGGCAACCCATTCCAGGCTCTCACCACCCTCATGCTGAAGCACTTCTTCCTGACACCCAGTCTGAACCTCCCCACTTCCAGCTTCCTTCCATTCCCAGAAGGAGGAAAAGGGAGAGGAAGGAGGAAAAGGGAGAGGAAGGAGGAAAAGGGAGAGGAAGGAGAACAGCCCGACCCAGGCTGCCTTCAGCTGCCTTTCACCTGCTTCACGGCCGCTTCGCCTCTGCCCGGTGCGCTGCTTCCAGAGCCGCTTGGCAGCGCAGCAGTAGCTCACTAGCAGGCTTCCCTCTGGGGGTTGTCTGTTTGGTGCTGTTTATTTTTTGAACCACGGTGTGAAAAGCAGCAGCAGATGCACGAAATTAAAGTTCAAGTTAATCAAAATACTGCTTGACAAAGCAAATAATTGAACTGCCCCTTCCAGGCGCTGCGGTTGGCAGTAATTAACAGGCGGCGACCGCGTGGGTACCGCTTCCCATTTCCCTTCTGCCATCAGACGATGCTGCCTTACACGTTTTGGGGGTTGTGTTGTGTCTTCAATGGTACCCCTGATAATAATACACCCTGGTTTTAATCATATTCCACCGTGCAGGAAATGAAGCTTGCAGTTTTCCCAGGTGCTTACCAAATTACCGCTGCAAAGCTAATTCCCGGCCCCGAGTTAAGAGCTCCGACGCTGCACGCATTAACAGCCTGCTTATGGTCTGCCTGCACAACAGAAGGTAAGTTAATATCTGCTTCAATTATCTCCAGCTCCTGCATTTATAGCACCCTGTGGGCAGCAAGGAGAAGGGCTGCAAATGTACTCAGCCTGCTTCTTCAGTGCTCTGCTGTGCGTAAAGGGAAGAGAAGGGAGGAAGGGAGAAGTCGATGGTTTTATCGAGCTCCGCTGTGTTGGTTCAAGAGGTCTACCAAGGTACAGCTCTCTCTTCACTTCCTACAGGAAAACAAATGCTCCTCCAAGCTTGGCCTGGATATAAATGTCACAGAGGGGATTAGGCTGGTTGGAAGGGACCTTAGAGGTCACAGAATCACAGGAACATGCAGGTTGGCAAATCCCCTCAGGATCATAGAATCAGAGAACCAAGCAGGTTGGCAGAGAGCTCCAAGCTCAGCCAGCCCAGCATAGCCCCCAGCCCTGCCCAACCAACCAGACCATGGCACTAAGTGCCCCAGCCAGGCTTGGCTTCAACACCTCCAGCCACGGCCACTCCACCACCTCCCTGGGCAGCCCATTCCAATGCCAATCACTCTCTCTGACAACAACTTCCTCAGCACATCCAGCCTAGACCTGCCCTGGCACAGCTTCAGGCTGTGTCCCCTTCTTCTGCTGCTGGCTGCCTGGCAGCAGAGCCCAACCCCACCTGGCTACAGCCTCCCTGCAGGCAGCTGCAGGCAGCAATGAGCTCTGCCCTGAGCCTCCTCTGCTGCAGGCTGCACACCCCCAGCTCCCTCAGCCTCTCCTCACAGGGCTGTGCTCCAGGCCCCTCCCCAGCCTTGCTGCCCTTCTCTCAACACCTTCCAGCACCTCAACATCTCTCTGCAATGGAGGAGCCCACAACTGGACACAGCACTCCAGGGCTGGCCTGAGCAGTGCTGAGCACAGGGGCAGAAGAACCTCCCTTGTCCTGCTGCCCACACTGCTCCTGAGCCAGCCCAGGATGCCATTGGCTCTGCTGCCCACCTGGGCACTGCTGCCTCCTCTTCAGCTCCTCTCTACCAGCAGCCCCAGGTCCCTCCCTGCCTGGCTGCTCTCAGCCACTCTGGCCCCAGCCTGCAGTGCTGCTTGGGGTTGTTGTGGTGGGCTTGGTTGTTCTGCTATAAAACCTGGTAGCAAGGTGGAGACAGCCAAACCTCTCTCCAAATCCAATGGTGAGTTCCTATTTCCAGGTCAGCTATGAAGTTACTGGCAAAAGCCTGAGGGATGCAGCCCAAGCCAATGGAAAACAGAGAGCCTTAAAAGCCAAGGCTCAGCTCTGCAGTGCCGTGGAGGTCAAAGCAGCCTCAGTAGAGTTAGGTACAGAAGCTTGCATCATAGAACCATAGAGTGGGTTGGGTTGGAAGGGACCTCCAAAGGTCATCCATCCTCACCCCACTGCAGACAGCAGGGACACTCTCCACCCGAGCAGGCTGCTCAGGGCACACAAACCAGCCTGCTCTGCTCACACCTCAGAACCACAGCACCACGCAGGTTGGCAAAGCCCCTCAGGACCAAGGCCAACCTAGAACCCTACTCACCAACATTCACCTCAAACCATCTCCCTAAGCACCACATCCAAACCACCCTTAAGCACATCCAGGCTGGGTGACTCCAGCATCTCCCTGGGCAGCTCATGCCAGTCCCTGACCACTCTCTCCAGGAAAAAAAACTTCCTAATGTCCAATCTAAACCTCCCCAGCCTCAGCTTGAGGCCATTCCCCTTCTTTTGTCTCCAATTCCCTGTGAGCAGAGCCCAGCAGCAGCCTCTCCACAATATCCCTTCAGGTAGCTGTAGACAGCAATGAGCTCTGCTCTCTGCCTCCTCTTCCTCACACTAACCATCCCCAGCTCCCCCCACTCAAACCTCCAACCTCCCTGCCACAGGTAGGGATGTCTCTCAGCTAAACCCAGATGCTCAAGGACTCAAATTTGCCTAAGCACATCAGCATACACAGGATTAGACCTGTGCTGGACACCTTTACTAATGCACATGCAGCCAGCTCTGTGCCCAGCTGCCAACGACAGCCATGGGCACCTTGGTCTGGATCCAGCCCAGTGTGTTCAGCAGGAGCAGGGCAGTGATGGTGCCCCTGCGCTCAGCCCGCTCTGGGCCCAGCGGCAGCAGGGCAGTGATGGTGCCCCTGCGCTCAGCCCGCTCTGGGCCCAGCGGCAGCAGGGCAGTGATGGTGCCCCTGCGCTCAGCCCGCTCTGGGCCCAGCGGCAGCAGGGCAGTGATGGTGCCCCTGCGCTCAGCCCGCTCTGGGCCCAGCGGCAGCAGGGCAGTGATGGTGCCCCTGTGCTCAGCCTGCTCTGGGTCCAGCAGCAGCAGGGCATTGATTGTGCCCCTGTGCTCAGCCTGCTCTGGGTCCAGCAGCAGCAGGGCAGTGACGGTGCCCCTGTGCTCAGCCCCGGTGAGGCTACAGCTTAAGTGCTGGGTTCAGTTCTGGACACCACAGGATAGAAAATGCATTGAGAGGCTGAAGGGTGTCCAGAGAAGGGCAGTGAGGATGGAGAGGGGTTTGGGGGGCATCATATGAGGAGCAGCTGAGGGAGCTGGGGGGTGTTCTGCTCAGAGAAGGCTAAGGGGAGATGTTCTTGCTCTCTACAGCTCAGAAGCGCTGGAATGATCTTTCTTGCTCTGCCTTACCTTTTGTGCTACAGATATCCATAAGAGGAGGGGGGCAGGGGGGGGAAACCTGCTGCCTTTTAATGCTCACTGAAATGCATTGAAGGAATGTGGGGGGAAAGAAGCCCAATAAAAGGCAGTTTCTAAAGAGCCTGTAAAAATTAGACTTCCAGGGTATATTCTGTGTGTGTTAAGTGAAGGTCATCAGCAGTTTGTTAGGTTGATCACCCCTTTCTGGGAGGGGAAGGGGTGAAGCATAGCATGGTTTCCTCACTGGAGGAGAAGGTGCAGTCTCCAGGCAAGAGGAACAGGCAGGGAGAGAGGGAGGCAGACTAAGAGAGGTATTTCTTAATAACAAAAAGCTAGCAAAAGAGGCATCAAATTTGTCAGCAGAACTGCAGATATGACTCTATCAATAATCCATGGCACTTCTGTATTTCCCTGCTGAGGCTATTATACAGCTTCAGATGACAGCCCTGCCTCAACTTCATCCTGCAACCCACTGGGACAGAAACTCATAACTGCCTTTCAACATAGATCCTTCATATAAAGGGTAATAACTGCAGCCAGCCAGGGTAGGAAGATTAGCAGAGAATGCAGCAAAGGAGCTGCCAGATGTGGGCAAGGCAGCCCTGGCAGAAGCCTGCCAAAAGAACTTCAGCAGGAGAGCTCCTTTAAGCATCAAGGGAAGAAGGGATCAGAAAGATTTCCTTCCCCTCTCCACCCCCAGAAGCTTCCTCAATGCTCCTCAGCTGATGAGGTTTAATTACCTTTGTCTTGCCCTGTCTTCAAATGTGGAGGGGAAGTCAGAGTTAAGCAGAGCTGAGCTGCTGCAAGACAAGTGATAAAGGCACTAGAGAAGGTTTGAGCAGTACTCAGGAACGTTATTAATACTCACAGATGGCACTGGGTTGGGAGAGAACCTCCGAGGGCTTCTTGGCCACCCCCTGCAGGCACAGGGACAGCTGCAGCCAGAGCAGGCTGCACAGGCACACAGCAAGGCTGAGCTTGGGTGGCTGCAGGGATGGGGCCTCAAGCACAGCCCTGGGCAGCCTGTGCCAGGCTCTCCCCACCCTCACTCTGCACAGCTTCCTCCTCAGCTCCAGCCCAACTCTGCCCTGCTCCACTGCCAAACCATTGCCCTGGGCCTGTCCCCACAGCCCCTTCTGAGCAGTCCCTCCCCAGCCTGCCTGCAGCTGCCCTGCAGATGCTCAGCTGCAGCTCTGAGGCTGAACAACCCAAATTCTTTCAGCCTGGACTCAAAGGGGATCTTCTCCAGCCCTGGACTCAAAGGAGAGCTTCTCCATCCCTCCAAGCCTCTTTGTGACCCTTCTCTTAACCCACTCCAGCAGGTCCATGAAAATGGAGCAGGCTGAGGCTGGATGTGAGGAACAAGTTCTGCAGCAGGAGGCTGCTGGAGCACTGCCACAGGTTGCCCAGGGAGGTGGTTGAGGCTCCATGGCTGGAGACGCTCGAGGTGAGGCTGGGCAAGGCTGTGAGCCACCTGCTGCAGTGGAGGATGTCCCTGCTGAGTGCAGAGGGGTTTGGACTGGATGAGCTTTGGAGCTCCCTTCCAGCCCAACCCATGCTGTGACTCCATGGCTGCAGGAAGTATTAGCTCCCTTCTAAACCTGCAAGCATCACAGAGCACAGGGGCAGAGAAATGCGGGGGGGGTCCCTTTAGTGCACCTTTACCTGCAGTGTGAGCCCTCCCTCACTAAGAAGCACCCAAGCTGGGCTCAAATTTGGGTTGCTCTGTGTTTATGTTTATTGCACAGGTATTAAGGCTTTCAGGAGGTGCAGTGGTTGCCAAGGAAACGAATTTTTAGTCTATCAGAGGGTAACTAAGTCGATAAATCTCACTTCCTATCCCCC
Organism: Tricholaema leucomelas; assembly: GCA_013400475.1. Taxonomy (NCBI): domain Eukaryota; kingdom Metazoa; phylum Chordata; class Aves; order Piciformes; family Lybiidae; genus Tricholaema lacrymosa; species Tricholaema leucomelas. The sequence continues at coordinate 51,821 of WAAF01019485.1, forward strand.
TCCACAGGTGTGACTTCCTTTGGTTACTGCAGTGGGAGAGGATAAGGGGAATAGGTTGATTTTCCTCCAAGGTTTGGGTGGGTTTTCCCCTTTCCCTGTGTAGTAACTTTTCAGTTTGTCAATGAGAAGCTGCAGAAGTAATTAAGAAGAGAAAAGAGCAACCCACATCTTGCACAAGCCCTTCTCTGAGTTACTGAATGCTCTGTGGGCATAGGAAGAATCATTGATCCCTCTGCATTTCATTGGCTCTTCTACCTAGAGTGAAAGCTGAGGGACTTGCTCCCTCCTTAATAAGCCTTGAGAAAAGCTGAGCTAATTAACCTCCTGCAAGGATCTAGAGCACGGCAACAGCAGCTGCTGTGTGAGCTCACAGTGCTGCCCTGGCTCCCAGCAGCACTGCCAGGGATGGCTGGAGAAGGAACCTACCACAGCAAGTGCACAGCCCCCTGAAATCTGCACCACGCAGGAGCCACAGCCACCACCAGCAGGAGCCACAGCCACCACCAGCAGGAGCCACAGCCACCACCAGCAGGAGCCACAGCCACTAACAGGAGCCACAGCC
>WAAF01019485.1:63500-75625 GCA_013400475.1 Tricholaema leucomelas
TGGGGGGAATGGAGCAAAGCTGGAGGTGGGGAGAGTGAGGCTGGAGGTGAGGAGGAAGTTGTTGAGCAGGAGAGTGGTGAGAGGCTGGAATGGGTTGCCCAGGGAGGGGGTTGAGGCCCCATGGCTGGAGGTGTTTCAGGCCAGGCTGGCTGAGGCTGTGTGCAGCCTGCTCTAGGGTAGGGTGTCCCTGGGCATGGCAGGGGGGTTGGGACTGGCTGCTCCTTGTGCTCCCTTCCCACCCTGACTGATTCTATAATTCCAAGCCAGCTACAGCCCCACTCTGAAGATGAGAATGTCCTGAAGAGCCTCTCCACACCTAGATCCCAACAGGCAGAGATTTGCACGGTAGCCAAGCAAGAGTTTTAATCCCAGCACTGCCATCTACTGCAGAGACCATCAGGAATATCCTTGCCTTTAATGCACAGGCAAATTACTGCCTCAGGAACTGGTTTACTGGAAGCTCTTAACCCAATGAACCCCTAAGCCATGCCACACAGCCTGGCAAGATCATCAAATGGCCCTGAAACGTCTGCAGAAACTCACTTCCAGGAACAGTCAGCCTGCAGCAGAGCAACCACCGACTTGCTGTGCCCAGAGCTGCCTTGCTCTGGGGGAAGGCAAACAAATCCCAGCTGAACTAAAGGGCTCCAGAGAGCTAAGGGCAAATATTCACCCGTTCAGTGCTCACAAACAAAGGCAGCCAAAAGCAATGAATTGGTGGTTGAGGCTCTGAGGGATCGATGGGAAGAGCAGAGGAGAACCAAAGAGTCACAGAAAGGTAGAAGGAGAGAAGCAGGGGAGGAGGAGAGGGGAGAGGAGAAGCAGGACAGGAGGAGGGAGAAGGGAGAGGAGAAGTAGGAAAGGAGGGGAGAAGGGGGAGGAGAAGCAGGAAAGGAGGGGAGAAGGGAGAGGAGAAGCAGGTGTGGAGGGGAGAAGGCAGAGGAGAAGCAGGTGTGGAGGGGAGAAGGCAGAGGGGAGGCAGTGCAGGAGGGGAGAAGGCAGAGAGGAAGCAGTGCAGGAGGGGAGAAGGGCTTTGGAGAAGGGAAGGCCAAACTGCACATGAAGAAGTCACCTCCCTGTCCAGCAGCTCCCAGCTGCACCTGGTTTACAAGCCTGTGCACACAGATACACATGGGTGTGCACTCACTCACAGGGCAGTCCAGCAGGCCAAAGAGTGCAGTCCATTAATAGCAATTAATGAACTGTAAAGAGACTCTCCTGTGGTGGTTATGAGATCCCAAGTGGTGAGCTCATCACAGAATGGTTCAAGGTTGGAAAGGACCTCGAAGATCATCCAGCTCCAGCCTCCTGCCATGCCCACAGACACCTCTCAGCTAGACTCAGCTGCCCAAGGTCTCATCCAGCCTGGCCTTGAACACTTCCAGGCAGGAGGCAGCCACAGCCTCCCTGGGCAGCCTGTGCCAGGCTCATCATTAAGAGCTTCTGGGTGTAACTCCTCTCATCAAGCACCATCCTGGAGCAACTGTTGAAGCTATTAGGACAAGAGGGAACGGACTGAAGCTGGAGCAGGGACAGGTTGAGACTGGACATTAGAAACCAAGACAGTGAGGGTGAGGAGACACTGGTAGAGGTTGCTCAAGGAGGTTGTGTGCCCCCTCCCTGGCAATGTGTCACGAAGGAGACAGACAAAAGAGGAGGCTGACAGCCACTGGCTGGCTACAATTCCATCTGCTCTGCTTCCAACTCAGCAAGACTCCAGGTTTGGAGCTCAGCTGGGCAAATTCTGCTGCAGAAGGAACTAAACTGTTTGGAGAGATGACCCAAACCATGCACACAGCTCACTCCTGCAAGGAAAACCTCCCACGGATGTACTCACCTAGGCAGAGGAGGTGAGAAGTCCCTTTAGGTGCAGTGGAAGGGGAGAAGCTCCCAGCTGCAAAGGCTGCTCCACAGCAGAACTCCAGCTACAGCCCTGTGGGTTTGGCTGTGCTCACTGAGTTGGTTCTTGCTTCTCCAATCAAAGGACCTGAGTGAGGGGCACCAGAGACAAAAAGCTCCTCCCCAGCCTCACCTGAGCTCTGCTCTGAGCTGGAGGGGTGGGAAATGCAACTACCACAAGGTGCTCAAAGCCAGGTTGGGTGAGACCTTGAGCAGCCTGGGTGAGTGGGAGGTGTCCCTGCTGATGGCAGGGGGTTAGAACTTGGTGATCTTCAAGGTCCCCTCCGACCCATGCTGTGAATCTCTGAAGTCAGGCATTGCCTCAGAGCTGCTCCTGAGCCTTCCAACAACAAATGGGAAGAGACTGATCAAATGTTTGTCTTCAGTTATACCTAAGAACAGCCTTTGCTCATCACAAATGCACTGAGGACACTGGTTCTGGGGGGGGTTAATGCTAGGAAGTGATCCTGCACTGAAGCAGACTACCAATTATAGAACCATGGAACCAAGCAGGTTGGCAGAGAGCTCCAAGCTCAGCCAGCTCAACCTAGCCCCCAGCCCTGCCCAACCAACCAGACCATGGCACTAAGTGCCCCAGCCAGGCTTGGCTTCAACACCTCCAGCCACAGCCACTCCACCACCTCCCTGGGCAGCCCATTCCAATGCCAATCACTCTCTCTGACAACAACTTCCTCATCACATCCAGCCTGGAGCTGCCCTGGCACAGCTTCAGGCTGTGTCCCCTTCTACTGCTGCTGGCTGCCTGGCAGCAGAGCCCAACCCCAGCTGGCTACAGCCTCCCTGCAGGCAGCTGCAGACAGCAATGAGCTCTGCCCTGAGCCTCCTCTGCTGCAGGCTGCACACCCCCAGCTCCCTCAGCCTCTCCTCACAGGGCTGTGCTCCAGGCCCGTGGCCCTGCCTAGCCCAGAAATGATTATCACACCACAAGGACCCAAAAGCAGCTATTTCTGAGCAGCCCCAGGAGGAACCAAGCCCTTTCAGCCCATCTCTTGCTTTGACAGAGTGAGCAAGACACAAATTCAATCAATAAACCCCAAAATGTCCTTTCTGAAAGTTAAAAACTTCAGAGCCAACAAGAACAATGTTAACTTCTAAACAGCTCCCCAGCTGGGTGTCTCTGTCTCTCTTTCCTCTTCCCAGCTCCAGCTTGCAAGATGCAGCCCAGTAATGAAGGGCACTGCACATCCATCACAGCTGCCACCTCGGGGGGGAGGTTAAGAGCACAGAGGTTGCTGCAAGTCCGTGCTCAAGCAGACAAAAAACAACCCCTCCAAACCCCAGAGGAAGGCAACCAAGCATATGAGGAGCATTTATCATTCCCACCACAGGTCTTGGCTTCTACACTGCCAAAAGTAGGCTGCAGAAGCACTGGAAGAGTGGCTCCTAAAATAACAAACCCCAGCAACAGCAAGCCCCAATCCCAGGTGAAGATTGCTCCCTGCAAAGGAAGCAGCCTGCCAGTGCCTGCAGAGGAGCAGCTCATCTTGGTGCTGCACAGCAGCTGAGGAGCAGCTCTGAAAGCTCTCGCAGTGAAGAGTGCAGAGGCTCATAGAATGGTCTGGGTTGGAAGAGACCTTAAAAGATCATCCAGTTCCAACTCCCCCCTGCCATAAGCAGGGACACTTTCCACTAAACCCAACTCACTTAAGGTCTCACCCAGCCTGGCCTTCAACACCTCCAGGGAGAGGACATCCACAGCCTCCCTGGGCAACCTGCCCCAGAGTCTCCCCAACCTCCAGTCTCAATCCACTCTCCTCAAGCTTCCATCTGCTCCCTCTCCTCCTGTCCCCACAAGTTACCATTCCCACAGGAACCAGAGCCATTACCATGGCTTGGGCCTCTTCCACTACCACATCTGCTTTACACTTCCTAACTCTGATGGTGCAACCTGCACCAGCTCTCAGCATTGCCCAAGCCATTGACTCATGCAAATTACTTTAGGCAAACCTGCTCTCAGTATGCTGAGAGGATCCTCTCAGTGCCCTCACACCACACTTCTGCCATGCTGTGGTGTTCCTATTGCACATTCCCCACACACACACAACATCCATCACAGTATCCACACCTTGGATCCAAATGCCCTCACACCACACTTCTGCCATGCTGTGCTGCTCCTCTTGCACATTCCCCCCCCACACACACAAAATCCATCACTGTATCCACACCTTCTGGCATTCTGTGGTCTTCCTATGGCACATTTCACACACACACAACATCCATCACAGTACCCACACCTTGTATCCAAATGCCCACTGCTTCCCACGAGGAGTAGGCTGCACCTTCTCCAGCTCAGTTACAAAGCTCAGTAACAGGGGAAAGGGAATAAATGTCACAGACTCACAGAATGCCAGGGGCTGGAAGGGACCTCCAAAGCTCAGCCAGTCCAAGTCCCCTGCCAGAGCAGGATGTCCTAGACCACATCACACAGGAACACACCCAGGCAGGATTGTGAATATCTCCAGAGAGGGAGACTCCACAAGCCCCTTGGGCAGCCTCTTCCAGGGCTCTGTCACCCTCATAGGGAAAAAAATCCTCCTCATGTTTCAGTGAAACTTCCTCTGCCTCAGCTGCCACTCATAGTGCAGAGAATCACAGAATCAGACAGGGCTGGAAGGGACCACAAGGAGCAGCCAGTTGCAACCCCCCTGCCATGCCCAGGGACACCCTACCCTAGAGCAGGCTGCACACAGCCTCAGCCAGCCTGGCCTGAAACACCTCCAGCCATGGGGCCTCAACCACCTCTCAAAAGAGCCTTAAAGAGAATGCAAAGCACCAAGGCTGGCAGGAGGGCACGAGAAGGACCTACTGCCCATTTCCCATTGCACTGAACTGGTTTAGTCCAAACTCCACAGCTTAGCATGAAGGAGGCAGCACATCAGAAACCTTCAGTTCTACCTTCATAAAATAATCATGGTCAGAACTACTGAGCCTGAAGAGATGAAGTGGGAGAGTTTGGCTCTACAGCTTCAGTGGAGGAAGAAAATTTCACGAGTACGTCCAGGGAAACCTTTGCCGTTGGCCTCATTTGGCTTAGAAGAGAGCCAGGAGCAAGGTCAAGTGAAAGGTTCTGCACCTGGGTGGGAGCAATCCCAAGCACAGCTGCAGGCTGGGTGGGGAATGGCTGAGAGCAGCCCTGAGGAACAGGCCCTGGGGGTCTGGGCTGATGCAAAGCTCCACAGGAGCCTGCAGGGTGAGTGCAGCCCAGACAGCAACCCTGTGCTGGGCTGCAGCCAGAGCAGTGTGGGCACAGGGCAAGGGAGGGGATTCTGCCCCTTGGCTCTGCTCTCCTCAGACCCCACCTGGGGTCCTGGGTGCAGTTCTGGAGCCCCCAGCACAAGCAGGACATGGAAGTGTTGGAGGCAGAGCAGAGGAGGCCACCAAGATGCTGAGAGGGCTGCAGCAGCTCTGCTCTGAGCACAGGCTGAGAGAGTTGGGGCTGTGCAGCCTGGAGAGGAGAAGGCTTGGAGGAGACCTTGGAGTGGCCTTGCAGGATCTGAAGGGGGCTGCAGGAGGGCTGGGGAGGGACTATTGACAAGGTAAGATTTAAAAGCAGTTTTACAATATCTACCCTTCAGAGAACTTTTCTCACAGCAGCTTCTTTTTGTTGTGTTTTAACAAAGGCTGCTGCTGACTCAGGGTTGATTTCATGTATTGAAACACTGCTTGTGGTATTTTGCAGCTGGGAACATTGCAGACACAATGGAGGAGGAGGAAAGCAGAAAATATCACTCATTAGGATGAAGCTGAGGCAGCAGAGTGCCCAGGTGGGCAGCAGAGCCAATGGCATCCTGGGCTGGCTCAGGAGCAGTGTGGGCAGCAGGACAAGGGAGGTTCTTCTGCCCCTGTGCTCAGCACTGCTCAGGCCACCCCTGGAGTGCTGTGTCCAGTTCTGGGCTCCTCCATTGCAGAGAGATGTTGAGGTGCTGGAAGGTGTTGAGAGAAGGGCAGCAAGGCTGGGGAGGGGCCTGGAGCACAGCCCTGTGAGGAGAGGCTGAGGGAGCTGGGGGTGTGCAGCCTGCAGCAGAGGAGGCTCAGGGCAGAGCTCATTGCTGTCTGCAGCTGCCTGCAGGGAGGCTGTAGCCAGCTGGGGTTGGGCTCTGCTGCCAGGCAGCCAGCAGCAGAAGAAGGGGACACAGCCTGAAGCTGTGCCAGGGCAGGTCTAGGCTGGATGTGCTGAGGAAGTTGTTGTCAGAGAGAGTGATTGGCATTGGAATGGGCTGCCCAGGGAGGTGGTGGAGTGGCCGTGGCTGGAGGTGTTGAAGCCAAGCCTGGCTGGGGCACTTAGTGCCATGGTCTGGTTGGTTGGGCAGGGCTGGGGGCTAGGTTGGGCTGGAGGAGCTTGGAGCTCTCTGCCAACCTGCTTGGGTCTCTGATTCTCTGGTTCATTGCCAGCAGCACAAGCAGTGCTTTCAGGCCTGCTGAAGCCCCACAGCTCAGCTGCCTCCTGCTCCAGCAAGCCAATACCCAAGGAGAAGCAAATCAGTCCTGATGCCTCTTAAGCTCCAACGATTCAGGGTTGATTTCATGTACTTAAACACTGCCCTGTGCTCCACTGCAGCTGGGAACACTGCAGACACACTGCACAAGGAGGAAAGCAGAAGATGCAGCCCATTAAGAACAAAAACCAAAACCCCAAACCTGAAGCCCCTCAGTTCAGCACCTGCCAGGACAAACAACAGGGGAAAGAGAGGGAAAAGATCCAATGTGGAACTGGCTTCTGGTTTAGGCACCTGAGGGCTGACAAAGCAACACAGATAAAAGGGATTTGCTCTTTGTTTGGTTTTTTCTCTGTTTTTTTAAACAATATATGATTTTAATTGACTTTGTCCCTTTAATGAGAATTTACAGTGGGAAATGACACGTCCAGCAGCCTTCCGAGCCACGGCGTCGCTCCCCCCCTCCGCTGCAGACCCCTCTCTCGCCTGAAGTGGCAGAAGAGTAAAGCTGGCAACGAACACAGTCCTTATCCGTGCCCACCCTGGTGGGACTGGGAGCGAGATGGAAGCATCTCGAAGGAAAAATCCAAGTCAGAAACCATACCAAAGAAGAGGAACCCTCCTGCTGCAGCTCCTCGCGCAACGCTCTCCCCCGCAGCAGGCTGCCTACCACGCCTCGTTTGGAAGGAGAAGGGCAGAAAGCCAAGAGGGTTTTATTGAGAATGGAGGCAAAACCTTGGCACTGCCCTGATGTTTCGCCTCTTGGCAGCTGGGGCCATGGCTTTTCCCAAGCTCCAGCAGCGATGCCAGTCCACCCAGAGAGCTCCGCAGCCATCAGGACTGGGAAGGGCTCGCAGGGAGCTCACCGAACGCGCGGCACCCCCGCGCCTCGCAGTGCCTTCGTGGATCCTCTGAGGCCCAAAGGCTGCCAAAGATGCCACTGGGCAGCTCCTCCAGTACTCGCCACGGGCAGGTCAAGTGGAGATGGTCCTTAGTTAATTTGGGTTAGGGAAGAGTTTCGCTGTGCCATCTCTCGGTGCTCCCAGAGCGCGGGCTCGAGCGGCAGCGGACAAACACATCAAATGAATACCAGATCAAAGCACCCCAGAGACACTCAGCAATGCAAAGAAAGGATATGTGTGAGGGGCTGGTCGGAGAAGATAGTCAAAGCCTCCACTGCTGCTTCTGGAAAGGTCAGGACAGTCCAGAAATGTCAGTTCCTTCACCAGTTTCCAGGCTGTGGTTGGAAGGATCCTGTAGCTCTCTTGCTCTGTCCCTCTGCCTCTGGACAGGTCTGTACAGATCAGCTGGGAGGCGCAGACAGAATCGCCGAGGCGCTGAGCTTGGCTTGAGAGCTACAGGGCAAACACCTGCCGGGCCGGGGTTGCTTCTCTCTTGCCGATCGACCCCAGCTTTGCATCTGTGGCACAAACAAACCACCCAAAAGGAGCAGAACCCAAGGCAAAGGAAAACAAACAAGCAACAAACAAACAAAAGAAGAAATCGAGGGGGGGAAAGGGCAAAAAGGCGATGAAAAACAGCAAAAAACACCAAGCAGAGAAGGCTGCGATGGCGCAAACCTCGCTGGATAAAAGCACTGCTTGACACTGCCACCTTCAGCATCCCCTCCCCCAGGAGAGCACTGGGACTGAAGCCTTTCTGAGCTTGCTTTGCTTTTGCTCTTTTTCTTTTTTTTCCCTTTTTTCTCCTTTTCTTCCTTTAATTTTTTCTCCTTTTTTTTCCTTTTTATTTTTCTTTTCCCTTTTTTTCTTCCTTTTATTTTTTCTTTTTTTCCTTTTTATTTTTCTTTTCCCTTTTTCCCTTTTTGTTTGTTTTTCTTTTTTTCTTTTCATTATTCTATTTTTTTAATTTTCTTTTTTCCTTTTCTTTTTCCTTTTCTTTTTTTTTCTTTTTTTCTTTTTTCTCCTTTTCATTTTTCTTTTTTTTCTTATTCTCCTTTTCAATTTTCTCCTTTTCTTTTTTTTCTTTTTTTTTTTTCTTTTTTTTTTTGTCCCTTTTTCTTTTTCTTTTTCTTTTTTTTTCTTTTTTTCTTTTTTCTCCTTTTCTTTTTTCTTTTTTTTCTTATTCTCCTTTTCAATTTTCTCCTTTTCTTTTTTTTCTTTTTTTTTTTCCTCTTTAAGGCTACACAACACCCAAGAAAAGGAAAAACAAAGCACAGAAAGAAGAAGACTTCATTCTTCTGGCTCCTGCAGCGAGCCTTTTGCCAAAGAGGTTGTGCTGGTCCCAGTTGTTCGTCTCATTGAGTGGAGAAAGAAAAAGACAAAAGAGGGGGGGGAAGACAATAAACAAATAAATGAGAGAGGAGGAGGGGGAGGGGGGAATAAAAATTAAAAGCAGAAAGTCAAAGATCCCAAACAACAAAATCCCAAACTGACTTTGCAAGCACAGGTACAAACTGCTCAGGTGAACGATTTTGTCTCTCTAAGGATCACTGTCGGCTAAAACTAACGAGAGGCTCAGGCTCCCGAGGAGCTGTCCATGCTCAGAGCAGAGGCTGGAGTGGAGAAGAGGCTCTGTCTTCTCCCATGGAGAGTCTGGTGGGGTGGCTGGAAACGCTGTCATCTGCTGCCAAGTTCAGGCTGTCAGGAAGGACTGAACCCTCGCTCCGGCTCACGGATCGGGCTCCTCTTTGGCCTCCTTTTATAGCGGAAAGACTAAGAAGCCGGAGAAGGTTGAGTATTTCCACCCTCCCATGAGGTTGCCCCTTTCCAGTTTGAGATGCACTTTGTCTTCTCTTTCCATGTGGAGCAAGACCCCGTTGCTGGCTGCTTCTCTGGTGACGTCCTGATCCCCTGCAAAAGCTGAGATCACTGGGTAGCCGTTTTGCATTAAACTTACCTAAAAAGGGGGGCAGAAGAGAGAGAGAATCTGAGGGATTTTCACACTCTCAGTGACCTCCCTAATTTCCTCTTTTACCCTGTGCACATCGCTGGGCAGGTTCTAACCTGCTGGGGTTGAATTAAGCTAAAGAAAGGCATTGCTTCAGTCATGCTTAACGGACCCTTGGAACTAAAATAACCTACGGCCCCACCTTTCCCTTGCTGGCTTTGTAAATGCACTTTCGTGCCTAGAAATGAGCATTTGAGGGGGAGGGGGGAGGAGACAAATAAGGCAAGACAGAGTCTTCTTTTAATCACAACCCACCTGGATGGTTTGTCTGTTATAGACCTTGACCACGTGGAAACTGAAACTATAAATCCCTTTTCTTGGTGCTACAAATATACTGGAAGTAAGGTCAAAATGGTTGCCAATATTAACTAATACCTGGAAAGTAAACAAATAAAACAAAGAGAGGAGAGAGAGGGAGAGAGAAAAAAGAGAGAAATCAGACCCCAGCTCAGGAAAAGGTGCCAGTGAAAATCTGACTGAGCTCCGTGCCCAGTACAAAGCCTGGAGGAAATGGCATTTGCAGCACAGTTAAAAGTGCACTGCAGGGGAAAGGAAGCGAGTTAGAGGCATTTATAAAGCATCACAGTCCATAAAACGATTTAGTTAAGCAAAAAACAACCCAAACATCTCTCAGCCCTACCAGCTGAAGTGCTGCAAATGTCCACACTGCACCCTCCATAAAGCAAAGGGGTCAGAAGCAGGGAGGGTTGGGGGAGGTGGAGGAAAGGAAAGGAGGGAGGGGAAAGAAGCGAGTGAAAACAGACCCGAAACTCATCAGCTCACGATGTGAATGTCTGGGGCTCAGCCAGCACCACTGAAATGAGACCTGCCCGCGAGTTTTATAGGGTGTGGAACTCAAATGGAGCTGCAGAGGGGCAAAGGAGGAGAGAGGATGCTCGGCAACAGCAACACCTGCCAGCTAATGCCTCGCTGTCCCTCTGGAGGGCTGTGCCACCTGGCACCTGGCCCACATCCTCCCCAGGTGGCTGAAGAGGGCCTGCTCCTCCTCACCAATGCAATCTGAATTTCCAGCAGATCTCAAGGCCTTTTTGAAACCAAGGAGAAGAACAAAACAGAGAGTTGAGCCCTGCAGCAGATGTGCAAAGCCTCACTCGGAAGCAGTGGCCACATCCTTCCCCCAGCAGAGACAGACTGACAGTGTGGAGCCTGCCGATTTGACAAGGGTCATGTCCAGACTCGTTTGCTCACTCCTTTTCCAGGCTCCAGCGACCAGCAGCCTGATTTGGCTTCAAAAGACATGGGAAGGAAAAAAAAAACAACCCCCACGGGGCTGTGGCAAGCCCATGCAGCGAGCTGGCTGCCCTGCTGGCTGCCCTGCTGTGCCCGTCCCGGCCATGCTGCGCTTCACAGGCTACAACCTCTTGCCTTAACGATGAAAAACACAAAAAGCAGGAGGAGACAAAGCAAAAACCAAGTCCAGAGCCTCTGCTCCCAAACAGCCAAAGCCTCTTCTTGCCAAGAAAGAGAGGGGGAACAAAAAAATACTCAAAAGAGCCTGCTATTGTGGCAGCACCGAGGGGAAAATGCCCTCAAACTCTGAGCACTAAGCATGGTGGAGCGAAGATATAGAGAGATGTATAGACAGAGACACAGACTCACAGATACAAGCGTGTGTGTATAGATACACACTGCACACGAGTTCAGCAGCACAACAGAATAACCACCCAGCACCGAAAGGAAACCCCAACCCCATCACAGTCAGTCGGCGTGGGCTAATTTTGGCTGACTCTGCAATACTACTTCAGGAGTCTGAGGCAGTCGATTAAAAAAATGAATTTCATCCCTCCCCACCACCGAAACAAAAACCCCCCAGTGGAAAGAGAGGGCTTGGGCTTAGGCTCCGGGAAGCAAACGCTGCAGCGGGGAAGACACTCAAGCTGGCCCGGCTGCTCTGCCCGCTGCAGGCTCACTGGGGACATCGCCCGCTTCGTTTGGTAAGGCAGGGAACTGCCTCTTCTTCCACAGCACTCCCTCCCGACCGAGAGATGCGGTAGCATGGCCAAATACGCTCGGAACGGGGCAGATCCGGCGACTCCCCACCGGTAAATCTCCATCCTCCCCTTGTCCTGAACATAAACATTTCCGATGGAGCACCGGCGGGGCGATGCGCATCCTTCCCTCCGGGTCGTCCCTGAGCGACCGGGGCGAACCTCGACGGCAAGGCGACACCGCAAGCGTCCGAGGCACAAGCTCGCACCTGAAAGCTCTCTCCTTAGCGCTGATGGGGCTGGGAAAAGTAGTCAGTGTCCCTCCTTTACCACCCTAAGAAAGCCCCGCGGCCACCTAGAAGAAATTCCCAAAGCGTTTCTCGGGAGTTGCGCTGCGAAATTCCCGTTGAGTGAGCGGGTCAGGAAGTGGAAGGGGAGGATTAGCGTGGAGGCAACGCGGGGCTGAGAGTCGAGGATGCCCGAGCAGCTGCGTGAGGGGCCGGACGGCGCAGGGGTGGGGGGCAGCGAAGGCAAAACAGACTGCGGCTGACCTGGTCGAAGTAGATGGTCATGGTGCGGTTGCTCATCTCGGAGGGCTCGTGGTTGGTGCTGCGGGTGGCCGAGAAGGCCACCTTGGCGCTGCCCGAGCGCACCGAGATCCCCAGGGAGGAGGTGATGGCGCCGTCGGCCGAGGGGCTGGAGTCGCACACCACCAGGCACTTCCCCTCCAGCACGATGGGCTCCGTGTCGTTCTGCGCCCGCACCGAGCACCCGGCGGGCAGAAGCAGCAGCAGCAGCGGCAGCGCCGCCGCCAGGCAGCAGCAGCAGCCGCCGCCGCCCGCCGGCTCCGGCAGCGCCCCCCGCAGCCGCCGCCCCATGCCCACCGCCGGACCGCCGCCGAGCCGGCTCG
>WAAF01019486.1:4228-20439 GCA_013400475.1 Tricholaema leucomelas
GCACTTGGAGCTATTGAATGCCATCCCCTTGGACTCTGCCCATCTGTCCAGGCAGTCAAGGTCCCGCTGCAGAGCCCTTCTGCCCTCCAACCCAGCCACATCAGCCCCCAGCTTGGTGTCATCTGCAAACTTGCTGCTGACTGACTCAATGCCCACGTCCAGATCATCTATGAAGATGTTAAAGAGGATGGGGCCCAGAGATGACCCAGTCCAACCTCCTGGCTAAAGCAGGGTCACCCAGAGCAGCTTGCCCAGCATCACAATGTCCAGCTGGGGTTGGAATCTCTCCAAAGCAGGAGACTCCACAATCTCTCTGGGCAGCCTGCTCCTGGGCACCACTAAGAGGAGTCTGACCCCATCCTCTTGTTGAGCACTGAGAAGATTCCTTCCCAGGCTGCTCTTCTCCAGGCTCAACAGCTCCAGGTCTCTGAGCCTTTCTTCCTCCAAGGAGGACAGATTATTCCAGCATGAAAAGCTGCTTCTCAGTGTTCTTGGAAAGAGGAAAACCACACAGCAGGGTATTAGTCACTTGAGCTTTGCCTGTCCCTGCTAACAGAGAAGTCAGAGTGTGTGGTAGGATGTGTCATGTTCCTTCAGCAGCAGAACGTTTGACCTCTGTGCTACTTCCTGCTGTCCAGGCTCTGGAAGGGCAGAGATGAGTCTCACTCAGCTCACAGTAGTTGAGTCTCAGTTGTCAAGCCTCAGCTCATAGTAGTCGAGTCACAGTAGTGGAGTCTCAGCTCAAAGCTGTTGAGTCTCAGCTCACAGTCATTGAGTCTCAGTCATCGAGTCTCAGTCGTTGAATCTCAGCCCACAGTTGTTGAGTCTCAGCTGTTGAGTCTCAGCTCACAGCAGTCAAGTCTCAGCTGTTGAGTCTCAGCTCTCAGCTGTTGAGTCTCAGCTCACAGCAGTCAAGTCTCAGCAGTTGAGTCTCAGCTCTCACCTGTCGAGTCTCAGCTCTCAGCAGTTGAGTCTCAGCTCTCAGCAGTTGAGTCTCAGCTCTCAGCAGTTGAGTCTCAGCTCTCACCTGTCGAGTCTCAGCTCTCAGCAGTTGAGTCTCAGCTCTCAGCTGTCAAGTCTCAGCTCTCAGCTGTCGAGTCTCAGCTCTCAGCTGTCGAGTCTCAGCTCTCAGCAGTTGAGTCTCAGCTCTCAGCTGTTGAGTCTCAGCTCTCAGCAGTTGAGTCTCAGCTCTCAGCTGTCGAGTCTCAGCTCTCAGCAGTTGAGTCTCAGCTCTCACCTGTCGAGTCTCAGCTCTCAGCAGTTGAGTCTCAGCTCTCAGCTGTCAAGTATCAGCTCTCAGCTGTCGAGTCTCAGCTCTCAGCTGTCGAGTCTCAGCTCGCAGCAGTGGAGTCTCAGCTCTCAGCTGTCGAGTCTCAGCTCGCAGCAGTGGAGTCTCAGCTCTCAGCTGTCGAGTCTCAGCTCGCAGCAGTGGAGTCTCAGCTCTCAGCTGTCGAGTCTCAGCTCGCAGCAGTGGAGTCTCAGCTCTCAGCTGTCGAGCCTCAGCTCTCAGCCACCCCCAGCTCTCACTAGTCACAAGCTCCTCAGCACCCTGCTGGCCGCAGTCCCCGGGCTGGCCGCGCTCTGAGGAGCTAACCAGGTTGATTTGTTTTTGTGTCGAGCAGAAACAGACGTAGAGGATGGAGCAAGAAGCAGCAAGAGAGGAAGAAGAGAAGCAGGAAGGCTTGATTGAATTTTATGATTCCTTCAGGGATATGTTTGAGTTCTTCTGCAAGAACACAACGATCCACGGCACCATCCGCCTCGTGTGCTCGGACAGCAACAGGATGAAGACAGCCTTTTGGACTCTGCTCTTGCTGGCCAGCTTTGGCATGTTGTACTGGCAGTTTGCACTCATGTTCAGCCAGTACTGGGCCTACCCTGTTGTCCTGACCATGTCCATGCATTCAGAACCCAAGATGTTCCCAGCAATCACCATCTGCAATCTAGACCCGTACAGGTAACGCAAGGGATGTGGAGTGGCTGGGTAGAGGCTTGGCAGAGACGACTCTACCAGAGTGGATAGAGTTGACCATAGAATGGTTTGGGTTGGAAGGGACAGTTAAAGGTCTTCTGCAGTCAGCAGGGACATCTCTAGCTAGAGCAGGTTGCTCAGAGCCCTGTCAAGCCTGACTTTGATTGTCAGCAGGAGACCTCAAAGGTCTTTTCCAAGCCAATCTATTCTATGACTCCATAATGGTTGGAAGAGATCTCAAAGGTCTTTTCCAACCCAATCTATTCTATGATTCCATAATGGTTGGAAGAGATCTCAAAGGTCTTTTCCAACCCAATCTGTTCTATGATTCCATAATGGTTGGAAGAGATCTCAAAGGTCTTTTCCAACCCAATCTATTCTATGATTCCATAATGGTTGGAAGAGATCTCAAAGGTCTTTTCCAACCCAATCTGTTCTATGATTCCATAATGGTTGGAAGAGATCTCAAAGGTCTTTTCCAACCCAATCTATTCTATGATTCCATAATGGTTGGAAGAGATCTCAAAGGTCTTTTCCAACCCAATCTGTTCTATGATTCCATAATGGTTGGAAGAGATCTCAAAGGTCTTTTCCAACCCAATCTATTCTATGATTCCATAATGGTTGGAAGAGATCTTAAAGGTCTTTTCCAACCCAATCTGTTCTATGATTCTATAATGGCTGGAATAGAGCTTAAAGGTCTTTTCCAACCCAGTAAGTTCTATGATTCCATAATGGTTGGAAGAGATCTTACAGTTCTTTTCCAACCCAATCTACTCTATGATTCTATAATGGTTGGAAGAGATCTCAAAGGTCATTTCCAACCCAATCTGTTCTATGATTCTATAATGGATGGAAGAGATCTCAAAGGTCATTTCCAACCCAATCTGTTCTATGATTCTATAATGGTTGGAAGAGATCTCAAAGGTCTTTTCCAGCCCAATCTATTTTATGATTCTAGGTAGCTGCTCTTTGCCCTTGGCTCTGGTCATGTCATCACTCACAAAGGTTCAGGAAGGGGCAACAACCTTCAGACTGCAGCCTGGAGGGAGCTGAAGGCAGAGGAGGTCTCTCTGCCTCACCAAGGTGGAAAGGGATCATTGTTACTTCCAAATTGGTTTCAGGATAAGATCTTGTTGGGAGTTGTGCAACAGCATGTAGCAGTTTATTTCATGCACTGAGTCAGGATGGAGGGCACTCTGCCCTGTGACTCGTTTCCAGCTGCTGACTGATGTTGGTGCTCTGATGAAACCTGAAAACGTGCCTGAAGTCCTTCCTGAATAAACAGCTGATGGCTGGAATGATGCACTGCTGGAGCTGATGCTGCTTGGCTTTTTCTGCCATGGCTTGAAGGACACAAAGAGAACTTCTCCAGAAGCCTGGGTGGCTCTGCTTGCCAAACGAGGCTCACACAGCAGGGGCCACTCAGTGAGAGGTTCCAAATTACCTGGTGAAGGAGTTCTGTGTTTTCCTCCAAAGCATGATCCAGCTGGCTACAGGCAGGCCACTTGGTGCAGCTGGGGGTGTTGCACAGCTGCCAGTTCTGAGGTTGCCAGTGGAGGATCCAGCAACTGAAAATTTGATTCCTGGAGCTCCTAATAATTTAGTGAAGCTACATATCATGAGCATAGAGGGACAGGGATCTGCTGGAGAGAGTCCAGCAGAGGGCTATGAGGATGATGAGGGGACTGGAGCACTGCCTGGTGAAGAGAAGAGGAGGGACCTGGGGCTGCTTAGTCTGCAGAAGAGAAGACTGAGAGGGGATCTAAGAAATGATTCTCAATCTCTGAGGGTTGGGGGTCAGGACTGGAGGGGACAGGCTCTGCTCACTGCTCCCTGGGATAGGACAAGGAGCAATGGATGCAAGCTGCAGCACAGGAGGTTCCAGCTCAACACAGGGGAGAACTTCTTGACTGTGAGGGTCCCAGAGCCCTGGCACAGGCTGCCCAGAGAGGCTGTGGAGTCTCCTTCTCTGGAGCCTTTCCAGGCCTGTCTGGATGTGTTCCTGTGTGCCCTGAGCTAGATTGGATGGTCCTGCTCTGGCAGGGGGTTGGACTCAATCTCTGGAGGTCTCTTCCTGTGAGCCTCAACATGAAGACTTTCCAGTGGCCCTTCTGTGTTTGAAGTGGGCTACAGGGAGTGCTTCCAAAGGCATGCAGCAGCAGGACGAGGGGCAGTGGTTTGAAACCAGAGCAGGCTACATTTAGGTTGGATGCTAGGAGGAAATTCTTTGCTGTGAGGGTGGTGGGACAGTGGAAAAGGCTGCCCAGGGAGGTGGTTGAGGTCTCATCCTTGGAAATATTCAAGGTCAGGCTCCATAGGGCAACCTGTTCCAGTGTTCCACCACCCTCGTGATGCAGAACTTGTTCCTCACATCCAACCTCAATCTGCTCTGCACTCATTTCAAACCGTTGGGGGTGTTCCTGTGCCACCTGCCCTGGCTTCTGTCCTGCTGCTCCGGAAGGGAGTTGGACTCAATGGTCTATGGAGGTCCCTTTCAACCCCTAACATCCTGTGATGGGTGGGGAAAAAAATAATGTTCAAAAGCCAGCAGGCAAGGAGCAGGGAAGCTGCCTCTGATGCCTTTCTCCTCCCGTCCCAGCTTCTCATTAAGACAGGCTGCCCGGGGAGGTGGTGGAGGCTCCATCCCTGGAGACATTCAAGGTCAGGCTTGATAGGACTCTGAGCAAACTGATTTATTTGGGGATGTGCCTGCAGACATCAGGGGGGTTGGACTAGATGACCTCTAAAGGTCCCTCCCAACCCATTCCATGATGTTACCAACCTCTGCCTTCTCTAACGCAGGCTCCAAGCTCTGCAGGGGCCAGGAGCGAAGCCTTCCCCTAGGGACTTTGAGCCTTACCTGCATTAAAGTGCTTCTGACTAAGAGAAGTGGGAGATGCCCACAGATCCCTCCTGCTTCTGTGCCTTGCAGGTTTGAGCTGGTGAGTGAACACTTGGTGCAGCTGGATCGCATGGCAGAGGAGTCCATCGCCTTGCTGTACGGCATCAACACCTCAGCCAGCCTCTTCCACCTCCACGAGAGAAACATCCACGTCCAGGACCTGCCAGACACAGGCAACCTCAGCAGGTCGAGCTTCAGGCTGAGCCAAAACTTCTCGCTCCTCAGAATGCCTGACCACGATAACAGGGCAGGGAAGAGGCATTCCAAAGTGGGCTTCAGGCTGGTAAGTGCCTGTCCTCCTCCAATAGAGTGGAAGGGAGTAGAAAGGAGTGGAGTGGAATGGAGTGGAATGGAATGGAATAGAACAGAATCAAGCAGGTTGGAGGAGAGCTCCAAGCTCAGCCAGCCCAACCTAGCACCCAGCCCTGNCTCTCCTCACAGGGCTGTGCTCCAGGCCCCTCCCCAGCCTTGCTGCCCTTCTCCAAACACCTTCCAGCACCTCAACATCTCTCTTGAATTGAGGAGCCCAGAGTTTTCCAGACTTAGATTCATAGAATCTGTCAGGGTTGGAAGGGACCACAAGGAGCAGCCAGTCCCAAGCCCCCTGCCATGCCCAGGGACACCTCACACTAGAGCAGGCTGCCCACAGCCTCATCCAGCCTGGCCTTAAACACCTCCAGGGATGAGGCTTCCACCACCTCCCTGGGCAACTCCTTCCAGGCTCTCACCACCCTCATGCTGAACAACTTCTTCCTAACATTCAGGCTGAAACTGCCCATTTCTAGCTTGGTTCCATTCCCCCCAGTCCTGTCACTGCCTGACTTTGTCCTGGCTACAAACACAAGCAGCAAGAGTTGGCTGCTCCCCAAGGGATGAAGGGAACCTGGCAGCAGGGCAAAATGGATCCATGCCACACAGTACCTGAGTGAGCAAGCAGGGAAAGCTCACAGAGGCTGACCAGGTCCAGCCAACAGTCCAGATCAGCAGGCAAGTCTGTGGTGTTCCAAGCTCAACTTAAGACCAGGCTGTGAAGTTAGGTCTTTGGGTGAGCTGGGTCCACAATGGGGTCCACAACAAGGTAGGAGAAGACAGCAGCCCAGCTGGAAGGCAGCAGCTCTACACCTCAGAGAGGTCTGCTCTCTTCTCCTGCCTCTTTCCCCTCACTCATTCCCCCGAGATGAAGCTTCCCCTCCAGCTTCAAGGAGTTTAGCACACAGCAAGACAACCTCCAGAGGTCCCTTCCAACCTCAGCCATTCTGGGCTTCTGTGGCAGCTGCAATCATCAGAGAGCATTTCTTCTTCCCTGCATCCAGTATTGCCCTTAGCCTGTCATGCCCTGCCTGTGCTGAGTGCCTCCTCCTCCTCCTTCTCTTCCAGTGCAATGCCACAGGTGGGAATTGCTTCTACAAGACCTACTCCTCTGGGATGGATGCAATTCTTGAGTGGTACAGGTTTCATTATATGAACATCATGTCCCAGCTACCAGTGATAATCAACATCTCTGATCATGAGGAGCAAATAGAAGACATGGTCTACTCCTGCCAGTACGATGGGGAGCCCTGCAGACCCAGGTGTGGTGGTTCTTGGGGTGTTACTTGGGGTTTCAGCAGGGCTCAAGGGCTTGGGAGGCTGAAATGGAGCCTTTCAGGCACTGGACCTCATGGTGTTCTGCCAGGCTTAGCCCTTGGTGGAGTGAAAGGATGACCAAACTTCCTCATCAGGGCAATGGGGCTAGGGACATAGAAGTCAGCCTGGTAGCTGTTCTGCTGCTCCTCCACACCAGCAGGAAGAGGTCAAGGCTGCACTCATTAAACCCCTCCAACTCTCTCTTGCTTTCAGTGACTACATTCACTTTCACCACCCAGTCTTTGGAAGCTGCTACACTTTTAACAGCCAGGGAACAGACTCCTTTTGGACAGCTACAAAACCAGGAATTCCTTATGGTATGGTATTTGGCAAAAGGCTGGGAAGAAGAGCTAAAGTGACTAGAGTCTGGCTATGGGTTAAATGTGTCTTCTCTGCCTGGCTTACTGACAGAGAGCCCTCTCTGCTCCCTCTTACAATCATAGGCTCTTAAACGGTTTGGGTTGGAAAGGACCTTCAATATCATCCAGTTCCAACCCCCCCTGCCATGAGCAGGGATGCCTCATGACTAGCCCAGGTTGTTCATGGCCTCATCCAGCCTGGCCTTGAACATTCTCAGGGAGGAGGCATCCACAGCCTCCCTGGGCAGCCTGTTCCAGAGGCTCCCCACCCTCCTACTGAAGAACTTCTTCCTCAGCTCCAGTCTAACCCTGCTCTGCCTCAGCTTCAAACCATTCCCCCTTGGCCTGTCTCTAGACACCCTTAGGAAAAGTCTCTCTGCAGCCTTCCTGCAGGATCCTTTTAGGTGTTGTCAGGCAGCTCTAAGGTCCCCCCTGGAGTCTCTTCTCCAGGCTGAACACCCCCAGCCCCCTCATAGCCCTCACAGCAGAGCTGCTCCAGCCCTTGGATCGTCTTTGTGTCTTCTACAAGTGGCACAGAGCCCTCTCTTCTGGTCTGGTGGCACAAATGCCATCCTGCATGTGCTTGCTTCACCAGCCACAGCTGCATGACAGCCTCACCAGCCATACTTCAACTCAGAGCAAGCAGAAGATTTGGGTTTTTTCCAAGCAGAATATAACTTTTCAAGCAGGGGATTACCACAGTCTGGGAAGAGGCTGCTGCAGCTGCCAGCTGCCCACTCCCCTGGTCTGTAAGGCAAGCCAGAAGGCTCTCCTGTGAGCTCCAGATGCAGTTTGCTCAGTGCTGGGAGTTCAAGGTGTGATGGTGTTCCTCTTTTGGCCCCAAATAAGTTGTTGCATTCTTCCCTTTGGTTCACAGGACTTTCCCTTATCCTGAGGGCAGAGCAGAAGGACCACATCCCACTGCTGACTACAGTGGCAGGTGTGAAAGTGATGATCCACAACCACAACCAGACACCATTCCTTGAGCATGAAGGCTTTGACATCAGACCAGGCATTGCCACTACCATAGGCATTCAGCAGGTTAGCCTCTTGCTCCAGAGCTTTGCTTCTGGCCCTTCTGCTCACAGGAGGTCATGAGGAGCAGCTCCCTGAATTCTCCACTGGATATGTGGGACTCTTGTGCCAGTCCCTTTCCTCTCTTCACTCTGTTCAGCTCCCCATGAGTGCAGCAAGATGATTCCAAATGTGCCAGTGGCTTTTTGGTCCTCCATGCACTGAGGCTTGGTTTCTTTGGCACTGAGGCTCTTGCACCTCTTGCATCTCCTTCCAGCTCTACACAGATGTGTGTCTCAAGATGACACCAAGCAGCCAGAGGTGGCTTAGTTCTTTTAGCTGCGTGGTCTTGTTGCTGTCCATGCTTTAGGAGCCAGACTGAGCTCAGCTGCTTGGTGCTGTTGCTGTCCATGCTTTAGGAGCCAGACTGAGCTCAGCTGCTTGGTCCTGTTGCTGTCCATGCTTTAGGAGCCAGACTGAGCTCAGCTGCTTGGTGCTGTTGCTGTCCATGCTTTAGGAGCCAAATAGAGCTCAGCTGCTCACAGCTATGCCTGACCTTTCTTGATGCTCCAGCCAGAGAATCACAGAATGACAGAATGAAGGGACCTCTGGAGATCATCTGGTGCTGGCTAGGGCCAGTCAAAGCCCCTGAGCACATCACTTTTGTGTGCCCACAGGACGAGGTGAATCGCCTGGGTGGCAGCTATGGGAAGTGCACCACCAACGGTGATGATGTGAACGTTAAACTCCTGTACAACAACTCCTACACCCTGCAGGTACACTCAGAGTGGCTGGCTAAGGCCCCAGTTTGTTCAGAGTGGATGAAGAGCAAAGAAGTCACAGCTCAATCTCCACAAAAGCTCTTGCAAGTGAGCAGGTTCACTGCTGGTGACAGCTGAGAGATTCGTGCCCTTCTGAGAAGCAGCTCACAAAGAGGGTGTTGGAGCTTGGGATGTGTTTTACTAAGTGGGGGACACTCAGTGCCTGGCATGGGAGCTCTTCCCTCCCTGTAACACAGCAGAGAGCAGACAGGGAGGCAGGGAAAGCAGCTGGGCTCTCCTAGTAGGACATTCTTGGGCCATCAGCTCTGTGGTTGTGGAAGCAGTTGCCCCTTGGCTGGAGAAGTTTGGGTTGCTTTAACTGGGCTGTTACTGGGCACAAGGGAAAAGGGAGCCGGGAAAATTCCTGCCTGACTAAATTCAGTACTGGCTGGGGAGGAAAGGACTAAGAACTGAAAACCTCATCAGACTCCAGGGTCTGCAGTAACTGCACCTGCAGCTGTAACAACATCCTGCTGCAGAATGCAGGTTTGGGCACTTGGGGCTTTCTGGCTTAGCCAATCTTTTGTGCCTTCTTCATCCCCCAGGCTTGTTTGCATTCCTGCTTTCAGCACATCATGGTCCAGAAGTGTGGCTGTGGCTATTACTACTACCCACTGCCTCCTGGTGCTGAGTACTGTGACTACAACAAGCAGCCTGCATGGGGTAAGAGCAAAAGCCTCTTGTCTTGTCCTTGTTGGAAGGGGACAGCTTGCTGGAGTGGTCACTGGTGACAGAATTCCTTCTAGAATCACAGAACCACCGAGGTGGGAAAAGCTCTCTGAGCTCATCCAGTCCAACCAGCAACCCAATCCCACTGAACCCTGTCCCCAAGTGCCATGTCTACAGGGTGCTGCACTTTGGCCACAACAACCCCATGCAGAGATACAGGCTGGGGTCAGAGTGGCTGAGAGCAGCCAGAGAGGGATCTGGGGGTGCTGATTGATACCTGCCTGAACATGAGCCAGCAGTGTGCCCAGGTGGCCAAGAGAGCCAATGGCATCCTGGCCTGCATCAGGAATGGTGTGGGCAGCAGGAGCAGGGAGGTCATTCTGCCCCTGTACTCTGCACTGGTTAGACCACACCTTGAGTACTGTGTCCAGTTCTGGGCCCCCCAGTTTAAGAGGGACATTGAGATGCTTGAGCGTGTCCAGAGAAGGGCAACGAGGCTGGTGAGAGGCCTCGAGCACAGCCCTACGAGGAGAGGCTGAGGGAGCTGGGATTGTTTAGCCTGGAGAAGAGGAGGCTCAGGGGAGACCTTATTGCTGTCTACAACTACCTGAGGGGTGGTTGTAGCCAGGAGGAGGTTGCTCTCTTCTCTCAGGCAGCCAGCACCAGAACAAGAGGACACAGCCTCAAGCTGCGCCAGGGGAAATTTAGGCTTGAGGTGAGGAGAAAGTTCTTCACTGAGAGAGTCATTGGCTACTGGAATGGGCTGCCCAGGGAGGTGGTGGAGTCGCCGTCCCTGGAGCTGTTCAAGGCAGGATTGGACGTGGCACTTGGTGCCATGGTCTAGACTTGAGCTCTGTGGTAACAGCTTGGACTTGGTGTTCTGTGAGGTCTCTTCCAACCTTGGTGATCATGTGATTTTGGAACACCTCCAGGCATGGGGACTCCAGCAGCTGACTGGGCAGCCTGTGCCAATCCCTGACCACTCTGGCAGCAAAGGTTTTTTTTTCCTATTATCCACAGAATCAGTCAGGGTTGGAAGGGGCCACAAGGATCATCCAGTTCCAACCTCCCTGCCATGGGCAGGGACACCCTACCCTAGAGCAGATCCAACCGACACCGCCCCTGGCGCAACCTGAGGCTGTTTCCTCTTCTTCTATCACTCAACAGGGAAAAGAGGCTGACCCCCACCTGGCTCCAACTCCCTTTCAGGGAGCTGTAGAGATCAGTGAGGTCTCTCTTTGGCTTCCTTCTCTTCAGACTAACCAGTCCTGCCCTTCTGCTCTGTGCCTGTTTCCCACTGAAGCTATTTCCTCCCATCACTGAGTGCAGCCAGGTGCCAGCCACCTTCCTGTGCCTCTGCATGGATATTGAGGTGATGCATTGAGAACTCTTGAGTGCTCTCAAGCATCTCCTTCTCAAGGCCATGCAAGTCCCACCAAGCTCTTTCACATGACCAGTACTGGTGCAAGACAAAGCTTTGAACAGCTTCACTTGGGCTTCTGGTTGGCCTGTGCTCAGCAGATCCTCCCAGGCACAGCACCACTTGCATTGCACCCAGGGGATTAACTCAACCACAGGGAACCATTCCAAAGGGAGAGTGAGACAAACCCAAGTCCCTGTCATCTGGGAGAGGAGCCCTTGGGAAAGCCAGGAGAGGGCAGAGGTTTTGGTAGCTTCCCACTTGGTAGCTTTCCATTTCCTGAGGCTCTTCCTCCCGTTTCTTCCCCCAGGTCACTGCTTTTACCAGCTCTACAGCAGGCTCAGAAACCACCACCTGAATTGTTTTGACCAATGCCCCAAGCCCTGCAGGTAGGTCACTGAAGCAGAGCAAAGGAAAGAATCAAAAGGCAGCTTGCAGAGGAGGAGTGGAAATGCAGGGAGCTTGGTGTGAGATGTATGGACCAAGTGACCCACTGAGCTTTGGTGAACCTCTCACCCAGAGCTTCCCAGCTTGATGTTTGAACTGAGAAAGCAGAAGGATGAGAGCAGAAGGAGCCTGTGTGTGGAAGAGAGCAGAGAAAGGACTTTGTTTTAATCACACTGAGCCCAACCCCAACTCTTTGTGTGGTTTTTTTTGCAGCCTGCTGCTTTTCTTCCTTCCTCTTGGCTGCTGTGGGTCCATTCCAAAAGAGAAAGGCAACACTTTAAAGCCAAACAGCAACCATTTGGGGTTGCAAATGCCTCAGAGGAAAGTTGCCAGCATTTCAAAGCCATTTCAAGTCTCCCTCCCGACTCAGTTTGCAGGCAGCTTCTGCTTTTATTGTGTTTTCTGAGGCCACTTCCAGAGCTTCTGCCAAGGTTCTCAAGAGCTGCCCTAAGAGCTTTTCCTTTGGGCAAGCTGTTAGCATTGCTACACTCCTGCCTGTGACCACATTTAAGTGCCAGGAGCCAATAGTGACCATAATCTTCTTTGTCTTATCAGGGAATCACTCTACAAGGTGTCTGCTGGGACAGCTAAGTGGCCATCAGCGAAGTCTCAGGTAGCCCACCCAGACCTCTGCTCTGCTTGGAAGGGATTCTGTGTTTCCTGTGGGGAAATGCCCCTCTTGGGGCATTGCAGTTAGTGACTCAGGCAACAAATTGCTCCAAATCCTGAGCCTAAGGGAGTGAGGCTGCAGTTAAGGTGCTGGAGAGGTACATTTTGTTCCAGGTCTGAGCCAAACTTCCTTGGGACCTTAAGCAATTGACCTGAGTGCCTCAGTTGCCACCTACAAAGTGGTGGTGGTGACTTTCTGCTCCAGTGGGCGTTGTGCTGTGGCAGCTCACTCATGGCTGTGGAAACTCTGTGAGTCAGGACATGGCCTCTTGCTGTGTCTCATCTTGTGGTGTCAAACAGGCTCATCACCAGGTCATTCCTTCCTCTCAAATAGGTGATAATAGGAGCAGGGAATTGCTTGGGCTGGAAGAGACCTTGCAGATCACTGAGTCCAACCCAGCACTGCCAGGGCACCACTGAGGCATAGAGTCATAGAATCAGGCAGGGTTGGAAGGGACCACAAGGAGCAGCCAGTTCCAACCCCCTGCCATGCCCAGGGACACCCTACCCTAGAGCAGGCTGCCCACAGCCTCATCCAGCCTGGCCTTAAACACCTCCAGGGATGAGGCTTCCACCACTTCCCTGGGCAACCCATTCCAGGCTCTCACCACCCTCCTGCTGAAGAACTTCTTCCTAACCTCCAGGCTGACTCTCCCCATTTCCAGCTTTGTTCCATCCCCCCCAGTCCTGTCACTTCCTGACATCTTCATGACCCTGCTCTGGACCAGCTCAGAAGTTCCATGTCCTTCCTGTGCTGTGCATGTTAGAAGCCAATCAATGACTTCCTTTCTTAAATGGTCATTTTGTTGCTGGTGACATCTACTTGTACCAACTGTGGAGGCCACAGGAGAGGGCAGAGCTGCCCCTAACACACATTTCCTCTGCTGCAGGACTGGGTCCGGCAAGCTCTAAGGCACCAGAATGGATACAACTCTACCAGCCACAGGTTAGTCACTGCCAGAAGGCACAGCTCTGGAAACTATGGGGTAGCTCTCCAGCCTTGCAGACTCTGCAGGTGTTAGACTGGAAAGGGAGGACAGGAGGAAAGTCACACAGAATCCCAGGATGCCAGGCTGGAAGGGACCACAAGGGTCACAGAATCAGTCAGGGCTGGAAGGGACCACAAGGGTCACAGAATCAGTCAGGGCTGGAAGGCACCACAAGGGTCACAGAATCAGTCAGGGCTGGAAGGCACCACAAGGGTCACAGAATCAGTCAGGGCTGGAAGGCACCACAAGGGTCACAGAATCAGTCAGGGCTGGAAGGGACCACAAGGAGCAGCCAGCTCCAACCCCTCTGCCATGCCCAGGGACACTTCACACTAGAGCAGGCTGCCCACAGCCTCAGCCAGCCTGGCCTTGAACACCTCCAGGGATGGGACCTCAACCACCTCCCTGGGCAACCCATTCCAGCCTCTCACCACTCTCCTGCTCAACAACTTCCTCCTCACATCCAGACTGAATCTCCCTGTTTCCAGCTTTGTTCCACTCCTCCCCAGTCCTGTCACTCCCTGGCAGCCTAAACAGTCCCTCCCCAGCTTTCTTGTAGCCCCTTAAGATACTGAAAGTCCACAATAAGGTCTTCTGCTCCAACCTCTCTAGGTGACAGTGGAGTTGCAGTGAGCTGGCCCAGGACCCTGCCAGGCTGTGCCTTAGAGCTGTCCAGTGTAGGGAACCCACTGCTCACCTTGGGAGATGATTCCAGTGTCTGACTGCTGGCCCAGCACCCTGCCAAGCTGTGCCTTAGAGCTGCCCAGTGTAGGGAACCCACTGCTCACCTTGGGAGATGATTCCAGTGTCTGACTGCTGGCCCAGCACCCTGCCAGGCTGTGTCCCAGAGCTTCCCAGTGTAGGGAACCCACTGCTTGCCTTGGGAGATGATTCCAGTGCCTGACTGTTCTCATGGGGAAACCTTTTCTTCTGGGTCATCCCTCATCTGTCCTCACACCACTGCCCAACAATCACTTCTGCCACCTCTTCCCAAGCCCACATTAAGTACCCTCAGGGAGGAAGCCTGAGTGAGTGGTGAGCCCCAGCGCCTAGCACTCAGCATGCCAAGCTGAGAGCAGAATGGCAGCAGTGCCCTCCAGACACCCCCACCACTGCTAACTGCTGCCCTTTCCTCCAACACAGGAAGGACATTGCCAAGGTCACCATCTTCTACAAGCAACTGAACTACCAGGCTGTCAACGAGTCTCCTCTGCTCTCAGTAGGTCCAAATGTTCTTAGCTCTCTTGGGCTGAGGTGTGCTGTGTGTGGCTGGAGGAGAGAGGGTGGAATTGTTCTTCTTAAGGAGGTGATGTGGAACTAGAACCACAGAGCCATGGAATCACTGTGCTTGGGAAAGCCCTCTAAGAGCAGCCAGTCCCACCACCAACCCAACACCACCACGCAGGGAGGCTGTGGAGGCTCCCTCCCTGGAAGTGTTCAAGGCCAGGTTGGATGAGGCTTTGAGTGACCTGTTCTAGTGGGAGGTGTCCCTGCCTGTGGCAGGGGGTTGGGACTGGATGAGCTTTGAGGTCCCTTCCAACCTAAACCATGTCCTCAGGTGCCATGGCCACAGGTTTCATGGACACCTGCAGGGGTGGGGACTCCACCACCTCCCTGGGCAGCCTGTTCCACTCCATCACCTCTCAGGGCAGCCTGTTCCACTCCATCACCTCTCAGGGCAGCCTGTTCCACTCCATCACCTCTCAGGGCAGCCTGTTCCACTCCATCACCTCTCAGGGCAGCCTGTTCCACTCCACCACCTCCCTGGGCAGCCTGTTCCAATCCCTGACCACTCTTGCAGCATCTCCAATCTAACCCTCCTCTGGCACAGCTTGAGGCCAATCCCTCTTGTTCTGTTCCTTGGTACTAGGGAAGAGATACCAAACCCAAGCCCACTCCAACCTCCTCTCAGGGAGCTGCAGAGAGCAATGAGGTCTCCCCTCAGCCTCCTCTTCTCCAGACTAAACACCTCCAGGTCCCTCAGCTGCTCCTCACCAGAGCTGTTCTCCAGGCCCTTCACATCAGAGAAGGTTACAGCCCAGCTGGCAAGCAGCTGCCTGACCTGCTGGCACCAAGCAAGACTTTCATGTTGCCAGAGCTCTGCTGGCTTGGATAAACACAACCCTTTGATTCTTTCCACAGGAGAATCTGCTTCTGTCCAGCATGGGAAGCCAGTGGAGTCTCTGGTTTGGGTCCTCAGTGCTGTCTGTAGTTGAGATGTTTGAGCTGCTCATAGACACCTTGGTCTTGTCTCTCCTCTTCTGCTACCAAAGGCTCAGGGCAAAGACTTTGAAAGTAGCTCACACTCCTCCTCCCATCCCCTCTGTCAGCCTGGCCCTGGAGAACTACAGAGTTGTGGAGGAAGACGGTGGGAAAGGTGAGAAGCCTGCTCCTACTCACCCCCCTGGAGTGACAATTGCCATGGACAGCAACTGCGAGCTGCATCTCCATCCCTTCTGCAGCAAGGTGGAGGTGCCAGAGCTTTGCCCAGAGGTGGTGCTGAATGGATTCAGGTACAAGAAGGACAGCTCTGTGGAAGGGCAGCTGAGCAGCTAAGGACATGTTTGTGTGCATGGAGAAGGGGCAGGCTGGGAGCTCCCCTGGGGAACCGACAGGAAGGTTGCGAAGAGCAACGCTCTGGGTCCACCTAAACACCACACTGCTGAGCCTGGCAGGCCTCTGGAGGAGCTGTGCCAAGCTCCTTGTGCCAAACTCGTCCACCTGTCCCAGATCCAGACCTCATGCAATGTCCTTTTGTTCCCAGTGAGTCTCCTGGGGAGGAGGAGGAGAACTCCTGCTCTCTGGGGCAGCTGCTGAGCCCTCCTAAAAGCCTATTCCTAGCTTTTAGCTTCCAAAGCCTGGTGAGGAAATCAGCCTGTGGCTTCAGACTGGCCCATCGACATTTCAGAAGGCTGCTCAAGAGCAAAGGCAGCCCTGGCTGGTGATGGAAATTGCTCCAGAGCAGGCTGAGAGCAGCCAGTGCTGCCCGGAGACGCCAGAGCCTGTGGTGCCTCTGACCGCAGCTTTGCTTCCAGGACACTTCTCTGGCCTCAGCCTCTTCCTGTGGCGTTTTGGGGCCAGAGCAGAGAATGCTGCTGCTGAGATGCCTTGGGCCTTCCCCAGAGCAGGGCCAGGGGCAGGGGAGGGCAGGGCAGGGGAGGGGAGGGGAGGAAAATAAAGGGAATGGAAGAAAAGGGAAGGGAAGGGGAGGGAAGAAAAGGGAAGGGAAGGAAAGAAAAGGGAAGGGAAGAAAAGGGAAGGGGAGGGAAGAAAAGGGAAGGGAAGAAAAGGGAAGGGAAGGAAAGAAAAGGGAAGGAAAG
>WAAF01019486.1:24772-77550 GCA_013400475.1 Tricholaema leucomelas
TGCTCTGGCTCCAGGTTAAAAGGGGATGGTGCTCTGGCTCCAGGTTAAAGGGGGATGCTGCTCTGGCTCCAGGTTAAAAGGGGATGGTGCTTGCTCCAGGTTAAAAGGGGATGGTGCTCTGCTCCAGTTAACACAGGCAGCAAGGCAAGAAACCCTTCCCTAACTCCCCCAAGCCAAAGAAAGAGGAGGGAAGGAGTTTGTCTAGATTTTTATTAACAGTGTTCCAAGAGACAATAGAAGGGAAGGGGAAGGGGGGGGGAGAGAAAAAGGCAGCCAGCACAGCAACAGCTTTAGAGTGGTACAAAGATAGTAACATAGAGAAGGTCTGGTTCCATAGTTAGAGTCAGCACAGGCTGTGTGGGGGCTAAAGGGAGGGGGGGGGGTTAAAAACGTGTTAGAAAGTTGTACTGAGGCAAGCAGGCAAGTGAAGGAGGTCAACAGGTTAGAGCATATTTACAGCAAGGGTCAGCCCCTGGCAGAGCAGCTCAGCCCCCCCTGACCCCCAACCCTGTAACAGAGCAGTGCTGAGAACCACACCCAGCAGCTCTCACCTGGCTAAGGAACTTCTTGTTCTCTGTGCTGTTTAGACTGGGAAGGTTTGGGAGCCTTAACCAGGAAGGTTTGGGAGTCTTAGGCAGGAAGAAGCTGCCCTGGGCTGCTTCACCCTAAAGACTCCCCCCGCCCCCCTGCAGGCTCCTCCTGCAACCCAGCGGCCACAGGGCTCATGCCCAGGGGCTCCCAGGGTGGGGAATCCCAGGAGCTGCTGGAGGGACATGGGTGGGAGCCAAGGGAGACAGCGTCACAGGTGCACTGAAGGCTCAAAGGCAACAATTTGGCCACCCACAGCATGTCCCCCGCTGGGGCATGAGGATGTACAAGCTAAACATGCTGTGAGGAAGGTGCCAGGTGCTGAGATGCGTTTGTGGAGCAGATGCCCCTCCTCAGCTGGCTTCTGCAGCCAGCCCACCTGCTGCACTAGAACCACAGGCAGTCCTCTTCGTGCCTTGGAAACCACCTTGGTCATTACCCCAACCTCTTGGCCCTCTTTCCCTCCCCACACCCCTTCAGCTGCCCTCTGGGGCATCCCCCAGCCCAAACTCCATCCGGGCAGACTGACCTGAGTCACATCCCTATGGAAGCAGCACTCTTGGACTCTCAAACCGACCCCATGGCTCTTCACCAACTCCCACCCTCCCTTCTGCTGTCAGCCCTGCCCCACACCCCCCGCAGCATCAGCTCAGCCCTGGTGCCCCTGTACAGCACATTTCAGCCTGGTTTGTCTTTGGTTGAAAGCAGAACGCGCAGGCAGGGAGGAGAGGGCGAGCAACAAACATGTCCAGCAGGGGGCAGCAGCTGTGCTGAGGCCAACAGAACAACACACATAGCCAGCAGGGGGCAGCAGCTGTGCTGAGGCCAACAGCACAACACACATAGCCAGCAGGGGACAGAAGCTGTGCTGCGGCCAACAGCACAACACACATAGCCAGCAGGGGGCAGCAGCTGTGCTGAGGCCAACAGCACAACACACATGGCCAGCAGGGGGCAGCAGCTGTGCTGCGGCCAACAGAACAACACACATGGCCAGCAGGGGGCAGCAGCTGTGCTGAGGCCAACAGCACAACACACATGGCCAGCAGGGGGCAGCAGCTGTGCTGTGGCCACTGGACGAGGATGTTGCTCAGTGCATTTCTGGCGGAGGTTCTGGGTTGATGTTGCACAGATCACAGCCAGATCTCAGCTGGGCTGAGATCCTCCTGGCCTAGTCCAGGCCTGCTTGGAAAATTTGCCCCTTCAAAAGGCAAAAGTTTTTCTCCCTTAAATTTTTTCTCCCTTAAAGGCAAAAAAAAAATTCTTCAATAAAGGTAAAAATGTTTCTCCCTTAAAAAAGTTTTCTCCCTTACAGGCAAAAAGTTTTCTCCCTTAAAGACATTTTGTTTCCTTCTTAAAGGCAATTTTTTTTCTGCCTTAAAGGCAAAAAAATTTCTCCCTCAAAGGCAAAAAAAAAAATTTCTCCTTAAAGCCAAAAAATTTTTCTCCCTTAAAGGCAAAAAAAATTTCTCCTTAAAGCCAAAAAATTTTTCTCCCTTAAAGGCAAAAAAAAATTTTCTCCCCTAAAGGCAAAAATATTTTTTCTCCCTTAAAGACAAATTTTTTTCTTCCTTAAAGGCAAAAAAAATTTCTCCCTTAAAGGCCAAAAAAAAAAAAATTCTCCTTAAAGGCAAATTTTTTTCTTCCTTAGAGCCAAAAAAAATTTCTCCCTTCAAGACAAAAGAATTTCTCCATTAATGGCAAAAAAATCTCCCTTAAAGGCAATTTTTTTCCTCCTTCTTCTGCACCTATTGCTGTTACACACTGCTCCTTCAGCCTCTCCTCACAGGGCTGTGCTCCAGGCCCCTCCCCAGCCTTGCTGCCCTCCTCCAAACACCTTCCAGCACCTCAACATCTCTCTTCAATTCAGGAGCCCACAACTGGACACAGCACTCCAGGGGTGTCCTGAGCAGTGCTGAGCACAGGGGCAGAAGAACCTCCCTTGTCCTGCTGGCCATGCTGCTCCTGGGCATATCTCTTTTGTGCTCCCTGTGGTTATTGCCATCTGGATAAGCCTCTTGGAAAACAGAAAGGATGGAGAGAGAGGTTTTAGGTCGGACTGGATGATCTCAGAGGTCTCTTCCAACCTGGTTGATTCTGAGGGTCTCAGCATACATAGCATTAAAGAGCAGTTTGGGCATGAGAGATGTAGAACAGGATTGAGCCACAGCTGGAGTGGAAGGAGGCAAAATAGAACCCAAAGTGTTTCTGTACTTCCCTGCAGCCTGCTTGGCCATTGCCCTTTGCTTGAAAGCAAATCTTCCCATGCAGCTTCCCCACTCTCCCCTCCAAACTCCTAAGCACACAGCCCAGACAAAACCAAATGAAGACAGCAAACATTGGGAAGTGCCTCCTCAGCATCATTTCTTTTGTTGATCCTGGTTTTGCTTGAGAAACTGCAAGGGTGGACTCAAGTGGTTGGTTGTGGTTCAAAACTGGAGGCATTTTAATGCCTTAAGAGAGTGATAGAAAGGAAAAAGTAGATAGGGAGGGAGAAAATTGTGATAGGGAGGGAGAAAATTATGATGAGGAGGTGTGGGGTGGGGAAATAAAGGCAGGTTTGTCCTGGTTTTGCTTGAGAAACTACAAGGATGAAGTCAAGTGGTTGGTTCTGGTTCAAATCTGGAGGCATTTTAATGCCTTAAGAGAGTGATAGAAAGGAAAAAGTAGATAGGGAGGGAGAAAATTGTGATAGGGAGGGAGAAAATTATGATGAGGAGGTGTGGGGTGGGGAAATAAAGGCAGGTTTGTCCTGGTTTTGCTTGAGAAACTACAAGGATGAAGTCAAGTGGTTGGTTCTGGTTCAAATCTGGAGGCATTTTAATGCCTTAAGAGAGTGATAGAAAGGAAAAGAGGATAGGGAGGGAGAAAATTGTGATAGGGAGGGAGAAAATTATGATGAGGAGGTGTGGGGTGGGGAAATAAAGGCAGGTTTGTCCTGGTTTTGCTTGAGACACTGCAAGGATGGAGTCAAGTAGTTGGTTGTGGTTCAAAACTGGAGGCATTTTAATGCCTTAAGAGAGTGATAGAAAGGAAAAAGTAGATAGGGAGAGAGAAAATTGTGATAGGGAAGTGTGAGGTGGGGAAATAAAGACAGGTTTGTCCTGGTTTTGCTTGAGAAACTGCAAGGATGGAGTCAAGTGGTTGGTTCTGGTTCAAATCTGGAGGCATTTTAATGCCTTAGGAGAGTGATAGAAAGGAAAAGAGAACAGGAAGAGAGAAAATTGTGATGTGGAGGTGTGAGGTGGGGAAATAAAGGTAGGTTTGTCCTGGTTTTGCTTGAGAAATTGAGAGTGATAGAATGGAAAAGAGGATAGGGAGGGAGAAAACTGTGATGTGGAGGTGTGGGGTGGGGAAATAAAGGCAGGTTTGAGGGGGATGGGTGGGGGAGGGGATAAAATATTCCCTAAGCAATGCTACAAAAGGAAAAGGGGAAGAGGGGGAGAGCAAAAAAAAAACCCAAACCCTCACCCTGACATTAAATACAGACAAACTGTATTGAATTAAAAAAGAAATTGCACTAAGCCTCTGGGCACATCAAGAATAAATTAAATACTTAAATCTCACTGATTAAAAAGACAGCAACACACACACAAAAAAAAATCAGAACAGAAACATCAAACCCTCCCCCCCCANCAAAGTTGCTTTATACATTGACTCTAAATAGTTCCAAGTACCAATACATGTTAAATAGAGAAATTGTCCTGCAAGACACTGCCTTTTTGCATCAGTATTTACACAGGGTTGAGTTTCAGCTGCTTCAGCAGTTGAGTCTGAGCTTCAATTGGACCTAAAACTGTACATGATTTGCTTGGGTTTGTTGTCTTCTTCTTCTCCTCCTCATCAGTCACCCATGCTGAGGTGTGAAATCAAATGAGCCAAAGGGGACCCCAGTTCTCAACTGGGTCTTACAGAAGTAGCTGGGAAAGCAACTGGGAGGGGTTGTAGCTGCTGGAGATGGCAGAAAGAAAGCATTGCCTAACCAGGAGCATGCTGAGAGTCATCCATGGAGGGGCACCATGGCAGTGGGCAAACAGCTGATTCACTCTGCCTCAGATCTCTGATGTACCCTGAGAGGTGCCAGCTTGGAGTCAGAGTGGCCTTTGGCTAGCAAAGGGCACAGCTGGAGGGGACATCAGCAGGGAGAGATGTCTGCCTTAGTGCACAGCAGGATGAAAAGGGGAGAGGATCATCCAAGAGAACTCCTCACAGAGAACCTCTCAGCTCCTAAATCAGGAAGCAGAGAGAGTGAGTTCTTGGCTGGGTATCGGCTCCTGTGCTGAGCACTCTAAGTGCCGGTGTGGATGCCACAGGCTGAGCTGCAGGACCTGAGCAGAGGCAGAGTCCTGCCAAAAGCAGAGACATGCTTAAGGACGTTGCTGCGTTGCTAGCAGCTCAGCACCACGACTTGTGCCACTGGGCAGCAGCACCCAGAAGCACCCAGCACCACCTGAGCTCTGCTGCAGCAGGAGCTCTGCAGGGCATTGCCCACAGCTAATCTTTTTAAGACCACAGATCAGCTCCTGGCCCCACTCGGGCTGGCAGGAACCCCACCAGCAGTTGCAGAGCCAAGTGGGCTCAAGTGAGAAGGAAAGAGTGGCAGATGGGGCAGTGATGCACAAGGGAAGGCACCACCTTGGCCACTGAGGAAGCTCATTTCTATTTAGGGTGGCTTGAACCAGAGAGAAGACAAAGGACCAAGAGGTGAAGCTCCATGAGAGTGTCGAGTGGTAACCTCGGGGCAATCCTGCCCAAGAGAAAGGCTGAGTGGGCAGTGGTGCTGTGGCTCTGCCCTCACACAAGCATCAGGAAGCAGGGCACTGGACCCAGGGCATGGCAAGCAGCAAGTGAAGGAGCCCACCCAGCAGCACTGCAGAGCACACATCTGCCCCCCTGGCTGGAGGTCACACAGGTGCATGCCTGGCTTAGCCCTCTGCAGTCACCGACTGCACTCCAGAGCCACAGCTGGCAGCTGCAGGCAGGAGGTGCTGCCTGCTCACAAAGAAAGGGTGTCCTGAGCTAAGGGTTTGCACACCCCAGAGTTCCTCTGGAGCTGAGCTGCATTTCATACCACACTGCCTCACCCCCAACACACAGCCCCGAACCACTCCTGAGGCTGCCACAGCTGAGCACAACCTGGGTACAGACCAAGTGGTCTGCCCTCTGCCAAGCCCTGGTGGCACATCCTACAGCTTTGACCCAGAGAGGAGGCAGCACTGCCTGGGCAGAGAGGACAGGACAGCCTCAGACCAGCTAAGAAGGCAGAATGGAAGGGGTGCACCTCACCTGCAAGCCCTCGGGGTGCTGTGGGTCAGCAGGGTCACACACAGCCCAGCTGCAGCAGCAGAATGCTGTGTGCAGAGCAGTGGCCTCCTGGGACAGAGAGTGGGGTGATGGAGAAAAGGCCATCAGGGGCATTGCCTGTGGTGAAAAGGATGCTGAGGCAAAGCTCATTCCCTTTTCTTGTCCCAGACTGGTGGAAGGTTTTCAGGGAAGCACTAAAGGCCCTGGGGCCAGATTCTGCACCACTGTGGATCTGCAGCAGCTTCAGCACAGTCCCAAGGACCATTGGAGAATCACAACAGACCACTGGGACCAAGATCAGAACTCAGCACTGGGTGTTCTTGGGGGATTTACTCAAGGGAATCCTGCTCTAGCAGGGGGGTTGGACTAGATGATCTTCAGAGGTCCCTGCCAACCCCTACCATGCTGGGATTCTGTACATCCCAAAGCTCCAAGGGGACCAGGAATGGGAAAAGAAGAAGACAAAAGATGGACTTCAAGACCCAGACTGCACAGACAGGAAACTGTGGTCTGGCTGCAGCAAAACCTGGGGGACAGCAGTTCCCACCAGAAGCAGGGACTGCCCCTGGAGCTGAGAGGATATCCCAGCTAGAGACTAAGTGGAGTTCCTCTTTGCTCCACTCCTAGACGTGTGGGTGGGCACTGAGTGCTGATGGCTTGGTCTGAGGGCAATACCTGCAGCGAAGAGCTGGATCTCTGCTGCTTCAGTGCCTGAGGATGCAATGACAGCAACAGAAGCAAACCTGCCAAGGCTTACCCCACTCTGGGCTGCAGCACAAGAGCAGCCAACACACAGAGAGAAGGTAAAGAAGACAAAATGTGCACTGGGGGGGCAAATCAGATGCTTGTGTGTCACTGCTGATGGCATGCAGGAGGATGGGGAGCTCTGCCTGCTGTTCTTGGGAGATGCTGATCCCCCCTCAAGACCCCAGCACTATCTGTAAGGCACTATGGCCCAACCCTAGACCAGCAGCCTAGGTGCCCAGGCAGGCTGAATGCCAGCTGTGGACTGGAAAAACTCCAATGCTGACTGCAGCTGAGGGCATTCTGAAGAGGCTCTTACAGCAGCACAGCTCAGCTTGGCATCCAGACTCCTAGCCAGAGGATAACCTGCCAGTGGTATGAGTGTCCTCCCAAAACAGGATTGCATGGAGAGCTCCTGTGGCATGATCCCAGTCAACTCAGATCATAAACCACAGCAACAAAGTGCTCCAAGTAAAAACTAATTCCCCCAACTCCAGCAAAGAGCAAGCCAAGAAAAAGTAAAGAAACAAAGGTCCTGCTGGTCGCTGGAACTGCAAAAAGGCCCTGGGCCAGCTGCTGAGATGCCCTACTCACACGCTTCAGCATGCTGGGGGGAGAGCAGAGGGGTAGACATGCAAGTAGAAGTCTCCTCCAGAGAGATGGCAAGTCAGAAATCCAAAGAGTGACCAAAAGCAAACAAACTGAACCCAAGTCCAATGGCATCGTGCAGCAGCCGCGCGGGCAGCGGGAGCTGGATGTGGCTTTTTCTTCCCTGACACACAGCCCATCGCC
Source organism: Tricholaema leucomelas (assembly GCA_013400475.1). Lineage (NCBI taxonomy): Eukaryota > Metazoa > Chordata > Aves > Piciformes > Lybiidae > Tricholaema lacrymosa > Tricholaema leucomelas. Next base: position 32,201 of record WAAF01019486.1, read on the forward strand.
AGCAACAGGCTTCTCCCAGCCTCCCCCCCAGAATACAACAGCTAGCACTGCTGCTTCCACAACGCTGTGCAGGCTGCATCTTGGCCCAGGAAGCAGGTGAGCTATGGCTTTGACCAGCTAACCACCAAGGGCAACGTGGAAAAAGGGGGGAGCATGGCTGCACTGGTCCTGAGAGCGATTGAGGTCTCCATCCTATCTCTTGTGCCTTCTGGAGCAAAGGAGCTCTGCCCCACAAAACAGCCTGGTCCTGACTCAGAGGTCTTCTCAGAGTTGTCTGAACTGGTTTCCCCCCACAGCAGCTCCCAGCAGAGAGAGAGAGAGAGCAAGGCTGCTGGTCACGCTGACAGGAGGAGAAGGTTCCACATCAGGATCCCTTCCGACGTGCTCAGAGGAGAACTCAGTGCGTGGCAACTACACTTGGAGCAGAGACAGCTTCATCCAGTCGTGTTCCCGGTGAGTGTTCTCCTTGTGACAGTTTCCTTTCCTTCTCTTCTCTTTCCCTTTGATTTTCAGTTTGTTGGTTGGTTTGTTTAATGCTAAACTCATCTCCCATACTTTTCACACACTCAACTCCACACGCCATGGTCTGTGGTTATGCCCTAGGAGCCTCCTACACAACAAATCAAACCATCCAGTAGTCAAGCAGGAGAACTCAATGCTAAGAGTTAAAAAGATCCCTTCTCCTTCCTGTGTGCATCTCAACCTCTATGTGCAGGCATCAAGAACAGACCAAGAAACACCAATAAACCAAGGATGGGGCTTCTCAGGGCTTTTGGAAGTTCAGCCCAGCTTCAAGACAGCAAAGGGGAGGCTGGGGGAGTTGTCACTAACACTCATCTATATTAAGGCTGATGAACTCCTGTATACACTTCCTGTACTGCAGCTCAGTAGGGCTGTTGCTGGGATATTGACCTGGCTGTCCAAAGGGACCTTCTGCTTCCCGCATCTCCTCGTTCATTCGAGCCAGACGCAGCCTGGAGCGACACAAGAGAGAAAGCACAAGGGAGAGAGGTTTGGTTAGTCCTTCCCTGATGGCTGTCTCCAGGTCATGTTCCTTGTGTACATGGACTGGGAAGCCCTGGCTGCACTTACAAGGTGACAATGTCTGCGTTGGCTGCTTGGACAGCAATACTGAGAGGGTCTTGCTCATCGCCATCCACCGCGTGCTGGTTCGCCCCTCGCTTGAGGAACAAGCAGACCTGACTGCAGGAGGGAAAGAGGACAGCATCAGAGCAGAAGTTCCAGCTCCACCACCCCACAGTGCCACAGGCAGAGGGCTCTCTGCTTCCACAGGCAGGCAGAGCCTTGCTGAGACTGGTTTGAGTTGGGAAACACTGCAAGGGCATGGAGAAAGGAATGGCTGTAGAGGGGCCCACTACCCCCTGCCTAGCGTCACAGAACCAGGGAAGCATTCTGGTTGGAAGGGACCTTGCAGATCATCAAGCCCAACCTCTACCCCAGCACTGCCAGGGCACCACCAAACCATGGCCCTCAGCACCTCATCTACACAGCTCTGAAAGCCCTCCAGGGATGGGGACTCCACTACTGCCCTGGGCAGCCTGGGCCAGACCTTAGCAACCCTTCTGGGGATGAAGTTGTCCCCCTTGGCCAACCTAAATTGCTCCTGGTGCAACTTGAGGCCACCTCCTCTTGTCCCACTCTTTGTTACTTGGGAGAAGAGACACTGATCCCCTCCCCCAGCTGGCTCCAACCTCCTTTCAGGGAGTTGCAGAGAGCCAAGTGGTCTCCCCTCACCCTCCTTCTCTCCCAGCAAGCCCAGGTCTCTCAGCTGCTCCTCACCAGCTTCACTGCCCTTCTTCTGACACTCTTTGGCACCTCAATGCCCTTCTTGGCGTGAAGGACAATTATCCTTGAGACAATCAAGGTGCTGATGTGACCCAAAGAGCCATGTTTTGAAGCAAATTCACCAAACCCCAGCTTCCCTGCCCACCTCACCCCACGGCTCTGGGTGTCCACACTGAATCTCAACCCAAGGTGGGTGAAACTTCATAAAATCAGTCAAGGTTGGAAGGGACCACAAGGATCAGCCAGTCCCACCCCCCCTGCCATGCCCAGGGACACCTTACCCTAGAGCAGGCTGGCCAGAGACTCATCCAGCCTGGCCTTCAACACCTGCAGGGATGGGGCCTCAACCCTGTCACAGCGAAGGCGCAAAGAGCTTACCCAGTGTGCCCTAGGTACGTGGCATGATGCAAGGGAGCTCGGCCTCGGCTGTCTCTTTGGTTAACATCTGCCCCATTCTGCAGCAGGAATTCACAGGCTATCAAGGAGCCCTGGCAAGGCAGAGGACAGCAGCCATGAGCACACAGCAGGCTGCTGGTCGCCCAGCGCCAGCACGACCTCGGCTAGAGCCCAGACCCCACGGTCCCAAATGCGCTCTCCCAGCCACTGCCACGGCTCACCCCCATCACAGCTTGGATCAGAGGAGTCTTGTTCTCATCTTCATCGTTCACCCAGTTGATTTCAGCACCGTGTGCAAGGGCTTCTGCCATGAGAGGCAGGTTTCTGGCTTGTGCTGCCTTGTAGATCAACAAGCCAGGATGCAGCTCCCTCAGGTCCTCCAGGTCTGATGCTTCCTGCTCGATCTCTGCTTCGCCACTCGACTCCTCTGACACCTCGCACTCTAAGAGCCACAAAAGGATGGAGAGAGATGACCCAAAAGCTTCACCTTTCCAATTTCTTACCTTCCCTGTTGTTCTTGGCACCAGACTGTCCTGTAAGGATCCCAGAGCACTGGCACAGGCTCCCCACAGAGGTTGTGGAGTCTACTCCAGCCCTGTCTGGATGTGGTCCTGTGTGACCTGAGCTAGATCGGATGGTCCTGCTCTGGCAGGGAGGTAGGACTCAAAGAGGGGAAATTCAAACTAGATGTGAGGAAAGGGATCTTTCCAGGGAGGGTGGTAAGACACTGGCACAGGTTGCCCAGGGAGGTTGTGGAGCACAGAATGTGCCTGGAGGTGTTCAAGGCCAGGTTGGATGAGGCTTTGAGAAACCTGTCCTAGTGGGAGGTGTCCCTGCCTATGTGGCAGGGGAGTTGGAACTAAATGACCTTTGAGGTCCCTTCCAACCTAAACCATTCTATGATACCTTTGGATCCATTCCAACCCCTGACATCCTGTGAGCCTGTGACCTCTATAGATCCCTCCCAACCCAGTGCATTCTGTGCCCTGGCCTGAGCTGTGTCAGCACACTGGTGTATTTTGGTGGCCCCCATGGACACAGGCAGGGTGCACTGGAGGTGCAAGCTCAGCCTGTGCTAACAGAGCTGTTGTAGAAATATCTCATCTGTCTACATGCATCTCATTAACTGTCTTCTGCAAACCTGTGCCCAACAGCAGCTACGCCGGAGAGGAAGTTCCACCGAGATTCCCTCCTCTGCCCCAACGAGCTGGACTCCCTCTTCTCCTACTCTGACCTGAGCTAGATTGGATGGTCCTGCTTTGGCAGGGGGGTTGGACTCTATGATCTCTTTGTGTCCCTTCCAACCCCTGACACCCTCTGAGTCTGACCATCCGCCCGACCTAAGCAGTGGTCACCTCCCCACACTGCCAGCAGCAGCAGCAGCCTGTGCCACCTACCTTCCTCTGTCACGCTGTCCACCACCGAGCCGAACACCAGGATGTCAGTGCTGCCATCTGTGCTTCCTCCCAGCCCACTGTCGCTGCTCAGACCTGCAGGGCCAACAGAAGACAAGCCAAGCCCATTTTAATACAGGGGCAGTCCAGTGGCAGGCCCAGCTGAGCTCAGAGGGGACAGGAGGGCTGTGCAGAGCATCACACACATGGCACCGATCACCGCTGCAAAGGGAGAGGGGAGTGGGACTGCTACCCCACGGAGCCCCACTCCACACCACTGCCCCAGGGAAAACTGCAAAGCCTTAGGGTGGCCACGTCCCACACTCTGCCCTTCATGCAGGGATGCTCCAACACTGCCACGGCACTTCGGGCTGCTGAGGACAGCCCTGGCTGCAGTCCCTGAGGGACGATGTGACGTGGACTGGAGCAGAGCGGCAGCAGAGACAGGTTTGCAGCAGGGTGTGCAGTGCCACGAGCAAAGAAAGGCACTGCTCTGCTTTCACCACTGATCAGCAGCCCAGTGCCCACTCTTCTCAAGCTGGCACTGGAGCACCTGCCAGTGCATTGCTCTTCTGGCAGATTGCTGCCCACGGCTGGGGCAATTATTGTTAACAGCCAAATCTCTTCAGCCAAGCTCTTCAAGCACTGTCCACTGGCTCACTCCACCTGCACAGACACCTCCTTCCCTCTCCTCACAGTGCTTCCCACCTTCCCTGCTTAGCTGGTGACCACTACAGATACAAGTAATGCAGTAACAAGGAGATGAAGCAGTTGTCTAAGGACACACAGCGTGTCAGTGGCAGAGGAACGTTGCTCCTTTTCCAGCTCACACCCAAAAGCAGTCAAGACAATGACAGAAAGAAGGAAGGATGGGCAGGAATTGCTCCTGTGGCAACAGAGATGGGTACAGCACTGGGTTACATCACACCAGCAGCTTGATTGCCTCAAGGATAGTTGTCCCTCACTCCAAGAAGGACATTGAGGTGTTGCAGAGTGTCCAAAGAAGGGCAACAAAGGGATGCCCAGCTCCCCTGGGAGCTCAGGATGGAGTCAGCTTCTTGCTGTCTTTAACTTCCCAGTTAAACTCCCTGGAGGTGTTTGAGGCCAGGTTGGATGAGGCTTTGAGGAACCTGTCCTAGTGGGAGGTGTCCCTGCCTATGGCAGGGGGTTGGAACTAAATGACCTTTGAACCCTTCCAACCTAAACCATTCTATGATCTCTCTGTGTCCCTTCCAACCCCTGACACCCTGTGAGCCTGTGACCTCTATAGATCCCTCCCAACCCAGTGCATTCAGTGCCCTGGCCTGAGCTGTGTCACCACCATTGGTGTATTTTGGTGACCTCTATGGACACAGGCAGGGTGCATTGGAGGTGCAATCTGTCTGGATGTGTTCCTCTGTGATCTGTGCTAGATTGTGTGCTCCTGCTCTGGCAGGGCTGGGATTGGACTGGATGAGCTCTTTGGGACACAGGCAGGGTGCACTGGAGGTGCAATCTTCCTGTGATCTGAGCTAGATTGTGTGCTCCTGCTCTGGCAGGGCTGGGATTGGACTGGATGAGCTCTTTGGAGCACAGGCAGGGTGCACTGGAGGTGCAGTCTTCCTCTCTGATCTGAGCTAGATTGTGTGCTCCTGCTCTGGCAGGGGGATTGGAGTGGATGAGCTCTCTGGGTCCAAGCGCTAAGATGCTGTGATGCTGTGAGCTGTGAATTTGGCTGAATGGGAAGGAAGAAAAAAAAAGGAAAAAAATAAAAATTAAAAAAAAAAGGGGAAAAAAAAAAAAAAACAAAACTGCCTCTGAAGCTTGAATTGGAACAAGTCAAATTTGGGTGTCTCTTCTGCTGCTAGCTGCCAGAGCGTCACCTTACCTCCGTCCAGGAGGAACGGCGTACCGCTCCCACCGGGACCAATGCCACTGCCACTCCATGGGCCACCTGCTAGCGGATGCTGCATAGAGATGTGGCTGGCACCTAGAGGAAGGTGGGAGGGAGTATGAGGGGGGAGTTCATCGTCACAAAACACCACCAAAAAAAAAAGAGAAAAGGAAAAAAAAGGGAGGAAAGAAAAATCATCTGTGGCGAGAGTGGCTATAAAAAAAACAACCAACCAACGACAACACAGCCTGAAAGAAAGGTGAAAAGGCAAAAACTAAAAGCAGGATAGGGGGAAAAAAAATGGAATGTATAGTCTGGGAGTGAAAAAAAAACACAGCACCAAACAACTTCCATCCACCAGAATGCAAACAGCAGGGACTGGCTGGATGGGGATATTCGAAGAGCGAGGCCGAACAGAAGAGCCATGGGTTGGAGTTGGTGCAGTGAACTCCACATTGCTCCTCTGATATATTCACTCTCTCTCTCTCTCTCTCTCAGGGAGGGTTTTAAGTCTGGTGCCCCTAGAAAGAGCTGGGAGGCAAAAAGTGGTAGGAGCAGAGACACTTTCTTTGTACTTACTGCGTGGGCCAGAGCCAGCACCGGTGTCGAAGTAGGAGAAGAGGGAGTCCAGCTCGTCGGGGCAGAAGAGGGAATCTCGGCGGAACTTCCTCTCCAGTGTAGCTGCTGTTGGGCACAGGTTTGCAGAAGACAGTTAATGAGATGCAAATAAACAGATGAGACATTTCTACAACAGCTCTGCTGGCACAGGCTGAGTTTGCACCTCCAATGCACCCTGCCTGTGGCCCAAAGAGCTCATCCAGTCCAATCCCCCTGCCAGAGCAGGAGCACACAATCTAGCTCAGATCACAGGAAGATTGCACCTCCAATGCACCCTGCTCCTGTCCCAAAGAGCTCATCCAGTCCAACCCCCTGCCAGAGCAGAAGCACACAATCTAGCACAGATCAGAAAGGAACATTGCACCTCCAATGCACCCTGATGTGTCCCAAAGAGATCACTGAGTCCAACCCCCTGCCAGAGCAGGACCACACAATCTAGCTCAGATCACAGAGGAACACATCCAGACAGATTGCAGCTCCACTGCACCCTGCCTGTGTCCACAGAGGTCACCAAAATACACCAATGTGCTGACCTTAGGTGGTGACACAGCTCAGGCCAGGGCACTGAATGCACTGGCTTGGGAGGGATCTATAGAGGTCACAGGCTCACAGGGTGTCAGGGGTTGGAAGGGACCCAAAGAGATCATAGAATGGTTTAGGTTGGAAGGGACCTCAAAGGTCATTTAGTTCCAACCCCTTGCCATAGGCAGGGACACCTCCCACTAGAACAGGTTTCTCAAAGCCTCATCCAACCTGGCCTCAAACACCTCCAGGGAGGTTGTGGAGCACAGAAGCACCCAATATGATCAAAGATTACATTGGGTGCTTCTGTGCTCCACAACCTCCCTGGGCTACTTGTGCCAGTGTCTCACCACCCTCAACCTGTGCCAGTGTCTCACCACCCCCAATGGAAAGAACTTCCTAACACCAGTTTCAATCTCCCCTCTTCCAAGTTTAAACCCCCAGTCCCTGAGCACTCCTCCTGTAAAAACCTTGTTCCTAATGTCCAATCTAAACCTCCCCAGCCTCAGCTTGAGGCCATTCCCCCTTCTTCTGTCTCCAGTTCCCTGTGAGCAGAGCCCAGCAGCAGCCTCTCCACAACGTCCCTTCAGGTAGCTGTAGGCAGCAATGAGGTCTGCCCTCAGCCTCCTCTTCCTCACACTACCCATCCCCAGCTCCCTCAGTCACTCCTCATCAAATTTATTCCCCAGGCCCTTCCCCACCTTCGTTGCCCTCCTCTGGACCTGCTCCAGCACTTCCACATCTCTCTTGCATCGCAGTGCCCCAGACTGAAAACAACACCAGCGCCGAGCCCAAGGGCACCATCCCCTCCCTGCTCCTGCTGGCCACAGGAGGTTAGATCAGCTGTGCCCACAGCTACAAAGGCAGGTGGGCAGGGGGGACAAGGGAGGTGCCCACCTGATGAAAGCATGGCCGGGGAAGCGTTGCCTGCCTCGTGGCGATACTTCCTGCGTGCCGTGGGCGCTTTGGTGGTGCTGTTGTGCCTCTGGCACTTCTTGACGCACCAGCGGCGCGGCTTGCGCTCGCTCTCCGCCAGGCTCTCCCCACTCGGCAGCTTCTTCAGGAACTTCTTCTCCACGTACTTCACCTTGATCCAGGCTTCCTTCTCCTGCCTGAGAGAAGGAGGGAGTAAGGCACGGAGTCACCGCTCGCAGGAAGCCTCGAGGGGATGGGTCGCAGGGTGTCAAGGGTAGAGATCATCCAGTCCAAGCTCCCTGCCAGAGCAGGGCCACTCGGGACAGCCTAGCTCAGGGCACTCAGGAGCACGTCCAGAGAAGGGCACAACAGATGGTGAAAGGACTGGAACACAAACCCTGTGAGGAGAGGCTGAGGGAGCTGGGGGTGTGCAGCCTGCAGAAGAGGAGGCTCAGGGCAGAGCTCATTGCTGTCTGCAGCTCCCTGAAGGGAGGCTGTAGCCAGGTGGGGTTGGGCTCTGCTGCCAGGCAGCCAGCAACAGAAGAAGGGGACACAGCCTCAAGCTGTGCCAGGGCAGGGTCAGGCTGGATGTGAGGAGGAAGTTGTTGGCAGAGAGAGTGATTGGCATTGGAATGGGCTGCCCAGGGAGGTGGTGGAGTCGCTGTCCCTGGAGGTGCTGAAGCCAAGCCTGGCTGGGGCACTTAGTGCCATGGTCTGGTTGATTGGCCAGGGCTGGGTGCTAGGTTGGGCTGGCTGAGCCTGGAGGTCTCTTCCAACCTGCTCCCCTCCAAGGGAGCCCAAAACCGAACACAATATTCCAGGTGAGGTCTCACCAAGGCAGAGTAAAGGAGAGATGCTGCTCAGAGGTCATTGTATCAACCTGGCTTTGAGTCTTAAAAGTCATCAAGGCCTGCATTAAGCAGGGAGAGTTTCCCAAGCCTTAAGTCATCTCCCACTTCGAAGAAGAACTAAGTGCAGGCTTTAGCTGAGAGCAGAGTGAGACACTCACCCCTAGGCAATGCCATGGCTTCAGTTACAGCTATTTGAAAGGCCTCAGAGCAGCAGTAAACCCAGCAAGCCCTGGCTGCCAAGCATGTCCCACCAGGTTGCTGGCTGGGAATGTGCCACTGACCTCTCTGAAAGCCCAGCTCAGGTTGGCTAGGGTGAGGTGAATGTGCCACTGACCTCTCTGAAAGCCCAGCTCAGGTTGGCTAGGGTGAGGTAGGTGTACTTGACCTAATGGGGACCCTCAGTGAAGGGTCACGCTCTTCACCCAGCTCTGCCCAGAGCTCAGGCTGCTGGAGCTGCTGTGTGGCTGGAACAGCCTTCCCCAGGGCTGAGGGGATCAGTTCTCATGCTGTGCCCTCAGACTCACCTGGAGCTCCCTGCTGTTGGCTTCTTGAGTCCCAGCTCTTCACACTGTGCCTCATAGATCTGATTCATGGTGCTGTTCCCCAGCTCGCACATCAGCTGCAACGCAACAGGGAACGAATGAAATCCTCAGCTCTGGAGCTACCTTCCCTCCAGTCCAGGCTCCCTCCATGTCCACCATTTGTCTGGCTCTTGCTGTTCAAAGCCAACACTCACCTTGAGTAACTCTGGCTCCCAGGAATCCAGCGTGAGGGATCGGACCTTGGAGCAGTGAACGCCCAGACTCCTGTTGACCCAAAAGGAAGAAAATGGAGAGGGTTGTGTGCCTCAGAACTTCCCACACATCATCAGATGAACAGGACCAATCTTGTTCTTGGAGAAGGCCACAAAGATCAGAGAATCATAGAATCAGTCAGTTAGGAAGAGACCTCCAAGCTCATCCAGTCCAACTTAGCACCCAGCCCTGGCCAATCAACCAGACCACAGCATTAAGTGCCCCAGCCAGGCTTGGCTTCAACACCTCCAGGGACGGCAACTCCACCACCTCCTTGGGCAACCCCTTCCAGGCTCTCACTACCCTCATGCTGAGCAACTTCTTCCTAACCTCCAGTCTGAATCTCCTCATTTCTTTGAGACCAGCTGGAATTAGGTCTTGCATCTGTATGGAAACCCAGGCAGGCCTTTTTTTTTGCTTTGCCACCTGTTCTTTCCATAGTGGAAGGCAAAGGAGGTTTTTTTTTCCCCCACTGATGTAGAACTTTGACTTCCTAAGGGTGAGGTTAATTCCTGGGCTATGTCAGTCATGGCCCAGATGAGTTTCCAGTTTGTAGTTCACTCTTTCCTTAAATGAGCAGTTGTTTGCCCTTCTGTAATCACACAGCATCACAGAACCATGCAGGTTGGCAAAGCCCCTCAGGAGCACCAAGTCCAACCTAGAACCCTGCTCTACAAGAGTCACCTGAAACCACAGCCTCAAGCACCACATCCAAACCACCCTGAAACACAGCCAGACTGGCTGACTCCAGCACCTCCCTGGGCAGCTCATTCCAGTCCCTGACCACTCTCTTCATGAAAAGCTTTTTCCTAATGTCCAATCTAAACCTCCCCAGCCTCAGCTTGAGGCCATTCCCCCTTGCTCTGTCTCTAGCTCCCTGTGAGAAGAGCCCAGCAGCAGCCTCTCCATAATGTCCCTTCTAGTAGTTGTCCTCAGCTGTTCCTCACAAGACCCTTCACCAGCTTTGCTGCCCTTCTCTGGCCACACTCCAGACAGAAAACCTTTTCCTAGTGTCCAATCTAAACCTCCCCAGCCTCAGCTTGAGGCCATTCCTCCTTGCTGTCTCTAGCTCCCTGTGAGAAGAGTCCAGCAGCAGCCTCTCCACAATGCCCCTTCAGGTAGTTGTCCTCAGCTGTTCCTCACAAGACCCTTCACCAGCTTTGTTGCCCTTCTCTGGCCACACTCCAGCCCCTCCATGTTCTTTTCACAGGAGGTCCACCCTGGGGCCAAGAGCCCAGAGCCAACACACACCGTACCTGTGGATGCCAGAGCACTCAATGCACAGCAGAATGCCCAGGTTGATGCTGGCCCAGCGAGGGTCTGGCTGCCCACAGTCACAGCACTGGTCGTTGCCAGGGATGCTCTGCACTCTCTGCAGGATGCTCTCCCCCTTCCCGCTGCGCTCCCGAGAGTCAGTGGCAGAGTCGATGCTGCTGGTGGAGGGGGAAGCTGTGCGGTCCAGCCTCTGCAGGGGGCAGAAAGGAACAGGGCTCTAAGGAGCTGCAAACTACTGCAGATCAAGGCAGGTTCTCTTTCACCTCTACTCTGCCCTGGGAATACCCCATCTTGAGTACTGCCTTCAGTTTTGGGCTCCCCAGTTGAAGAGGGACAGGAAGAAGGTACCTGTCAGGAGCAGAGATCGAGTCCAACATCCCTGCCACAGCAGGACCATCCAATCTAGCTCAGGTGGCACAGGAACACATCCAGACAGGGCTGAAAAGTCTCCAGAGAAGGAGACTCCACAATCTCTCTGGGCAACTTATCCCAGTGCTCCATGACCCTTACAGCCAAGAAGTTCTTCCTCATGTTGAGATGGAACTTCCTGTGCTATAGTTTCCATCCACCGCCCCTTGTCCTATCCCAGGGCACAACTAAGCAGAGTTTGTCCCCTCCCTCTTGACCCCCAGCCCTCAGGTATTTATAGACATTGATCAGATCCCTTCTCAGTCTTCTCTTCCCCAGACCAAACAGCCACAGGTCCCTCAGCCTCTCCTCACAGGGCAGCAGTTGAGTCCCTTCAGCACTTTCATAGCCCTCCCTTGGACTCTCTCCAGCAGATCCCTGTCCCCCCTGAACTGCTCCTTTACATGCAGGCAGAAGAGTATTCCCAAAGGATCTACTCACAGCCCAAAGAGCACTGTCAGTGCTCTAGAGGACAGATGTGGCTCTTCCCTGGCCCACTCACTCACCTCGATGTAGTAGCTGTCAGGGCTCTCCCGGTAGGCAGAGGCGATGCTGGCTTGCACAGCCTGGATCCAGGCCTGCCGCAGCTTCTCCGAGTCAGCCTGCAGCATGCAGCTCCTGCAAGGGAAGCACAGCAGGTGGAAGGAGCAGCAGAAGAGGGAGCAGGTTGTAGAATCACAGAACAGAATCACAGGATGCATTGGGTTAGAAAGGTCATTTAAGTTCACTGTGATCCTGGGCAACCCGATCTAGGCGACTCTGCTTTAGCAGGGGGCTTGGACAGGAGAAGAATGAGAGGGGAGTTAATAAATGCAAGGTCCTGCAGCTGGATCGAGGCAATGCTGAGCATCAATCCAGGCTGGGCAGTGCCAGGCTGGAGAGCAGCCCTGAGCAGAGGGACTTGGGGGTGCTGCTGGACGAGAAGCTCAACAGGAGCCAGCAGTGTGCACTTGCAGCCCAGAAAGCCAAGCAGAGCCTGGGCTGCAGCAGCAGAAGTGTGGCCAGCAGGGCCAGGGGGAGGATTCTCCCCCTCTGCTCTGCTCTGCTGAGACCCCACCTGGAGGACTGCATCCAGTTCTGGAGCCCCTGGGACAAGAGGGATGTGGAGATGCTGGAGTGTGTCCAGAGCAGGGCCAGGAGGATGCTCAGAGGGCTGCAGCAGCTCTGCTGTGAGCACAGACTGAGGGAGTTTGGGCTGTGCAGTCTGGAGAGGAGAAGGCTCTCAGGTGACCTTCTTGTGGCCTTCCAGGATCTGAAGGGAGGTCCAAAAAAGCTGACTGATTCTATGATTCTAAATGTCTACAAATCTCTGAGGGCTGGGGGTCAGGGGAGGCATGGGACAGGCTCTGCTCACTGCTCCCTGGGGTAGGACAAGGATCCTACCCCTTCCATCCATTGATGGAAGCTGCAGCACAGGAGGTTCCAGCTCAACACAAGGGGGAACTTCTTGACTGGAAGGCTCCCAGAGCACTGGCACAGGCTGCCCAGAGAGGTTGTGGAGTCTCCTTCTCTGGAGCCTTTCCAGGCCTGTCTGGATGTGTTCCTGTGTGCCCTGAGCTAGATTGGATGGTGCTGCTGTGGCAGGGAAGTTGGACTCGATGATGTCTTTGGGTCCCTTCCAACCCCTGACACCCTGTGAGCCTGTGATCTCCAGAGATCCCTCTTCCAACCCCAACCATTCAATCACTCTCTGCAATCTGATCTCTTGCATTTCCAGGCACCACTGAGAAGATGGCCCAGGGAAGCCACCAAACCTACTTGGTAGGTGAGACGACCTCAAAGCAGAACCTCCTCTCTATGTCTTCGCATGGCTTCACAGTACAGAGCCGCAGGTCCTCCACCACGACCGTGAGGACATCCTGGAAGGTTAACAACAGGGTGGGTTTGGTAGGTCCCTGCAAAGCCCTTCCCAAACCCTGCTGGTTAGCACATGCTGAGCACAGGAAGAGGAGCAAAGCCAGCCCCACCACCAGGCAGCTCTGCAGCAAACAAGGCCAGAGCGTGGCACAGCCTTACTGGGGACTTCTCCAACCTCCTCTGCTCAACAGCAATGTTGAAGTCACCACAAGCACCACCTGCTGCCACTTGGCCCTCAGTCCAGCCTAGCTCTGCAGCACAATTCCCTCATGTGCTGCCCTCTGAGCCCATTCCCCTCCCCACTCCCTCAGCCGTGCAGCAGAAGCCCCCAGCAAAGAAGGACAGCAGCCAGCCTGGGCTCATCTGCCAGAGACAACTGGGCAAGTCTCACTGACCTTTAGCTTCTTCTGGTACACCAGCTGGCTGTTCTGGATGGAGAACCACCTCCTGAGGGAAGACAGACAGACAGACAGACAGGCATCAGAACAAGCAAACAGCAGAGCTGCAGCTCATTGTGTAGCAGAGCAGGACCAGCTCTCCACTGAAGAGTGAAGCTTGCTCCAAGGAGCTGGAAAGCAGCATCCCAGGCAAAGGTCACACCTCTCCAGTGCCCTTCTTTGGAGGACAAACAGCATCAAGAGCCACAGGAAATGATCCCTGGCACTGAGGTGCTGTGAGGGCAACTCTTGGAGATAGGTCAGTGATAGCAAGGGGGGCGCAGGGAGAGGGAGGAGGAGGAGGAGGCGGGATGCCGAGAGGAGGAGGAAGAGGAAGAGAAGGGGGGAGGCTGAGAGGAGGAGGAGGAGGAGGCAGGGGAGATGCTGAGAGGAGGAGGAGGAAGGGGAGAAGGGGGGATGCCGAGAGGAGGAGGAAGAGGAGGAGAAGGGAGGATGTCGAGAGGAGGAGGGGGAGAAGGAGGAGGAGGAGGGGGGATGCCGAGAGGAGGAGGAGGGGGAAGAATAGAAGGGGGGATGCCGAGAGGAGGAGGAAGAGGAGGAGAAGGGAGGATGTCGAGAGGAGGAGGGGGAGAAGGAGGAGGAGGAGGGGGGATGCCGAGAGGAGGAGGAGGTGGAAGAGGAGAAGGAGGAGGAGGAGGAGGAGGAAGAGAAGAGGAGAAGGGGGGAGGCCGAGAGGAGGAGGAGCAAAGGAGCAGGGCAGTCCCCAGGTTCCTGCCTGCAGCTCCCGGGGCAGAGGTCTGTGCCGGTGCGAGCAGTACACCCAGAGCCCGCGGCACAGGCTGCGCTGGTTAGGGCACAGTGGGCACACGCTTGGCATCTTCCCCTCTACAGCCACCTCGGAGGAGGCTGGGGCGAGGTGTGGGGTTGGTCTCTCCCCACATAGCAAGTGACAGGATGAGAGGGAACGACCTCAGGTTATGCTGGGGGAGGTTCAGGTTGGATACTGGGAACAGTTTCTTCCCAGAAAAGGTTCCCAAGCGTTGGAACAGGCAGCTCAGGTTGGTGATGGAGGAGTCCCCATCCCCAGAGGGATTTAAAAGACACCTGGATGAGGTTTAGCAGCAGCGTTGGGATTGTGAGCTCTGGGCAAGTGGTTGGACCTGATGACCTTAAAAGCCATTCCCAACCTCACCAGTTCTGTGCTTCTAAGTTGGGTTGCCTGCACGTGCGGTGGCCAGCTGCGGCCTGCCTGCTGCCTCTCCCAGCAGGCTGCCAGAAGGCAAGCCAGCAATTCCTTGACAGCATAAAAAAGCTTCCAGGTGGGAAGAAACAAAATAAAACCAACCCAACTTCATCTCAGAAAACTCTGCTAAGTGGCAGCTCTAAAATAGCTTTGGAGAAAACAGCCTGAAGGAGCCACGCGTTCTGCTGTCTATCCAGGCTGTGCTACCCAGCAGGCTGATTTCTCTGGACTCACTGCAGCCTAAGTGAGGCCAAACGATGGCAAAGCTCCTGCTTCTTCTGGCTGGAATGTGGACATGTGTGTGTGGAAGGACACCAAATCACCAGCTAGCAGCTTGCCACTGAAATGCAAGTGACAGGAGGTTTGTGGTATGCTGCTAGCAGAGGTAATTCCCTGGTGTCTTACATCGCTGGAGCTAAATCCAATCCTCCACATCTCTCCTTCAGCCTACAGATTTAGCAAGCTGATCATCTTCATGGAGGGCAATGGAAGCCACAATCAATCAGGAAGAAGGTTCTGGAATAACTGAGCATAAAGAGCCAAAGAGGCTTGGTCTTTTCACAGAATCACTGAATTAATCAGGTTGGAAAAGACTTTGGAGATGGAGTCCAACTTCTCACCTCCTAATCAACTAACCCATGGCACTAAGTGCCTCATCCAGCCTCCTTTTCCAGGTCCAGCCAGCTCCAACCTCCAGCTCTTTTCACAGAATGAACCAGCTTGGAAAAGACTTTGGAGATGGACCCCAACTTCTCACCTAACACCTTCTAATCAACTAAACCACAGCACTCATCCAGCCTCCTTTTAAACACCTCCAGGGACAGTGACTCCACTACCTCCCCGGGCAGCCCATTCCAATGCCAATCTTTTTCTGTGCAGAACTCCTTCCTAACATCCAGCCTGAACCTGCCCTGTTGCAGCTTGAGGCTGTGCCCTAGTAAGGAGTGATAGGCTGGGAGGAAATGGCCTCTATTTGCACCAGGTTTAGGTTGGATATTAGAAGAAATTTCTTTCAATGAAAAGCTTCTCAAACCCTGGAACTGGCTCCTCAGGGAGGTGGTTGCATCCCCATCCCTGGAGGTGTTTTGAAGAGGCAGAGTCATGGTGCCAAGGGACACAGGGTTCAGCACCAGCCTTGGCAGAGGCAGAGTTGGGCTCCACCAGCTCTTTTCAACCCAAATGACTCAGTGCTTGCATGAATCAGGGCAGGTAGCACCGTCTGCAGCAGGAGTTGAGGCAGCATTCCCTTCCCTCTGTCATTGATGACATATTAAAGAGAGAGAAGATGATCCAAGGACCTGACATGCCTGCGAGGAGATGGGGAAGCACAGGTAACTGGAGGCCATCCCATCTGTGTGGGAGCACATCCTAACGAGCTGACAAGGCTCTGCAGCACCCTGAGCTGCTCTGACAGCAGCAGCTAATGCTCCAAGCAGCTCTGCTGTCACAGGAAGCCAAGCAGAAAGCTCTCCTCTCAGTTCTGGTCTCTGCTCCCCGCAGCTGTGCTCTGCTGCTCCCCACCCCCCAGCAAGCGCTCCTTGCCTGCTGCTGGCTGCCAGCCTGGGATGCTCGGCTGTGGGTTTGCTGTTTAATCTGCCTGCCCCCTCCCGCTCTCACGAGGGGGAGGCTCTAACAGTGAGGAGCTGAATGACAGCGAGAAGGTGATGAGTAGGCTACAGGAGCTGTGAACAGCTAAGATGTGGGCAGAGCCGGCTGAGAGTGGGTGGGACTGAGGAGACAGAGATGGCTGCGTGTGACTGGGATGTAGGAGGACACGGGGAGGATACCTGGGATTAGAGGGGGGCAGGGACAACTCAGAGCCCTTCAAGCAGCAAGAAAACCAGAAAGTCCCAGAGGGTCACATCCCCTCCAGGAGAAACGCCCCTGAGTTGACAGCCTAGGAGCTGCTAGGAGAAGGGAGATGCCTGGACCCATTGTTCTTCACCACAGGAGTCAAGCACAGCTCTTGACATTAACCTGGCACACTCTGGCATGACCTTCTGCTCTGCAGAACATGTGGTGGCAGTGAAACAGCCACAGCACGGAGCAGAGCTGCACTTTGCTTAGCAAACACCAAGCAGCAGACCCTAGAAGGCTGATCAACATTGACCTGAGACACCTTCCCAGTGCCACACCTTGTGAGCACCCAAGCAGACATCACCTTGCCCTTGTGCTGTAGCTACTCTTGTGGTTTCTGGTTCCTTCAAGTGCAAACTCTGGGTCCAGAGAGACCCAAATTATGCTAAATTTGGCAGGAATCTCCTTGGTACCAGGGAAAAGCTTCAGAAAGACCTTTATAAACTTCAAGAAAAGACTGGATGAAGCATTTAGTGCCATGGTCTAGTTGACTGGATAGGGCTGGGTGCTAGGTTGGACTGGATGAGCTTGGAGGTCTCTTCCAACCTGGCTGATTGGACAGGGCTGGGTGCTAGGTTGGACTGGATGAGCTTGGAGGGCTCTTCCAACCTGGAAGATTCTATGATTTGTCTCATGATTCTATCTGACTCTGTAAGTCTTTTCACCATGCAGGTCCAAGTAGTTTCTCTGCACACCACAAACTGCTCACTGAAACATGTGGGGGTCTTATTTAACTCCAAAATCTCACAGCAGCACACTGTGGTGTACACTTTAACTGTAGAAGACCTCTTTCTGTTGTATCATTTCCCTGTTAGATGAGAGGGAGGAAAATGCAGGTCAAAGAGGGCATTGATCTCATGCATTAGAAACTCAATGGGAGGGCTTGAACCCCTCTGCACGACCATGGATGAAAGCCCTCAATTGTCTCAAGGGAAACTAAATGCACAAACATGGAGCCAGGCTAGAACATGAAACCTTTTCTCCTTCCATTTTCCCGAGGTCTCTGGCAGCTGTAGACCTCTGGGGAGTGCAGGAGGTACATGTGCCTGCTGCTCCCAGTGACCTGGGAATAGTGACACATTGCTAACAGCAGGGGCAGTGAACAGAAGCCATCTCTCAGCTCCCAGCAGCAAAGATGATATTTTCCCTCTGCCATCATCTCCTTGTCCCTAAGTAGGTTGGATACTCGTGGCTTTTCCTGCTGTCTTAGGGTATTTCTCTCAACTGTTATCAGTTCTCTCAACTGTTATCAGTTCTCTCAACTGGAGCACAGCCCTGTGAGGAGAGGCTGAGGGAGCTGGGGGTGTGCAGCCTGCAGAAGAGGAGGCTCAGGGCAGAGCTCATTGCTGTCTGCAGCTCCCTGCAGGGAGGCTGTAGCCAGGTGGGGTTGGGCTCTGCTGCCAGGCAACCAGCAACAGAACAAGGGGACACAGCCTCAGGTTGTGCAGGGGGAGGTCTAGGCTGGATGTTAGGAGGAAGTTGTTGGCAGAGAGAGTGATTGGCATTGGAATGGGCTGCCCAGGGAGGTGGTGGAGTGGCTGTGCCTGGAGGTGTTGAAGCCAAGCCTGGCTGGGGCACTTAGTGCCATGGTCTGGTTGATTGGCCAGGGCTGGGTGCTAGGTTGGGCTGGATGAGCTTGGAGCTCTCTTCCAACCTGCTTGATTCTCTGATTCTATGAACTGTTATCTCCCAGGGCAAGATTCTATCATTCTGTGATTCTAAGACTGTAGCTGCAGATGAGGAGAGGGGCTGCAGCACCTCTTCTACCAGGACAGGCTGAGGGACTTGAGGTTGTTCAGCTTGGAGTAGAGAAGGCTCCAGGGCAACTTTAGAGCTGCCTGCCAGTACCTGAAGGAGGCTACAAGAAGGCTACAGAGGGATTGTTTGCAAAGGCCTGCAGGGACAGGACAAGGGGCAGTGGTTTGGGATAAGAGCAGAGCAGATTTAGATTGGATGTGAGGAACAAGATGTGCACCATAAGGTTGCTGTAACACTGCAACAGGTTGCCCAGGGAGGTGATTGAGGCTCTATCCCTGGAGATATTCAAGGTCAGGCTGGACAAGGCTCTGAGCAACCTGATCTAGTGGAGAATGTCCCTGCTGAGTGCAGACGGGGTTGGACTGGATGACCTTTGGAGGTCATTTCTAACCCAAACCATTTGCCCTGTTGGGGCCTGGTTATTCTTCCATTGTAGAAGGAGTTCCTGGCTTTTTCCTCCTGGCAAAGCACAAGCTGGCTCATTCCATGACGAATACACAGCCTGGCAGAAAGAAGCCCACTTGGTTTTGAACAGGAAAATAATCATGGCCATAAACTACACAGCACCCAGCTCTTTCCCCACCTCCCCCCCACGAGGAATGTCCACACATCAAACAACTGCAAAGCTCTGCAAGCTCAGCACAGGAGTTATAAATGTGCTGGCAGAAAAATGATGTGGCCTTAAAACACCATTTGCAGTGAAGCAGATGCTCACACTCCTCTCTCACTCTGACTTGGCTCCAAGGAGCCAGGTTAGTGCATGGGGAAAGCCACATTCATCTCTCTGAAGAGATTGCTCCTCTCAGGAGGAGTGGAAAGTGAGTCCCCACTCACCTGTTCCACGTTTTGAAAGCATTGCTGGCTCTCTTGAAGAGGTAACCTTCCATCACCACTCCATTTGGGGCATCAACATTAAACTCCACCTTCGAGTCATCGTAGGAGAAGTCCTGCAAAGAGAAAAGAGGCTGAAGGCTCTGGCATGACTCTCTAGGAGCAAGGTGGAGGTGAGCCTAATCGAAGCATCAAGGAGAGAAAAAAGACCTATGTTAAAAATCCTAAGGTTCAGGCAGAGCTGCCTGTCACAGCACATCCTGTGCCTTGGTGGGCTCAGCCACAAACAGCAGTCATGAACTCACAGGCTCACAGGGTGTCAGGGGTTGGAAGGGACCCAAGATCATCCAGTCTAACCCCCCTGCCAGAGCAGGACCACACAGTCTAGCTCAGGGCACACAGGAACACATCCAGACAGGCATGGAAAGGCTCCAGAGAAGGAGACTCCACAACCTCTCTGGGCAGCCTGTGCCAGGGCTCTGGGACCCTTCCAGTCAAGAAGTTCCCCCTTGTGCTGAGCTGGAACCTCCTGTGCTGCAGCTTCCATCCATTGCTGCTTGTCCTATCCCAGGGAGCAGTGAGCAGAGCCTGTCCCCCCCTCCTGACCCCCACCTCTCAGATAGTTATAGACATTGATTCAATCCCTTCTCAGTCTTCTCTTCTCCAGACTAAGCAGCCCCAGGCCCCTCAGCCTCTCCTCATCAGCCATGCCCTCCAGTCCCCTCATCATCCTCATAGCTCTCCACTGGACTCTCCTCAGCAGATCTCTGTCCCTCTTCAACTGGGGAGCCCCAAACTGAACACAATATTCAAGCTGAGGTCTCAGCAGGGCAGAGTAGAGGAGGAGCAGAACCTCCCTTGATCTGCTGGACACGCTCTGCCTAATACACTCCAGGATCCCATTGGCCTTCTCGGCCACAAGGGCACATTGCTGTGCCATAGCTAACTTGGTATCCCCATTCCAGTAAGCTCCTCTGCCCCTGCTGTTTGCAGAAAACGACTCTGATGCTGGATTTGCCCCCTCTGGTAGCTGATGAGGAGCAAATCAGGCAGCTCAACAGCTGCAGAGCTGTGATTCCTCAATACCTGGGGCAATCTGCAGCGAAAAGCAAGCAACAGAGGTGGCTGGGGGAGCTGCCAATGCTGCAGCCACCTTTCTATTCTGCAAGGGGCCAGGAACAGACCCAAGCCCAGCCCTTTCACATCAGGAAAGCAAGCAGGATGACTTCCAGAGGGCAGGACTCATCAATCCCATGCTCATTAGCTATCCTCGGACGCCATCCTCAATCCGTGCTCGCTCAGTGCTCTGCGCTCCGCCGCCAGTCAGAGCCTATTTGTCAGCTTTGGCACTGATTCATCAGACAGATCCCAGGGATCCTGACAGCTGGTGAGCAAGACACAAAGCAGAGGGCTGAGCAGCTGCTCTCACAGAACACGAGGTCCTTCTCCCTGGGCAGTGGTCTCCTTGCTTCCCAAGGGAAACTAGGTCACAGAACCTAAGCGACGCTCACCTCTAACCTGAGGAGCTGAGGCACATTGTCTCTTTGCACACTGATTCCTCTCTAATGATGCCTGCTACCCACTCACCCCTCTCTCTCCAGCACAAATACTTCCCCCTGTACTACTTGGTTCAAAGACACAGGAGTGGGAGGGAGAAGAGCCCCATTAAGCTAAGTGCCTCTCCTGGCTCAGCAGACGAAGACCCTGGCGATGCTGCGTTGCCAGGCGACAGGCACTTCACTCTCATTAAGATGAGTTATTTGCCTGCTCAGAGATGCAAGCCTGCCTGGGAGGTGTCACCATCATCATAATACTGATACAGGAGGAGGAGATGTAATGGGACAGGACTGAGTCATTCCTTGGAAAGACAGCATGAGGCCCAATTAGGCACTGGAAACCGCTGTAAGGTGCCCGATTAAGGGAGGGCTGCTCAGCCCCACATTTCTCTTGCCGTAAGAGGGTGAATCCCATGGGGATCCTTTTCTGCAGATGTCTTTCAAGGACATGCCACAAACAAAGCCTAGAGGGAGTTTTCCTCTACATTCATAGACATTTAGAATCACAGAATGTCTTGAGTTGGAAGAGACCTTGAAGATCACATCACAATCCCAAGCACCGATCCAGGCTGGGCAGTGCCAGGCTGGAGAGCAGCCCTGAGGAGAGGGACTTGGGGGTGCTGCTGGAGGAGAAGCTCAACAGGAGCCAGCAGTGTGCACTTGCAGCCCAGAAAGCCAAGCAGAGCCTGGGCTGCAGCAGCAGAAGTGTGGCCAGCAGGGCCAGGGAGGTGGGAAGGGACCTTTTAGGCTACCAAGGAGTGACAGGACTGGGGGGAATGGAGCAAAGCTGGAGGTGGGGAGAGTCAGGCTGGAGGTGAAGAGGAAGTTGTTGAGCAGGAGAGTGGTGAGAGGCTGGAATGGGTTGCCCAGGGAGGTGGCTGAGGCCCCATGGCTGGAGGTGTTTAAGGCCAGGCTGGCTGAGGCTGTGGGCAGCCTGCTCTAGGGTAGGGTGTCCCTGGGCATGGCAGGGGGGTTGGAACTGGCTGCTCCTTGTGGTCCCTTCCAGCCCTACCTGATTCTATGATTCTGCATAGTTTCAGCCCCCCCTGCCAGGCATCTCCTGCTAGATCAGGCTGCTGAAAGCCTCACCCAGATGTTTCAGTGTGGGATTTTTGCAGAGCTGCTCCAAAGGGACAATTCTGTAAGTCTGAGGAGAATCTGCAGTGGTTTATACTAAATGATGCAAGCACCCAGCCAGCTGGACCAGGCACCACTAGCCTAGGGCAGAACCATTCCAAATACATCTTAAAAAGGAGCACTTAGCTGTGCCTCACCCTGGGGAAGAGGTAAAAAATAAGGAGGAAGGTCTGACTTCTTCAGCTGTCCTCAAATCATCAAGCAGTGTGCTGGTAAGAAGGATGTATTGCTGATGAGTGCAGGAGGAACAGATGGGCCATGTACGTCACTGGAGTAAATCCACTGGAAAGCAGTGCAGCCAAGCCAGGTGTGAACTTAACCTTGTGCAGTCTGCATTGGGCTGCAGCCCTCTGCAGGCTGAAAGGCTTAAAGGAGATGTTCCTTGCCCTGGAAACAACCCTAACCCACACCAGTTATGGACAGCTCCAAGCAAACCCACAGCTCAGCCAACCAAGAGCCATTTGAATGATGTCCAAATACAGACAGCCCCAGTGCTGCATTACTTCAAAGATATCTCACTTCCTTGTTCTCTTGTTGGGTAGGAAACATCCCCAGGCCAAATTCTGCTCATATTTCTGCTGGTGTAATCCCTCAGCAACTCCACTGCTATCAGCAGAACTCACTGCAGGGCAGTCAAGGGCAGGATATGTTGACCAGAGCTGTAAGCTGCATTTGTAAAGCAGGTTCCAGTCAAACAGAGATGTGAAGGATAAGGACCAGACTGCATCTTATCCCTGGGGGATGCCACAGTCTGACCCTCAGGGGCACTCTGTTCCATTCCATTGCACACTGCTTGGAAGCAGAAGTCTTTGTAATGAAGTTACTGAGTGTCAAGAGGCAAACCAGAGAATCAGAGAATCACAGAATCAAGCAGGTTGGAAGAGAGCTCCAAGCTCAGCCAGCCCAACCTAGCACCCAGCCCTGGCCAATCAACCAGACCATGGCACTCAGTGCCCCAGCCAGGCTTGGCTTCAACACCTCCAGGCACGGCCACTCCACCACTTCCCTGGGCAGCCCATTCCAATGCCAATCACTCTCTCTGCCAACAACTTCCTCCTCACATCCAGCCTGACCCTGCCCTGGCACAACTCGAGACTGTGTCCCCTTCTTCTGTCACTGGTTGTCTGGGAGCAGAGTCCAACCCCATCTGGCTACAGCCTCCCTTCAGGTAGCTGCAGACAGCAATGAGCTCTGCCCTGAGCCTCCTCTTCTGCAGGCTGCACACCCCCAGCTCCCTCAGCCTCTCCTCACAGGGCTGTGCTCCAGGCCCCTCCCCAGCCTTGCTGCCCTCTCTGGACACCTTCCAGCACCTCAGAAGAGATCAGCAAAAGCAGGCAGCCACGACTAGTGGAGGGGGCTGAGTCCAGGTGGCTTTAGCTGCTCAGAGAAACACATCTGACTACCACAGCTCCACGTTCGTTTCCCATCAATGCCATTAAGGCAAGCCAGCCAGGCTGGAGCAGACAAAAGGCTTTATCCCCAAGTGCCCTCTTCACTTCAGCAACCAGGGATGCTCAGCATCTAACAATAGCATCAGGCACACTCTAACAACATCCATGCACTGAACAGAACTTCTCCTGCAACTGAGTTAAAGCTGCATGTGATGGGCTTTGATATTTGAGTCTAAAGAGAACCTTCATCCAGAGGAATATTCACATCCTTAAGGATAAAGCTGCATGTGACTGGCTTTGATATTTGAGTCTAAAGAGAACCTTCATCCAGAGGAATATTCACATCCTTAAGGATAAAGCTGCATGTGGCAGGCTTTGACATTTGAGTCTAAAGAGAACCTTCACCCAGAGGAATACTCACACCCTTAAAGATGCATCCCACACACACTGGTGCATGCACAGCCTCTTCTCTCCTCCTGCCTTTTCTCTGTCTGGTTGTCTTTACCTCTGTGTCTGTACTGTGTACAATCCTAGACCCCAGAGATGCAATCTAGAGGAGGACTCCCCCACCTTTCTGCTCAGGCAGCTCTCATTCATCCCAGCCCGATCCCATTTATAGACCTTTTTTGTTGCTTCAGTTTCCTAACACCAAATGATCTCCCTGCTCTGCAGCCTGCCAGCAGATGCTGCACAGAGATCCTGTGCCCTGCCCCAGAGCTTTTCCACCCCAGAAACACAACCAAACCCAGCTGCTCCCCTGCGGTACCAAAGCCCTGCTCGGTTTGGGAGCACATCAGCCAAGCCCCAGCGGCACAATCCTCACTTCCCCAACCCCGAGCAAAGTGCCCTCTAAACTTTCTCCCCGGGTGCCAAGCAAGCCTGCAGGAAACTCCTTACCAGGAGGTATTCAAGCCTGCCGAAGATCTTCATGCTGCCAGCTGCCAGGGAGGCTCTGCTGCTGTCGCCTGGAGCGCAGGGAGCAGCTCTGCGTCCTCTCTCCGCTGGCTCTCTAGAGCAGCATCACCGCTAAGCACCGTGGGCTGGCAGGGAGGGAGGGATTTCTTTGGCAGCCCCTTCTGCCTTTACCCCTCCTACTCCTTTTTGGGAAAGCTTCAAGCTCTGCCGTTGGCTCCTGTCAAAGCAAGGGGCACTAGAAGGAAGCTTGGCCCCTGGGGACCACCTGCTTCGCCCCCTCCCGGTGCCTCCTATTCACAGTCAATCAGCTTAGAGCAAGGGCTCATTATCATACAGCTGCCATGGAGGCACAGAGGGGAGCGGGAGAAGCCAGGCGACACAGAGCAAAGTTGACAGGAAGATGCTCACCAAATGCCTCCCTGACCTTAACAGAGCCAGGCTTGTCTGCCTGGAGCAGGGTCTGCTTCCTCCAGCTTCCTGGAGCTCAGCCACCCTTTGGCCAGGGATTCCAGCCCTGCTCCTCTGCAGGAATTGGGGGGTTGAGGAGCCATATGGCCTCTGGGTTGTTAGCTACCAGCTGGGCTCAATGAGGCAGAGAGCTCTGCCTTGGCACTGCAAGCCTCTCTGCCTCTGCACACAGCCATCAGAAACACACCTGCCTGCCCACTCTGGACCAGGTAGGAGGCTGCAGGGGGGATGTTACAGAGCCTCTCATTCTTCCCCTTCCAGTCCCTGTCAGCTTTGGTGCAAGGGAAGGATTTAGTGGGCTCAGGATCTGCAGGGGAGATGTTACAGAGCCTCTCATTCTTCCCCTTCCAGTCCCTGTCAGCTTTGGTGCAGGGGAAGGATTCAGTGAGGTCATGATCTGCAGAGGAGACCTTACAGAGCCTCACATTCTTCCATTTCTAGTCCCTGTCAGGTTTGGTGTAGTGAGGTCATGATCTGCAGGGGAGACTTGACAGAGCCTCTCATTCTTCCACTTCCAGTCCCTGTCAGCTTTGGTGCAGTGAGGTCATGATCTGCAGGGGAGACTTTACAGAGCTTCTCATTCTTCCCCTTCCAACTCTGCCAGTTTTGGTGCAAGGGAAGGATTCACTGGGGTCCTGATCTGCAGGGGAGATTTTACAGAGCCTCTCATTCTTCCCCTTCCAGCCCTGTCAGGTTTGGTGCAGGGGAAGGATTCACTGGGGTGCTGATCTGCAGGTTTAAACACCACCATTTGTCTCCTCATTTCCCGTTGGAAAAAAACCCCACCCCAAACCAAACCACAACCCAGGCCTGTGTGTTCTCCAAAATTAGAGTCACAGAATCCTTTTGATTAGAAAAATACCTCTTAAAATCACCATCAACCACCAGCCCAACACCACTGTGGCCATTAAACCATGTCCTAAAGTACCCTGCCCACACTCTACTTCCACACCTCCAGGCACAGTGCTGACTCTTATCACCTCCCCAGGGGCAGCCTGCTCCAATGTTTGACCACACATTTGTGGGTGCATCCATCTGAAGCAACTGAGCCCCTGCAAAAGAAACAACTCATTACATGTGTGGTTTAAAGCCCCTTTTTTAGTTCAGGGCTCAGGAGATATGTGAGAAGCTACAAGCTCCTCAGGCTCTGCAGAAACGTGTTCCATGCTGCAGTCCTTGCACACAGGCAGCCCACACACAGGCAGAAGAAGAAAGGCATCCCCCACACACCCTCTACCCCAACCTCCATGCTGAAGCTGTCTTCTCTTTGCACAACAGGAGGACAGCTCAGATAGTCACCAGAGCCCATAGAAACTGAGGCTCTTCCTTTCCTCTTGCTGATTTTGTTGCACTGAATGTGCACCTGAGCATTGCTCCAGGTGAAGTGGGAAGCTGCAAGTGGGGTTCTGTAAGGTGTTGGAGACAGGAAGGCAGAGGGGACAGTGGCTAAGGGGAGAGTGGCTAAGGGGACAGCTTGAAATGAGAGCTGCCCTAGGAATCTGCCCCAGGAACCTGCCCACAAGGCAAGATGGGGAAAGGGTGACACAGGTGAAAGGCAACAGGCTCCTGAATTCCCCTCTCACAAGGCAAGATGGGGAAAGGGTGACACAGGTGAAAGGCAACAGGCTCCTGAATTCCCCTCTCACAAGGCAAGATGGGGAAAGGGTGACACAGGTGAAAGGCAACAGGCTCCTGAATTCCCCTCTCACAAGGCAAGATGGGGAAAGGGTGACACAGGTGAAAGGCAAAAGGCTCCTGAACTCCCCTCTCAAAGCAATTAGTCAAGATTGATGCTGAGTTTCTGTCTCCTACCAAATTGAATTGAAGCAATAATGCCAAAATGTCCCAGAGCAATTCCTTGGGAACATGGCCCTTGGCAGGCTGCCATCCACACCTCACAAAGCTGCCCAAAGGCTCAATTCACGGAGCAAATGCCTATCTTCAGAACCTGCACCCAAAGGACACTTCAAAATCATAGAATCAAGTAGGTTGGAAGAGAGCTCCAAGCTCAGCCAGTCCAACCTAGCACCCAGCCCTGGCCAATCAACCAGACCATGGCACTAAGTGCCCCAGCCAGGCTTGGCTTCAACACCTCCAGGCACGGTGACTTCATCACCTCCCTGGGCAGCCCATTCCAATGCCAATCACTCTCTCTGCCAACAACTTCCTCCTAACATCCAGCCTAGACCTCCCCTGGCACAACCTGAGACTGTGTCCCCTTCTGTCCCTGGCTGCCTGGCAGCAGAGCCCAACCCCACCTGGCTACAGCCTCCCTTCAGGGAGCTGCAGACAGCAATGAGCTCTGCCCTGAGCCTCCTCTGCTGCAGGCTGCACACCCCCAGCTCCCTCAGCCTCTCCTCACAGGGCTGTGCTCCAGGCCCCTCCCCAGCCTTGCTGCCCTTCTCCAAACACCTTCCAGCACCTCAACATCTCTCTGCAATTCAGGAGCCCACAACTGGACACAGCACTCCAGGGGTGGCCTCAGCAGTGCTGAGCACAGGGGCAGAAGAACCTCCCTTGTCCTGCTGCCCACACTGCTCCTGAGCCAGCCCAGGATGCCACTGGCTCTGCTGCCCACCTGGGCACTGCTGCCTCCTCTTCAGCTCCTCTCTCCCAGCACCCTCAGCTCCCTCTCTGCCTGGCTGCTCTCAGCCACTCTGTCCCCAGCCTGTAGTGCTGTTTGGGGTTGTTGTGGCCAAAGTGTAGAACCCTGCACTTGGCCTTGTTCAGTCTCATCCCATGTGTTATTTAAACTCAGTTCCCTCCCTTTGGCACACCTTAGCAGGCTGCTGGGAAGAGATTGTGCTGAGGGGAAGAAGACACAAAAAAGAAAGGGTATTCCTGGCACTCCTCTCTCCTTTAGCTCAACTCCATCTCCACGTTTCTGAAGGCACCAGAAGGCCTTCTGGGCTCAGCAGGGAGACAGACATTGAAATCTGTGCTGTGCTCCCTTGGGAGATGCTCAGCAAGACAGAGAGTGCCATGCTCTGCTGCAAAGGGTCTCCTTGGGTCCCTTCCCATCCCTTACATCCTGTGATAAGGAGGAGCAGCACTGACCCAGAGTAGCTGAAGAGCAGTCTCAGAAGACTTCCAGGCAGGAAGCTCTAAATCCTAAATCACAGGAGGGACATTCAGCTCTCTTACAAGCTGATACAGACAGAGAGCCACAGCTCTGTGCATTTGTGTCCTGAAGGAGAGTAATTGCTGCTTCTCCCTCTTGGAACCTGACCTCTGCCTCATTTCCTGCTGGTCCAGTCTCTAAAGCCACCCAAATGAACTCTGTTGCAGAGATTTGCCATCTTCCTCCCAATGAAGTCATCACTCCAGCAAGAGGCCCAGGGGAGCTGAGAGTTCACAAATGGATTTACCCCTCCCTCAGAGCACTTAACCAAAGGCAGCATCTGCAGAGGCCAACTCACAGGGAATGTCTGCCATTAGCTCTAAATCTGTTTATGGCTCCATTTCATGGGTTATGACATCTTTGAGAGGAGAGCATTAGAGGGAAAACCACAGCCACTTAGGTTCCTCCTGCTGAGGAGTATTGATCCACCCAAGTGCCTGCCAGATATGGATTCACAGTGATTCCTGCCCAGGGCTTGGCTCTTGGACAGTTACAAATACCCTTGTGGCTGTTGAAAGTCCACCACCACTCTGTGCTCTGCAGCCAATTCACTTCCCACCAGACCCACACTCCTCAAAGGCCCCCAGACACCAAACATGCATCAAGTGCCAGCCAAATACCACAGCCAATGCAGCACTGACCTCAGAGTCACAGAATCACAGAACCATGCAGCTTGGCAAAGGCCCTCAGGAGCACCAAGTCCAACCTAGAGCCCTGCTCTACAAGATCCACCTGAAACCACAGCCCCAGGCACCACATCCAAACCACCCTGAAACACAGCCAGGCTGGGGGACTCCAGCACCTCCCTGGGCAGCTCATTCCAGTCCCTGACCACTCTCTCCATGAAAACCTTTTCCCTAATGTCCAATCTAAACCTCCCCAGCCTCAGCTTGAGGCCATTCCCCCCTTGTTCTGTCTCCAACTACCTGTGAGAAGAGCCCAGCAGCAGCCTCTCCACGATGTCCCTTCAGGTAGTTGTAGACAGCAACAAGGCCTCCCCTCAGCCCCCTCTTCCTCAAACTAAACATCCCCAGTCAACCCTGATCACCACACAGAGCAGAGACAACTGAAATCTTGTCTTAGCACAGGACTGAAAACAACTCTGGTGAGGATGAACCCAAGCTGAGCTGAAACTGGGCTTGAGAAGTACATCTCCAGTGCCCAGGTGGCAGCACTGATCCTGTGGCAAGGTTTCTGTGGTCTGCTTTCAAAGGCATAACTTTGTAGATCACAGATTGCAGCAGGTTGGAAGGGACCCCCAAGGGGCATCCTGCCCAACTCCCCTGCAGGCAGCAGGGACACCTCCAACCAGAGCAGGCTGCATAGGGACACACCAAGGCTGAGCTTGAATGTCTTCAGGGCCCCAACTACATCCCTGGGCAGCCTGATCCAGTGTTTCCCCACCCTCACTGTGCAGAACTTCCTCCTGATGTCCAACCTAAACCTGTCCTGCTCCAGTTCCAAACCATTGCTCTTCATCCTACCCCCACAGGCCCTTCTGAACAGTCCCTCCCCAGCCTGTCCCTAGGTCCCCTTCAGATACCCTGAGCGAGTGCCAACTCTGAGCACTGAAGATGCCAGCAGGAAATACCTGTGGGTACTCACCTGCAGGAGGGTCTGCAGGAGCAAGTCAGCAATCCATGGAGAGAAGGAAAAGAAAAGAGACAAAAATCATTAGTTTGATGTTTCTGCAAGCCTTGGCTTTGGAACCATTCCTAGGTGAAAGGGCTGGAAAATCAGAGCCCACATTATGCAGAGATAGAAACACAGAATGGTTTAGGTTGGAAGGGATCTCAAAGCTCAGCCAGTTCCAACACCCTGCCATAGGCAGGGACAGCTCCCACTAGAACAGGTTGCTCAAGGTCTCATCCAACCTGGTCCTGAACATCTCCAGGGAGGTTGTGGAGCACAGAAGCACCCAATGTGATCAAAGATTGGGTGCTTCTGTGCTCCACAACCTCCCTGGGCAACCTGTGCCAGTGTCTCAGCACCCTCACTGCAAACAACTTCTTCCTAACATCCACTTTCAATCTCCCCTCTGCCACTTCAAACCCATTCCTCCTCATCCTGTCATTCCCAGACCTTGTCAGTAGTCCCTCCCCAGCCTTCCTGGAGTCCCTTTCAGATCCTGGAAGGCTACTCCAAGGTCTCCTCCAAGCCTTCTTGGTGTAGGATCGCAGCAGCTCCACGCTCAGCAGATGCCAAGCAAGAAGGTGCTGCAGGCAGACACCTCCACTTCACAGGCTCAGAGGATGTCAGGGGTTGGAAGGGACCCAAAGAGATCATCCAGTCCAGCCCCCCTGCCAGAGCAGGACCATCCAATCTAGCTCNCTGTCCCTCTTCAACTGGGGAGCCCCAAACTGAAGGCAGCATCCAAGATAAGGTCTCCCCAGGGCAGAGCAGAGGGGCAGGAGAACCTCCCTTGACCTGATCTCAACTCAGATGTGCAAGCAGCTGAATGCCCTGCGTTTGACTGGCCCTGCCTGCCAGCTACACCTCCCAGCACCCACGAGGTTCTTATTCTCATCTCAGCAGCTTCTGCTCCTACTGCTCCAGGCTGTGAAGGACTAAACCTGCAAGGACCCTCACTGTGTGATCCAGACAAGTGCTGCCTGCTCTCAAGACTCACCCTCTGCTGTATCAGTGCATGCTTGTGCTCCATCTCCCTCTTCTCCACTGCAGAGTCAATCACCAGCTGGTCCAGCTAAAGGCAGGGAGGACAACATGAGGTATAAAAGTCAAGGGGGAGGTTCCCCAGCCACTGTCCCTCTCTGCTGCTCTGCTCCAGGGTTACACCAGCCCTACTTAATGCCATAAGCTCCCACAGGAGGCCAAAGGGCTGTGTGGGGGCACGATGAAAGTAAGCACAGCTCCTGGCTGTCACCCTGTAGTGCAGCATGGCTCATCCAACATGCAGGATGCTCTGCCCACTCTCTGGTTGCCAAGTGTGGCAGCTGAATAGCAAAGAGGATGCCCTTTCAGGGCAAAGGGCTACCAACAGGCAGCTTGAGTCAGCCACATCCCCTGGCCTCTCACCTCTGTGGCCAGTTTCTTCATGTAGGGATCCAGTTCATGGAGAAGGCTGTAGCCCTGCTGGAAGAAGGTGTACTGGGCATGCATGAAGGACAGCATCTGGGGAGGCAAAGAACAGCAAGGTCAGAATTGGTCCTGGGACAAAGTGACTGTGAAGAGTCCTTATCCCTTATCACCCACAAACAGCTCTCTTCAAGGTCTAACCCTCTCCCTTCCCAAAGCAATCTGTACATTAGCTTCCTCTCCCTCTTCTCCTTTCTTCCTCTCACAACTCCTTAGTTCCCTCTCCTTTCTTTCTCTCATAACTCTTTAGCTCTCTCTCCCTCTTCTCCTTTCTTCCTCTCATAACTATTTAGCTCTCCCTCTTCTCCTTTCTTCCTCTCACAACTCCTTAGCTCTCTCTCCCTCTTCTTTCTTTCACAACTCCTTAGCTCTCTTTCCCTTTCTCCTTTCTTCCTCTCATAACTCCTTAGCTCTCTCTCCCTCTTCTCCTTTCTTCCTCTCACAACTCCTCCCACTCTGTCAGGTTAACCTTGTTGTGAGCAGAACACACTAAAAGTAGCATCCCTCAGCCCTGTAAGTCCCCTCCAGTGCTGGCCTAAGGAGTACATCTTGCTGGTCCTTCCTTCTCCTCTCTCATAAGCGTTATCTGCAGCCCCCAGAGCAGTCCCAGACAGTATCTCCAGTGCAGACCATGGAGTCTGTTTGTTGATTCATGCAACCTGCAATGGAGTCACCAAGAGCAGCCCCAGGAAACACAGAGAGCCCTTACAGCATCCAGGATCTCAAACTTCTTCTTGGCCTGCAGAACGTTGATCTGTGAAGGAACCAAGACAAGACTCTCAGCATCAGCAGCACTAAGCAGCCTGGCATGGAGAGAGCCCAGCAGCAACAACTTGCTGCAAGACCTCTGCCAGCAACACACAAACCATTCAAGGACTGCCCCAGAAAGTTTGGTTCTGGAGGCAACTCTGCTGAGCTCCAGGTGGAATCAGAAGGGAGAGAAAAGGGTCAAAGGAAAGGGATTTGTTGTAAATGCTGTGCAAGCCACAAAGTGTTTGTTTGTGGTTGGGCTTGGAGATCTTCAGGGTCTCTCCCACCCAAAACAGAGTCAAAGAAAAGAGATCTGCTGTAAATGCTGTGCAAGCTATGAGGTGTTTGGTTTATGGTTGGACTTGGTGTTTTCTAGGGTCTATTCCACCCAAAACAAGGTCAAAGAAAAGAGATTTGTTGTAAATGCTGTGCAAGCTATGAAGTGTTGGATTAATGCTTGGACTTGGTGATCTTCAGAGTCTCTCCCACCCAAAAGATCCCTAAAGAAAAGAGATGTGTTGTAAGTGCTGTGCAAGCTATGAGGTGTTTGGTTTATGGTTGGACTTGGTGATCTTCAGGGTCTCTCCCACCCAAAAGAGCCCCAAAGAAAAGAGATGTGTTGTAAGTGCTGTGCAAGCTATGAGGTGTTTGGTTTATGGTTGGACTTGGTGATCTTCAGGGTCTCTCCCACCCAAAAGAGCCCCAAAGAAAAGAGGTTTGTAGTAAATGCTGTGCAAGCTGCAAAGTGTTGGGTTAATGTTTGGACTCCCAACCCAAGTGATTGTGTGACCCCCTACAAGCAGACTGCTCAGCTCCCTGCCCGCGACGCCTTGCTCTGTACCGCCAGCTGCAGCCAGAGCTGGGGGCACAGACACCAACCTGCAGCACATAGTCCAGGGCCAGGTGCCTGAAGCATTTCCTGGTGATGGTCAAGGTGCCAGTGGCCTCCTCCACCTCGTGAGGCTTGTGGCGAGGAGCCTGGGCGTTCTTCACCAGGGAGATCTCCATGTCCTCCCGCACCTTGTCGAACTGCTTCTTCGTCTCCTTGAACTTCCGCACGTCGCTGCAACACAGGGGAGGTCAGGGGGTGAGAATGGCTGCTGTGGCCCAGTCAGCACACACAGCAGAGCAGGGCAGAGGTGCAACCAGGTGCTCTATGGCCACTCCAGATGACACCAAGACCCTAGCCCAACCTGCCAAAGCTCTGCTGGACTCACTCTGGATTAAGCAGCCTGGAGAAGAGGAGGCTCAGGGCAGAGCTCATTGCTGTCTGCAGCTCCCTGAAGGGAGGCTGTAGCCAGGTGGGGTTGGGCTCTGCTGCCAGGAAACCAGCAACAGAACAAGAGGACATAGCCTCAAGCTGTGCCAGGGCAAGTTCAGGCTGGATGTTAGGAGGAAGTTGTTGGCAGAGAGAGTGATTGGCATTGGAATGGGCTGCCCAGGGAGGTGGTGGAGTCGCCGTGCCTGGAAGTGTTGAAGCCAAGCCTGGCTGGGGCACTTAGTGCCATGGTCTGGTTGGTTGGCCAGGGCTGGGTGCTAGGTTGGGCTGGCTGAGCTTGGAGGTCTCTTTCAACCTGCTTGACTCTATGATTCTAAGTCCAGGCAGCCTTTCTTTAGAGGCAGTTGGCAGATATTGGGCCTTACAGGCTGCCTCCAAAGCCTGAAGGTAATTTCTAAAGAGAGGACCCAGAAAGCCAGGCCAGATGGCATCCTGCTCTAAAGATAGTCCACAGTTGCCTTCAGAACATTTCAGAACCTGCCTGTGCAAGCAAAATGTTTCACAGGTCCCTCTGTGCACAGAGGCTGCTCCACAAGTCAGGGCAGGGCACTGAACCAGGGCAGCTCTCGAGCAGCTCCTCCTGATCCTGGCTGTAAAATCCACACTGAGGTCTGAGCTGTAAAATCCACACTTAGGTCTGAGCTCTGCCTCCAGCCCAGATAATCTACCATGGGCAGGAACAGAAAGGATCCATGAGCAGAGAGGTGAGTGGGTCACTGTTCCCACTGCTTCCTCACACTGCCCTCCATGCTCAGGGCTGCTGAGTTAGAGGTGGGGAAAAAAAACCCTTACAACAAAACAGGAGCACTGCTTGCTTTTGGGGGGCACTTGGTTGCATTTGGAGGGCAATTCTTGCATTTTGAGGGCACCTGGTTGCATTTTAGGGGCACTTGGTTGCATTTTGGGAGCACTTCATGCATGTTGGGGGCACTTGGTTGTATTTTGGGGGCACTTGGTTGCATTTTGGGGGCACTTGGTTGCATTTTGAGGACACTTCTTGCATTTTGGAAGGCACTTGGTTGCATTTTGGGAGAACTTCTTGCACGTTGGGGTCACTTCTTTGCATGTTGGGCTCACTTCTTGCATCATGGGGGCACTTCTTGCATTTTGGAGTCCTTTTTTCTGCACTTTGGAGTTACTTTTCTGCATGTTTGGCTCACTTCTTGCATTTTGGGGGGCACTTTTTTGCACTTTGGAGGCTCTTTTTTGCACTCTGGGGTCGCTTCTTGCATGTTGGGCTCACTTCTTGCATCATGGGGGCACTTCTTGCATTTTGGAGTCCTATTTTCTGCACTTTGGAGTCACCTTTTGCATTTTGGGCTCACTTCCTGCATTTTTAGTCACTTTTTTACAATTTGGAGTCACTTTTTTTGCATTTTGGGCTCACTTCTTGCATTTTGAAGTCTTTTTTTCTTGCATTTTGGGGTCACTTTTTGCATTTTGGAGTCACCTTTGGCATTTTGGGGTCACTTGCAGCAGAGGGCTATGAGGATTTCACCCAGCTCTGGAGAGAATGGCTTCTTCATCTGAGCACATGCCCAAGGGAAAGGAGGAGTTCAGGGGTAGGTGGCACAGGCTGAAATACTCAGTTAGCTCTAAGCAAGCTCAGGAGACAGCCAGGAACCCCCTCCTGCTCAGCAAGGTCTGTGGGCTAAGACACAGAGCATTTGGCTCCTGGCAGCATGGGCAGGGCAAGGTGAACCTCTCCTGTGGGTACCACATAAATCAATCTGACACAGACCTGGATTCACAGCTTGGGGACAGGGAGGGCAGGTCAGAGGGTAGGTATTTGGCCCTCTCAGATAAGTATGAATCACCATCCAAGGGCACAGTTCTCCTTGGTCCCATCATCAGCCAACAAGTTGCAGACTGGCCCTGGGTGGATTATCCAAAGTGATCTCCAAGCACAGAATTCATTTTCCAGCCAAGGGAAGGAGCAACACAAATATCAAAGCCCCAAGGCCTGCAGCTGCAGAGGCTGAGCAGTCCAAGGAGTAAGTTACAAAGATGCTGATGGGATGGCAGACCCAAAAGGAAGGGGAAATTCCCCCTCTGGACTGCCAGACCTAAACAGATTAAATTTGAGCTCACAATTGCAGAGAAAGTGGGGGGGGGAGGCTGAGTGCAAGAAGATGGGGATGAGGAATGGAAGGGGGGGGTCAGCTAGGGATCCCCTCCATCAAACCACACAGCTGCTGAGGGATTCACACTCAGTTGCCAGTTTCCATGCCAACCAGTTCCTGCATAGACCTCGGGTGCCTCTCTGACCTACATTCAGCTGCTTTAGGATCCCGAGCTGCACTGGGTACCTGCCCCAGGCAAACGTGGCACTGGCAGCAGACATGGCAGAGCAGCCACAGCAGTGACAGCCTGCTGGGAGCCTACATCAAAGGGACAAGGCTGTCCCCACCCAATTAACCTCCTGGGCCCAGTTCCTCTGCACCTCAGGTCTGCCATGTGCGAGTTAAGCATCCTTAACATGCAGCACTCTGCACCGCTCACACCAGGGCATGCTGCAGCTGCAAGCAGCTCTGAACCAGTGGTCAAGCTCCAGGCTGGAGGCACAGTGATGATCACCTGCACCCTCCACACAAAGAAGGGTCCTCCTGTCTGTCATGTTCCAGACAGATGACCTGGTTAGTCCAGAAAAGCAGGGCTGCTACGATTTTGAGTGACTAAACCATGATTTTGATGGACCTCAAAGTCATTTGGCTGCAAGGTTGTGACCTTCTGCAAGGTGCCCTGGTTTAAGCCACTGCATGGAGCATGAGAGAAGAGGTAGAGCTGGACCTGCTCTGCAGGGATCTGGACTCTGGGGTGTCTGTCCTAGAGGATCTGCAGATGAACTTCACTGGGTGTTGGGATGATGCTGTGATCTGGAAGCTTGCCTCATGTCCAGCTTTAACTGAGGAGCAGAATGAAGGCATCTGCCTGACAACAGAGCAAGCAGGTGACAGTGTGGCAAGATGACAGCAACAGGCATCACTGCAAGGGTCACAGAGCACTGGCATAGGCTCCCCAGAGAGGTTGTGGAGTCTCCTTCTCCAGAGACTTTCCAGGCCTGTCTGGATGTGTTCCTGTGTGCTCTGAGCTAGGCTGTGTGGTCCTGCTCTGGCAGGGGGGTTGGACTGGATGATCTCCTTGGGTCCCTTCCCACCCCTGACATGCTGTGAGCCTGTGATCACTCAAACCAGATCCTGTCCTCTGCCCTCCAGTGTTCTCTCCTGCAGAGGCTGCAGTTCAGTTTCTAGCAGACAAAGGACAGGTGCAGTGGGAGGTGAAGAAGGT
Organism: Tricholaema leucomelas; assembly: GCA_013400475.1. NCBI lineage: Eukaryota > Metazoa > Chordata > Aves > Piciformes > Lybiidae > Tricholaema lacrymosa > Tricholaema leucomelas. Next base: position 67,998 of record WAAF01019486.1, read on the forward strand.
GAAGACCAAAGTGGTGAGAGAAGTACTCACTCTTTCACAAAATTGTGCAGCTGCTGCCGGACTGACCTCTGTGCCTGGTCAAAGAGGATCTGAAAGACAAGGAAGGGAAGGCAAGATCAAAGTTTTGCAACGTGGAAACATTAAGGAGTCAGAAAATCCATTAATGTCCTCGAGGAGCTCCAGCCTGAGGGACTCAGTGTTACTGCAGGGCTCAGGGGGGCCCACGACTTGCAGAATAACTTTGTTCTGTAGAAAGCAAATCCTGTCCAACAAAACCCCAAGCACAAATCCAAGCTGGGCAGTGCCAGGCTGGAGAGCAGCCCTGAGCAGAGGGACTTGGGGGTGCTGCTGGAGGAGAAGCTCAACAGAAACCAGCAGTGTGCACTTGCAGCCCAGAAAGCCAAGCAGAGCCTGGGCTGCAGCAGCAGAAGTGTGGCCAGCAGGGCCAGGGAGGTGATTCTCCCCCTCTGCTGTGCTCTGCTGAGACCCCACCTGGAGTACTGCATCCAGTTCTGGAGCCCCTGGGACAAGAGGGATGTGGAGATGCTGGAGAGTGTCCAGAGCAGGGCCAGGAGGATGCTCAGAGGGCTGCAGCAGCTCTGCTGTGAGCACAGACTGAAAGAGTTGGGGCTGTGCAGGCTGGAGCAGAGGAGGCTCCCAGGTGACCTTCTTGTGGCCTGCCAGGGTCTGAGGGGGGCTACAAAAAAGCTGGGGAGGGACTTTTTAGGCTGTCAGGGAGTGACAGGACTGGGGGGAATGAAGCAAAGCTGGAGGTGGGGAGAGTCAGGCTGGAGGTGAGGAGGAAGTTGTTGAGCAGGAGAGTGGTGAGAGGCTGGAATGGGTTGCCCAGGGAGGTGGTTGAGGCCCCATGGCTGGAGGTGTTTAAGGCCAGGCTGGCTCAGGCTGTGGGCAGCCTGCTCTAGGGTAGGGTGTCCCTGGGCATGGCAGTGGGGGGGTGGAACTGGCTGCTCCTTGTGGTCCCTTTCCAACCCTGACTGATTCTACAATCCAAGCGCAGGACTCCTGCACTGCAGGTTCCACAGCCCCCGGCAGGTCTCTTAATATCACCGTGGCAGTAGACACCACTATTATTATCTTTTCACAGCCAACGATCTAATTTCTCTCATTAAAACATCCCAATTAGCCTCAAACCAACACAAGCACAGACTTACGCCACCCACACTCTCTCCTAAGAGGGCAGTCCCCGGCCGAAGCGTCCCTGCCAGGCTGCAGCGCCTCACTTTGCCAGCGGAGGGCGCACAGCGCCGAGGGAAGGAAGCAGAAGTGAAGGCGCATCGGAGCCAGCCGCACGCTGCTGAGCACAGGCAGAGCTCCAAGCAGAAAGAGAACCACTCAATGCCAGCGGCTGGAAGGGACCTCCAGAGCTCATCCAGTTCAACCCCCCTGACAGTGCAGGATCGCCCAGAGCAGTCCTTACAAGTCTTTTAAATTTTACTCTTCTATCTGTGCCCAGTTCTGGACCCCCAGTTCAAGAGGGACACAGAACTGCTGGAGAGAGTCCAGCACAGAGCCACAAAGGTGATGAAGAGAATGGAACAGCTCTGTTAGAAGGAGAGCCTGAGGGAGCTGGGGTTGTGCTGCTGGGAGAAGAGGAGCCTGAGAGGTGCCCTCAGCAGTGGTTATCAATGTGTGCAGGTGAGTGCCAGGAGGCTGCAGCCAGGCTCTGCTGGGTGATGCCCAAGGACAGCACAAGGGGCACTGGGTGCAAGCTGAGGCATAGGAAGCTCCATGGAAACATGAGGAGGGATTTTGTCCCTGTGAGGGTGCCAGAGCCCTGGCACAGGCTGCCCAGGGGGGCTGTGGAGTCTCCCTCTCTGCAGAACCCCCACCTGGATGTGTTCCTGTGTGATCTGCTTTGGGTGCTCCTGCTCTGGCAGGGGGCTTGGACTGGCTGAGCTTTGGAGGTCCCTTCCAGCCCCTGGCATTCTGTGATTCTGTGATGAGGTTTTTGCAAGTTGCTAATTCTGTGATTCTGAGATTCTGTGATCTGTCCCTCAAACAAATGGTCCCAAGCCCATTACTCTACACCCTCTGCCCCCCTCATCTCCAGCACTCTCCATCTTCCACAAGGGCAAGGAAGCAGGTGAAGGGTCTAGAGAACAGATCTTTACCAGGAGCAGCTGAGAGAACTGGGGCTGTTTAGCCTGGAGAAAAGGAGGCTGAGGGGAGACCTCATTGTTCTCTACAAGGAGGTTGCAGTGAGGTGAGGGCTGGTCTCTTCTCCCTAATATCAGGTGATAGAACAAGAGGGAATGGCCTCAAGTTGCAGCAGGGGAGGTCAAGGTTGGATATTAGGAAAAAAAAACTATTTGCTGCAAGAGTGGTCAGGGATTGGAACAGGCTGCCCAGGGAGCTGGTGGAGGCACTGTCCCTGGAGGTGTTCAAGAAGTATGGGCACATGGCCCCTCAGGCCATGGTTCAGATGGCACCGTGGTGTTAGGTGACCTCCTCCCCCAGTGCCAGCAGACTCACACAGACACAGATGTCCTCCCTACCTAGCATCTCCCACCAGGAGAGAAGCAGCTCTTGCTTTTGACACCAGAGAGGTGCACAACTGCAAAGAGAACTGCATGGCAGCAGCAGCAGCAGCCTTTGGCTTCAGAGCCTCAGCCACATTCATTCTGTGCACTGCTGCAGCCAAGGACCAAGCAAGAAACACGCCAGGACCAGCTGAGTATAAACAGCCCTGGACAGCCTCTAAAATAGGAACAGATGCAAAGCAAGGGGGGCAGAAAGCAACCCCCAAGACCACCCAGCTCTGTGTTTGTACCAATGTAAATTATTTACTGCTCCTGGCATCCGTCCGCTCCCTCCAACGCCACTCCAAGAGCCCTCTCCCAAGGAGCAGCTTTCCCCAGTGAGCTTTGAGCATGGACAAGTCCTTCCCTCCACTCGTGATGGAACAAGCTGCCCACAGAAGCTGGGGAAGCTCCAAGCCTGGAAACATTCAAAGCCAGGCTGGATAAGGCCTTGAGCAACCTGGGCCAGGGGGAGGTGTCACTGCCCATGGCAGGGGGGTTGGAACTGGAGGAGCTTTAAGGTCCCTTCTGGCCCAACCCATTCTAGGATACCATGCAGGGATAGGCAAGCAGCAAAAAGCCTCCTGGTTCCCACCTGCACCTACATCTGGGAAGTTGGTTTCCACCAGGATGACAGATTTGCCTAGGATCAGGAGAAGGAAGGAACAGGTTGGATTTAGGAGGGCAGACAAGTACCCTGGGAGATTCCAGGGAAGAATGGATTCCAGGGTACATAAAATTCAAGTCATACAGCTAAGAAGTGGAGCTTCCTCAGCTTGATGAATTGCAAATTAGCTGAAGATGTCCTTGCTGACTTCAGAGGGGCTGGGCTAGATGACCTTTAAAGGTCCCTTCCAACCCACACCAGCCTGTGCTGCTGTGAAATCCAGACCTAAACATCAGAGCTGACACATCTGCTCCTTACTGAAGCTGCTCAGCGAGAGGGAACTGACCTCAGGGTGAGCACATCAGTGGCATTCCTGTGCTCGTGGCACAGGCACGTTTCTGTGTGGCATTTTGATTTAAAGTCCTACCAGAAGAGGGGAAGTGCACAAAAGAGGAAGCCTCAGAAACTATGCAGAATCACAGAATCAGTCAGGGTTGGAAGGGACCACAAGGAGCAGCCAGTTCCAACCCCCCTGCCCGTAGCCAAGGACACCTCACACTAGATCAGGCTGCCCACAGCCTCATCCAGCCTGGCCTTAAACACCTCCAAGGATGAGGCTTCCACCACCTCCCTGGGCAACCCCTTTCAGGCTCTCAGCATCCTCATGCTGAACAACTTCCTAATGTCCAGTCTGACTCGACCCATTTCCAGCTTTGTTCCATTCCCCCCAAGTCCTGTCACTCCTTGACAGCCTAAAAGGTCCCTCCCCAGCTCTCTTGTAGGCACATCTCCATCTCTCCTGTCAGTCCTCCTCTCCCCTGGTGCCATTACTCATGCACTCAGCCCCACACCACTGTGATGTGTCCCCCCCTCCAGTCTGCACTGATTCACACACTACAAGTGGAGAAGAGCCTGGAGAAGAGAAGGCTTTGAGGAGACTTTGGAGTGGCCTTCCAGGATCTGAAGGGGGCTACAGGAAGGCTGGGGAGGGACTATTGACAAGGTCTGGTAATGAGAGGAGGAGGAGGAATGGGTTTGAAGTGGCAGAGGGGAGGTTGAAAGTGGATGTTAGGAAAAAGTTGTTTGCAGTGAGGGTGGTGAGACACTGGCACAGGTTGAGGGTGCTGAGACACTGGCACAGGTTGCCCAGGGAGGTGTTCAGGACCAGGTTGAATGAGACCTTAAGCAATCTGTTCTAGTGAGAGTTGTCCCTGCCTATGGCAGGGGGGTTGGAACTGGCTGAGCTTTGAGGTCCCTTCCAACCTGGGGTGAGGAGACACCAGGCAAGTTTGCTGCCAGCAGCATCTCTGCTCAGAAGCATCCTGTGACAGCAGCATTCCTCTTGTTGCCTCTTGATGGACATTCCCAGGCAGGATCACCAAGGGGAATGTTTTAAAGGGGATTCCTCCATTCAATTCTCAATGCAGGATAAAGAGAGTTTGAAGATCTGGAATTTCAAATAGAAGCTCATCCCCTTGGCTTTTTTTCCTCCTTTCCCAGACTTAGTTGGAACAAATCCTTTGTTTTAAGATTTTCCAGACCAAATATCACCCCACCCTCTCTCTCTCTTAGCATCCACCAAGACATGAGAAGTCCAGCCCATGACTCACACACATCTGTGCCTGAGGAAGGTCAGCATGAAAGAAGGGAGTTAAGAGCAGCAGAAGGCTGGAGCCTACATTTGACTTCCCCCCACCATGGGCTTCTGAGCCAATGGGACAAATCCCAACTTGTGTTTGACAAGAGGCTTAGGAATTTCATCTCTCTAAGAAACAAAAGCCAAGGTCAGTGGCCCAGGATGGTTATTGCTGGAACTGCAAACCTAAAGTCAAGACTCAAAACATCACAGATCCAAAGTGGGTAGATTTAGATTAGATGTTAGGGACAGGTTCTGCACCATGAAGGTGCTGGAACACTGCAACAGGTTGCCCAAGGAGGTTTTTTGGGGCCCCAGCCCTGGAGATATTCAAGGTGAGGCTTGACAGAGCTCTGGGCAACCTGATCTAGTGGAGGATGTCTCTGCTGAGTGCAGAGGGGATTGGACTGGATGAGCTTTGGAGATCCCTTCCAACCCAGACCATTCTATGACATTTGGCCCTGCCCTCTGTGCATTGCTGAAGCTGATCATAGAATTATAGAATCAACCAGGTTGGAAGAGAGCTCCAAGCTCAGCCAGTCCAACCTAGCACCCAGCCCTGGACAATCAACCAGACCATGGCACTCAGTGCCCCAGCCAGGCTTGGCTTCAACACTTCCAGGCACGGCCACTCCACCACCTCCCTGGGCAGCCCATTCCAATGCAAATCACTCTCTCTGCTAACTTCTTCCTAACATCCAGCCTAGACCTTTCCCTCCTTTAACTAGAAAGCAGCCCCAGAGTGCAGCACTGAGCTCCTGGTGCCTGCCAGACTGCTCAAACACCAAGGGCAGCAGCTCACTAAATAATGCCATGGCACTAGGACAGAAGGGCAGCAAAGTGCGAAGCCAGGAGGTGCCAGCAGCACTTCCCCCACCAGATGGCAATTCTGCATCTCCAAATGGATGTCCCTTACTGGGGGAGTTGGATGCACCTGGACCCTTCCCAAGCTGCTGTCAGAAAATGCAGGTGGTCCAAGCAGCCCTGTGGAGAGCAGGCAGCTTGGAAGCACTCTCCACTTTCACTTCCTTCCCCCCTGAGCTCCACCACTACCCTCCACCCATGACATCTGCCATCTGCCTCACTGACTCATCACAGCTTGGGTGGCTTTGCTTCTTGTCAGCAGGAAATGCTTCCTGGCTCACTCAGCAGAGCTAAATCTCCCCTTGCAAGCTGCTCCTGCTCCTGCTGCAGGATTCCTGTGACGTAGCTGCAGTGGTTGATGGCAGACAGGAAGGCTTAGGACTTAATGAAGCTCAATGCAGAGCTGTCTGGAGCAGCCCTGATGAGGGCAACCTTGATAGTACATCTTCTGAGCTGGCAAGTACCTGGTGCTGCTGAACATGAAGTGAAAGGGCTCAGCCAGAGTAACTCTACCACAGCAGCCTCTCACTTTCTGATCACACAGAGAGGGGACTGCATAGGAAAGAGGCTTGGGGTGTAAATGAAGACCTCTAAGATCATGCAACAAAGCTGGTGAGGGGCCTGGAGCACAGCCCTGTGAGGAGAGGCTGAGGGAGCTGGGGGTGTGCAGCCTGCAGAAGAGGAGGCTCAGGGCAGAGCTCATTGCTGTCTGCAGCTCCCTGAAGGGAGGCTGTAGCCAGGTGGGGTTGGGCTCTGCTGCCAGGCAACCAGCAGCAGAATAAGGGGACACAGCCTCAAGCTGTGCCAAGGGAGGTTCTGTCTGGATGTTAGGAGGAAGTTGTTGGCAGAGAGAGTGATTGGCATTGGAATGGGCTGCCCAGGGAGGTGGTGGAGTGGCTGTGCCTGGAGGTGTTGAAGCCAAGCCTGGCTGGGGCACTGAGTGCCATGGTCTGGTTGATTGTCCAGGGCTGGGTGCTAGGTTGGGCTGGCTGAGCTTGGAGCTCTCTTCCAAGCAGCTTGATTCTATGATTCTATGAAGGAAAGGCCTCTGACTCCTTCAGGATTTCAGATAGGAAGGATTTGTCAGTAAGATTGATTTTCACCTGGGATGTTCTCCAGTGGTGCTTCAGAGCCTGCACCTCTGCCCTGCCTGTCCTTGGGAAAGAGCCAATTCCCCCAAACCTTGTCCTTTTACAAGCACTGGAGGAAACAAGTGATGCTTTTAGACTTACAGGACAACTGACAACTGCAGGACTCCTGAAGCCAAGAGGGAAAGTGTGGCCATGTCACCTCTGGAACACAGGGAGGGGGACACAGTCATTTCTCATCAGGTATTTTCCTCCTGCATGAACTGAACCACTTGCTCTAGGACTCCTGAGGCTGGGAGCCTTAGCACTGAGATATCTGATGCAGCATTAGTGCAGCTGAGAATCACAGGATCAGTCAGGGCTGGAAGGGACCACAAGGATCAGCCAGTTCCAACCTCCCTGCCATAGGCAGGGACACCTCATACCAGATCAGGCTGCCCACAGCCTCATCCAGCCTGGCCTTAAACACCTCCAGGGATGAGGCTTCCACCACCTCCCTGGGCAACCCCTTTTAGGCTCTCAGCATCCTCATGCTGAACAACTTCTTCCTAATGTCCAGTCTGACTTGACCCATTTCCAGCTTTGTTCCATTCCCCCCAAGTCCTATCACTCCCTGACAGCCCAAAAAGTCCCTCCCCAGCTGTCTTGTAGACCCCCTTAAGATACTGGATCGGGCCACTGAAGATGAGGAGGGGGGATGGAGAGGATGTGCAGCCTGCTGTGATTGCTGGAGAGGGAAACGACAGCAACCTAAAGCAGAATCCAGCAGGACCTTTGGCTTTCCTGCTGATGTCTCTACCAGCAGCTGCAGCGATGCCTCAAGAGGTCAGCATTGTCACAGCACTAAGATGCTCCTTTTCAAGCCACCAAGTCCAGGTTTCTGCTCAGAACAACCTGTGAAGCCAATTGGAAGGCCACTCTCCTGAGAGCAGCAAGCAAAATCAGCCTTCCAGCTAAGCATGTCACAGAATCCTGTCCCCTGGGGCTGCAAAGGCAGTGCCATTCTCCAGGCCAGTAGTCAAGTCAAACACAACCAGATAAAGACATTAGCATTAGCCCCTTGACCCCTTGCTCAATCATCATTACCTGCAGCAGTTTGCCTGAGCCAGCCAACCTGTCCTGCCTCCCTACAAAGGCACCCATAGCAAAGCAGCTCCCAAGCAAGCCACATTAGGCAGTCGCACACCCAGCCCAAGCCAGCAGCCCAACCTTCTCCAGCACTTCCCACGGAGAGGAAGACACCTGCAGAGCAGAGTCTTGCATCAGTGGTTGCTCTGCTTTCTGTCACCGAGCCCAAGCAAGAGGCCCAGATCTGAGCAGGGCAGGGACAAAGCCTGTGTCCAATGCTGGGCTCTCTGTGTCCAGTACTGGGCTCTCTGTGTCCAATGCTGGGCTCTCTGTGTCCAATGCTGGGCTCTCTGTGTCCAGTGCTGGGCTGTCTGTGTCCAGTGCTGGGTTATCTGTGTCCAATGCTGGGTTGTCTGTGTCCAGTTCTGGGCTCTCTGTGTCCAATTCTGGGCTCTCTGTGTCCAGTTCTGGGCTCTCTGTGTCCAATGCTGGGCTCTCTGTGTCCAGTTCTGGGCCCTCTGTGTTCAATTCTGGGCTCTCTGTGTCCAGTTCTGGGCTCTCTGTGTCCAATGCTGGGCTCTCTGTGTCCAGTTCTGGGCCCTCTGTGTTCAATTCTGGGCTCTCTGTGTCCAGTTCTGGGCTCTCTGTGTCCAATGCTGGGCTCTCTGTGTCCAGTTCTGGGCCCTCTGTGTTCAATTCTGGGCTCTCTGTGTCCAGTTCTGGGCTCTCTGTGTCCAATGCTGGGCTCTCTGTGTCCAGTTCTGGGCCCTCTGTGTTCAATTCTGGGCTCTCTGTGTCCAGTTCTGGGCTCTCTGTGTCCAATGCTGGGCTCCCTGTTGTCCTGGAGTCCTGTGTACCCTAAAATCCCTCTCCCTCCGTGGTTTGAACGGGAGAGGAACAGGCGCGAACAGACCTGTTCCCCCTGCCCTGCAGGCGTGAGGGGGCAGCAAGGGACCCGTCCGGCAGGAGCGGTGCCCGCGCAGGGCCCGCGCTGCGCTCGGCTGGGGCTGGCTGTGCTCTGTGTGCCCAGGCACTGCTAACTCAGCTCTGCCTCTGGGAACGGGATAAATACTGGCGGGACTGCCTGCCTTGGGGTTCCCGCCTGGGAGATCTCCCCCGCCGGGATAGCTTCTGCAGAAGCAGCCCCTGGCGCTCCGAAGACTCCGACGGACGGCGTCCACCTTAAGCACCCTTTATGCAGGCTCAATAGGCCTTAACGACCCTCGGAGGCTGCTGAGAGACAGCGAAGCGACAAGCGCTGCACCGCCCTTCCTTTCAGCCGGCCTGACACCGGTGAGTAACTCTGGCTCAGCCTCATGTTAACAAGGGCCACGCCGTGTAGATTGAATAGCTTCAGCCTTTTCCACCTTCTGCCTTCCAAAATAGTCAAATCTACCTATGGTATCCGTGTAGATCTTCCCATCCAACTGAACCTGCTAAATAAAACTAATCTAACTCCTGTATCTAGTTTTGGGGGCAGGTTCTTAGGGAAAATAAAACAACTCTAATTTTATATAAATTCCTGACTCGGCCACACTAATTCCCTGCCTCCACCCTGCCTCAACGGCATCTGTGTGCAATGCTGGGCCCTCCGTGTCCACTACTGGGCTCTCCGTGTCCAATGCTGGGCCCTCTGTGTCCAGTTCCGGGCTCTCTGTGTCCACTACTGGGCCCTCTGTGTCCAGTTCTGGGCCCTCCGTGTCCAGTACTGGCCTCTCCGTGTCCAATGCTGGGCTCTCCGTGTCCAGTG
>WAAF01019487.1:0-11972 GCA_013400475.1 Tricholaema leucomelas
TTCCAGCTGGGGGGTTCTCTTTTAAACTTCTAATTGTCCTAATATACTGCAAATACCTTACATTATCATCTTACATCTTACAGTAGGACAAGGGAGGTTCTTCCTCCCCTGTACTCAACACTGCTCAGGCCACACCTTGAGTACTGTGTCCAGTTCTGGGCTCCTCAATTAAGGAGAGACGTTGAGATACTGGAACATGTCCAGAGAAGGGCAACGAAGCTGATGAGGGGCCTGGAGCACAGCCCTTCTCTCTCAGCTCTTTTCAGCCCAACTGCAAACTTGAGCTGGAGCAAGGGCTGCCATCCAGGCAAGTTGTCACTTCTTCTCTGCAAGGCTTGGACTCAATGATCTCTTTCAACCCAAAGACTCTCTGCCTCCCTTTGCAGAGTTTTCTGCCCACATCCAGCTGCATGCCCTTGTCCAGCCAGGAGACACTATCCCAATGGATGGCACAAATAAAACCCCACTGCCCCACGTGGAATTGCAGCATCTTTTTTATTGTTGCTCTACCCACGGTGCTGGATTTGGCAAGAGCCTTGCCCACGAGCAGCCCTTGCCTTGCCAGCCTGGGTCTTTTCTCACTTGGCCGCAGCCCTGGCACGGGCAGGCGCAGCTCTGTGCCCAGGGCCTCTCCTCTTCGTGCTGGCCGCCTTCTTTCCGGAGGGTGAGGCCGCAGGCCGCCTCTTGGGGACGGCGCTGCCGCGGCTCCCGAGCACGTCTGCCTGCAGGAACTTGTGGAGCTGCGAGCTCTTCTGCGCGGCCATCTGCAGGTGTGCCGGGGCAATGCGCTGCTGCTTGCTGCGCTTGGCGATCCTGCCGGCCACGTCCAGCGCCTTGCGCGTCACACACTGCAGCACTGCGGCCAGGTAGACAGGGGCCCTGGCTGCGAAGCGCTCGGCGAAGCGTCCCCTGCGCAGCTGCCCGTCCACGCGGCTCACGGGGAAGAGCAGCCCGGCCCGGGCGGACCGCGAGGAGCGGCTCCTTTTGCCTCTCGCTTCACCGCTCTCAGGAGGGCTGCCGGAATCTGTCAGCTCAGGCTCCCTCTCCTCCACAGGCACCTCGATGACCTCCTCTGCTCCGAACATGCTGCTCGTAACTGGCTCTGTGCNTTGGGTGGCAGGGACCAGTTGGAAAAGACTTCCTTTGTGTCCTCACCTCGCCATTGCTGACATCATCCCCACTGGCATCATCCTCTGCCAGTGATCTGGAAATTATATCACAGACATGTTGTCATGGTTTGAGGGTTCTAGATTATCCCAAAGTCCCTAAAAAACCACTACAGGACCAAGATCCATCCCAGCAGACAAGCTTGTCACCCCTGGGATATCGTAATCATCTTACAGTCCCATAATACGGCAAACACTTTAAGCAGCAAAGTCAATTGGCTCTCTTTTCTCCCTGCCTTTCCAGCTCTCCAGGTGGAAACTTATCTGGCTAAGGAACTATGAAAGCAGATGGCTGTGGCCTTCGAGGCCATGGGCTGCAGTGAGTCCTGCCTGATTGGGACCTAATGGGAAACAAAAGGGGAAGTGAGAAAATGAGCACTGAGGTTTTGGTGGATTTGGTTTAGCTGGGGGGAACGTTTTGGGGGAATTCTTCTGTATCCTGTGTCTGTATTAGGTGTTAAGGATTCATGTATGCCACATCTTTTTCTGCCCATTTCTAAATACAGCCTGTCTGTATTCATCTCTAGTTCAGCAAGAGCATTATTTTACTGCCCTTTTTCTTTAGAAGAAGAGTGAAGTAGAATAATCTCAGTCTGTTGCACTCTCAAACAAAAACCTGGGAAGGGCTGGGGAGAGCTGAATGTGTGCTGGAGGAGGCTGAATGTGTGCTGGAGAGGGCTGACCGGGTGCTGGGGAGGGCTGAATGTTAGCAGAACAGTTAGAAGACATATGTTAGTAGAACAAGTGTGAATGAAGAGGGTATTTTAACTGTTTTTAGAAGCAGTGAGATTGGTGAAGACCTCTCAGATCATCAGGTCCAAGCATTAAGGTAACACTATGATGCTCACTAAGCCATGTCCCAGAGTGCCATGTCCACACATGGTTTTTGAAGACCTCCAGAGACCATGACTCCATCACTTTCCTGGCACCATTTACAGTACAATGGGCTTAGGTTTCATTACTGGCAGTCCATGTTATAGAATCTTCTTAATTTGGGGTTTGATTTCTTTTATAATCTGATGTACAGTATGGGCCTCTTCTTATTTAGCTTAGAATCACAGAATCAACCAGAGTCTTAGGATCTAACTTAGAATCAGTCCTGGCCTGGATCAGGAACAGTGTGGCCAGTAGGACAAGAGAGATTATTCTTCCCCTGTACTCAGCACTGGTCAGGCCACAGCTTGAGTGCTGTGTCCAGTTCTGGGCTCCTCAATTCAAGAGAGATGTTGAGGTACTGTAAGGTGTCCAGAGAAGGGCAGCAAGGCTGGTGAGAGGCCTGGAACACAAACCCTATGAGGAGAGGCTGAGGGAGCTGGGGGTGTGCAGCCTGCAGAAGAGGAGGCTCAGGGCAGACCTCATTGCTGTCTACAACTACCTGAAGGGAGGCTGTAGCCAGGTGGGGTTGGGCTCTTCTGCCAGGCAACCAGCAACAGAACAAGGCGACACAGTCTCAAGTTGTGGCAGGGTAGGTCTAGGCTGGATGTTAGGAGGAAGTTGTTGGCAGAGAGAGTGATTGGCATTGGAATGGGCTGCCCAGGGAGGTGCTGGAGTTGCTGTCCCTGGAGGTGTTGAAGCCAAGCCTGGATGAGGCACTTAGTCCCATGGGGTGGGTGCTAGGTTGGACTGGATAAGCTTGGAGGTGTTTTCCAACCTGGCTGATGCTATGATTCTATGGAGATGAGGAGTCTTGGTTCCTGGTTGGAAGTGTTTAATGTTCATTGCCTGTGTTATGTTACAGCTGTACAGTGATGAGCTGGCAGGTGGTCATACTGCTTGTATCGGTGGCTGCAGGGAGAGGAGCAGTATTTTTACATGTTTCTCTCCTCGTTATGCTTCTTTTCCTGGTGATCACTTTGAGCCATTTTGGTCCATCACCTGTGTTGATTAAAACTGAGGCATCATTTGGCAGTTTTGGATTTGAAGTGAGAGACTCTGGTCACTCCTGGAGCCCATCGCCATGCCCATTTCTCTCTAAAAGAGAATCAAAGCAGGATCTGATCCAACAGACTTAAATTTTCATGTTACAGTTCCCAAAAGCAGAACAAAAAACATTCTAACCTTGCAGAATATCTTCTAGCTTCTAATCCCTCTGGTCTGACAAACTAGTTCTGCCAGTGGTTGTTGTGTCTCTGCAGCTGGATAGCAGGCTTTTCACAGACATAGTAATTCTCCTGTGCACATGATGTCTCATAGATGGTTCCATAATAAAAAAAGGAGCATTTTTCAGGGTCTTTTTCAGGCTTTACCCTAGGACAGAAACAACTTTGTTCAATCTCACCTCATCCAAAGAGCGTCTCCATGTCCCTTCCAAAAAGAGTGAGCTCTGCAAGAATTACTTCTGTGGCTTCCACAAACAATACACACCCCCAGCAAAGAAATAAAACATTGAGTGACATTGTGTGCCAGTTCTTCAGAGGCTGACCTTGTCCTGAATATGCCAACATGCACCTGAAGCATGACTCTAAGGGTGGACCTGTGCTGGCTGAACAGTCTGCTCACACAAACAAGCTCCCCATGATGTGAGTTAGGAACTTCCCACACACACTATTGAAATTCACCAGACTAGCTCAGACAGCTTGGAAGGAAGATCATAGAATCATAGAATCAGTCAGGGTTGGAAGGGACCACAAAGATCAGCCAGTTCCAACCCCCCTGCCATGCCCAGGGACACCCTACCTAGAGCAGGCTGGCCAGAGCCCCATCCAGCCTGGCCTTAAACACCTCCAGCCATGGGGCCTCAACCACCTCCCTGGGCAACCCAGTCCAGCCTCTCACCACTCTGATGAAGAAGATGAAGCTATATTTACAGCATGAAAAAAAATGACAACATAGGTACACAATATTTACAAGTATTTTCAATTATATACAAATTAGCAATAATCCAGAAATCCAAACCTCCTCCTGGACAAAGGAAACTGCCCAGAAGGGCCCAAAGCTACCCCCCTCTTTCTCCCTCTAATTCCCAGACAGGCTCACGACTTTGAAAGTGTCTGATACAGGAGACTTCCTCAGGGACCAAAAGCATAGAATCATAGAATCAACCAGGTTGGAAGAGACCTCCAAGCTCAGCCAGTCCAACCTAGCACCCAGCCCTATCCAGTCAACCAGACCATGGCACTAAGGGCCCCATCCAGGCTTTGCTTCAGGGACGGTGACTCCACCACCTCCCTGGGCAGCCCATTCCAGTGCCAATCACTCTCTCTGCCAACAACTTCCTCCTAACATCCAGCCTAGACCTGCCCTGGCACAACTTGAGACTCTGTCCCCTTGTTCTGTTGCTGCTTGTCTGGCAGAAGAGACCAACCCCACCTGGCTACAACCTCCCTTCAGGGAGTTGTAGGGCAGCAATGAGGTTCCCCCTGAGCCTCCTCTTCTCCAAGCTCGTGAGTACATCTGCTGGAGACAATGCCAAGACTCCTTAAGCAGAGTTAGAATTGTTCCTATTTTCCAAGTTCTGGAGGCTGAAACTGTTTTATTCTCTGCTTCATGAAGACCAAAAATCCAAAGAATCTCAGGGAATTTCACCCATTTTTAAATATTATTAATAAAAATTAATAAACATACAGAAATTAATATTCATAGTGGTTATTAATTTCCACTACAATCACTCTAAGTGATCAGATGCCTGTTTTGGGTAAGGCTAAGAAGTGAGACTCAGTGTACAGGGAACACCACATGAATTTGCTGTTCAGTGTGCTCTTTATTGCAGAGAAACTGGGAGCTGCATGCAAGTGAGGACCAATCCCATGTAGTGCAGGAAAGCTGCCTCCTTACCAAGACTTCTGATCTTCTGTCACAGCTGTGTTGTCTGTCCAGTACCAGTCTCTCACATCACCTCTAAATGTTAATCCAGTCCAGTATATTCTTCTAGGGAATATATTTACCAAGTCCTATGCAGAGTAAAAGTGATGCAAAACAGATATTTAGGAAGATATTAAAAAATGTAAATATTCAGACTGAGAAGCTGAAAGTATTGACAGAAATTGCTTAAAGAACATCATACCACAAAATATTAACCTGCTAGCACAAGTTCTACGCTCAAAAGAAATGCCTGATATGAAAGGAGAAATGCCAGCAGAGCTGACTTTAATCAGAAAGATGTGTCACCCGTGGGTCAAACATGGAATTGCTTTCCCTTCTTCAGTCATCAATCTCTGTCCTTAGCCTTTGTCAGCACTGAGAAGGAGCTATGGGGTTTGATTTGTTGAATCAAACAAATGTTGGAGGTGCTGCTGGACCAGAAGCTCAACAGGAGCCAGCAGTGTGCACTTGCAGCCTGGAGGGCCAGCCAGAGCCTGGGCTGCAGCAGGAGAAGTGTGGCCAGCAGGGCCAGGGAGGTGATTCTCCCCCTCTACTGCACTCTGCTGAGACCCCACCTGGAGTACTGCATCCAGTTCTGGAGCCCCCATTCCAAGAGGGATGTGGAGAAGCTGGAGTGTGTCCAGAGCAGGGNTGAGAGCCTGGACTGGGTTGTCCAGGGAGGTGGTTGAGGCCCCATGGCTGGAGGTGTTTAAGGCCAGGCTGGCTGAGGCTGTGTGCAGCCTGCTCTAGGGTAGGGTGTCCCTGGGCATGGCAGGGGGGGTGAAACTGGTTGATCCTTGTGGTCCCTTCCAACCCTGACTGATTGATTCTATGAATCTTCACACTTGGGTCTAGCAGTTTTTACTCACTGACAAAGGCTGGGCCATGACAAGTCTTGGAATTAAGCATTTAGAGGTATTCTCTCATTTAAAAATGCCCTTCTAAGAATAGATAAGAGTGCAAACCTGAATAATACTTTCAAATCTCTGACGATTTGAATTCAGTTCTGATGTTTTCACCTTTTTCATGGTCACTCCCAGGTTTGTCTGTTTTTCTCATGCCACTCCATGCCATGGCTGAGATGACTGAACAGACTGCACCTCACAGTCCTTGCTGTCACCACTTAGGGAGAGTGAGAATAAAGCTGCCCTCCTTTACATCTGAGAGAAACTTTATAGCCTGCAGTTCAGTGAGAGGGTACTTAGCATTTGGTGGTTGCTGCAGAGCAGGCAGGCCCTGACTGCAAACTCCTGCGACATCTTTTCTGCCTTGTCTTCCAGTACATCTGCTGGCAACCAGAGGGAAATGCATTAATGCACTAAGGATTGGAAGGGACCTCTAAAGATCATCTAGTCCAACCCATCCTGCTAGAGTAGTGTCACCTGGAGTAAATCACAGAGGAACACATCCAGGTGTGTTCTGAAGGTCTCCAGAGATGAAGACTCTGCAACCTCTCTGGTGAGTAGTCTGTTCTGGCACTCTATCACCCTCACGGTAAAGAAGTTTCTCCTTAAATTTATGTTCAACCTCCTGTGTTCTGCTTTGTGTCCATTGCTCCATTTTCCTTTGTACTGTCACTGGACACCATAAGAAGAGTCTGGCTTCAACCTCCTCCTGACACTCACCCTTTAGAAATTCCACAAAATAAGAGGTCTGTGGTTTGCCCATTGGGAGACCAGGAGCACAGGAGCACAGGACGTTAGGGGTTGGAAGAGACCCAAGGAGATCATCCAGTCCAACCCCCTGCCAGAGCAGGACAATCCTATCTAACACAGGTCACAGAGGAACACATCCAGACAGGCCTTGAAAGGCTCCAGAGAGGAGACCCCACAGCCTCTCTGGGCAGCCTGTGCCAGTGCTCTGGGACCCTTACAGGAAAGAAGTTCCCCCTTGTGTTGAGGCAGAACCTCCTGTGCTGCAACTTACACCCATTGCTGCTTGTCCTATGCCAGGGAGCAGTGAGCAGAGCCTGTCCCCCACTACTGGCAGCCCTCAGAGACTAAACAGCCCCAGGTCCCTCAGCCTCTCCTCATCAGCCATGCCCTTCAGTCCCCTCATCATCCTCGCAGCCCTCTGCTGGACCCTCTGCAGCAGATCCCTGTCCCTCTGAAACTGGGGAGCCCAAAACTGAAAGCAGTATTCCAGATGAGGTCCCAGCAGGGCAGAGTAGAGGGGGAGGAGAACCTCCCTTGATCTGCTGGACACACTCCTCCTAATGCAGACCAGGATCTCATTCACCTTCTTGGCCCCCAGGGCACACTGCTGTGCCATGGGTAACTTGTTAGCCACCAGGACCCCCAGGTCCTTCTCCACAGGGCTGCTCTCCAGCAAATCACCTCCCAGCCTGTGCTGGTGCAGTTAATTATTCCTCCCCAGATGTCCTATCACAATTTGGCTTTTAGTTTCCATGGGGCAGGGGGAGAAGAGTGAAATATTTGTCTAATATTTTTAAGCATGGAAAAGATCTAATTAGTTCTACTTTCAAGGATGATCAGTTTGTGTTGGGAGGAGCAGGATCAGGCTCATGGAAATGAAAGCAAGCCCCATAGTTAAATTGAAGTGAGAAACTACCCCTCTCTAAATGACACACAGTTTTTCTCAAGTGTGGAGATGAATAAAATCAAGAGATCATCATTTAATACCTTCAGAGGAAGGCAACGTAGTGGCAGTCTGTAACCAAACTCCAAACATTTTCATTAGCAGTGCATAATAGAAATCATTTAAGAAGAGTTTATGCTCAGGTTGAAGAAGATGTTCACATTAGTGTCTTACCAGATTCCTGTGGGGATCTGTAGTACTTGTACATCAGGGAAACCATTGCCCACAACAGTGCAGTCATGAACCCCTTTTCATCAGTCACCCCAGGAAGTAGCCAGCCATGGGAAGTCAAGGCAAGATGAACTACCTCTGACTTTCAGCACTGCTCTGTGTGGTGATGACCATCTCTATGCCTAAGGACTGCCCAGGACAGCCCCTAGAAATCCTCCTGCTCACAGTGCCATTTAAGAAAAGTATGTGTGAGCTAAGTAATTGATGGGGTAGGTGAACTTCCTCATGCTAAACAGAGTGAGAAACAAGTTCATACCAGCTTTGAAGCTTCTTTTATCAGAAGAAGAGTAGAGTTTCGTGAGGAACAAAAGTGGTGAGCCTGTCCCCACGTCTTCCTGTCACTGGAGTGGTAATAACAAGTAGTGCCACCTTCCCACTTCCAGTTTGCAGGACAGAGTGCGCACTTCAAGCCTGGAAAAGGAAAAGCATCACTGTTTCTGCTCCTAGGCTCTCTCACACAGCATCACAGCTGGCAGGAGTTGCCAGGGTGTCCATATCCAAAGAGAACAGTGCTGCAGTGCGCATTAGAAGGATCCAGGAGGCCACTCTGATTGATGAANCTGTGGTGACAACATCTGAAGAGTCTGAGAATCTGTGAGACATTCAGTCTCCTTCAGTCAAAATCCCAGAAGAGCCCAACCCCACCTGGCTACAGCCTCCCTTCAGGTAGCTGTAGCCAGCAATGAGCTCTGCCCTGAGCCTCCTCTTCTGCAGGCTGCACACCCCCAGCTCCCTCAGCCTCTCCTCACAGGGCTGTGCTCCAGGCCCCTCCCCATCTTCGTGGCCCTTCTCTGGACACCTTCCAGCACCTCAACATGTGCCTCTCTTGCACATGACTTTTGACCACAGGACATTCCTCAGTTACCTGGGTCTTGCCTAGGGTCAGTGCAGGCACACTGTGGTAAATAGTTTAATTCTTAGGCACCCCTGTCCAATTGTCTGTGAGGTGCAGGTGAGCATGCTGTGGAGATCCCAGGAACTAGAGTGTCCAGAAGGCACTCCACAGAGCCTTCTTCATATGGAAACTAAATCCTGCAACCCTGATACCACTGCCAGGTCGCAGGCTGGGCACATCTCTCTAGGCACTGAATGAAGCAGATCTGCTGACTGACTGCTCTCCAGGTGGTCACATCTGAGAATACAGGGCTGAGAAGAGAGATGTCCTTCCCTTCCCTGCCATGTTGAAAGCCAACACCTCAGCAGTATGTGTTGATTTACCGTTGTTACGAAGGCCTCCTTCCCCTTCCAAGCACAACTGATTGCCCATTTGTTGCAGTGCTCTTGAGAAATTTGCATGCAGCTCATTGTTTGTCACATTGAGGTTTCTAAGCTGTGTCCTGTACTCCTCGGGAATCTGGAAAACTGAAATTCACAAGGAGACATTTTCCAGGGATGTCTCTCAGGAAGGGTGGGAGGTGGAGCAGAAATGTTTGAGCAGCCACTAGGGATGAATGAAGCGTTTGGGATGTTACGTTGAGTGTGAGGGCTGCCAAGATGAAGAACACAGAACCACAGAACCATCCAGGTTAGAAAAGCCTTCTAAGATCAAGTCCAACTGCCCACCCAACACCATATGCCCACTAATCCATGTCCTGAAGTGCCATGTCTGTGTGGTTTTTTGAGCACTTCCAGCGATGATGACCCCATCATTTCCCCAGGGAGCCTGTTCCAGTGTTTGAGAACCCTTTCAGTCAAGAAGTTGCTTCCAACAGCCAACCTAAGCAACTTGCATCCATTTCCTCTTGTCCTACTTCTTGTTACTAAGAAGAAGAGACAAACACTCACCTCACTGCAGCTTCCCTCAAGTTTTAGAGAGTGAGAATGTCTCCCCTCAGCCTCATTTTTAGCAGGCTAAACAATCCCTGCTCCCTTAGCTTTCCCCCTCCCTTCACAAACCGCATTGTTAGAGAGGAATTCACTCCATCTGTAGTCAGTACAGCAGGACTCTGAATAGCTTTTGGGAGAGCAGACAATGGCAATCAGAGCAAGCAGTGAATCCACTATTCCACTCCTTTCCAACTCCCCTCCATGCTGCTCATTTCTAGCCTCATCAAATTGCAAAGAGGACAAAGAAGTTGAGGCAAGAGAAAAGATCTCTTTTGCTCAATTGCCTGTTCTCAGGTGAAGCAGAAATTGCAGCTGGAGGAGATGTCATTCTGGTGTCATTCAGCAGCTTGACCCACCCCAGTAAACAGAAATGTATTAGTACTTACGTAGAACTGCCAGGGCCACCAGAGCTGTCAACAACACCAGGCACAGCATGAACAAAATCAGGATTACTGGCCCATAAGAGTGAGACGAAGCAGGAGGCCCTGGGAAGAATTCAGTGAGATTTACTCCAGATTATCATGCTCTAGCAGGATAGTTGGACTGGATGATCTCCAGAAGTCCCTTCCAACTGCTACCATTCTGTCATTCTGCAGACATTATAAAATTGCTGGACACACTCTGTGTCAATTTTCAGGTCATTGATTAAGGTACTAAATAATATGGGCCTGGCATCAACCTCTAAGGGATCTGAGGAACTCTGCCACCAAAGAGATTTTGAGGCACTACTTGCTCATCTCTGAGCCTGGTAGTCCAGCTAGTCCTTGTCTGTCTAACAGTCTCCTGTCCAGCTCATAGCTTCCTCAGCTTTAAAATGACAATACCATAAGAGACTGTGCTAGTTTGAGCCAAGCTGGGATATTTTGGTGAGAGGAATTAGATGCTGGGCTGTGAAAAGGAAACAATGGTGATACCTGCTGCACTCATAGGCTTGCTGAGATGGATAAGAACATAAATATAGATAAGAGAGTCTCTCTCTGGGCTTTTGGGCTGCATGCACTTCTCTAACCAGCCTGACTAATCCATCTGCTGCCTAACCTCCCTGGCCTATCCTCCAGACTCACCTTGAACATAAGGCAAAGGCTAGGGTAAGGCAGAGGGGTGGGAAGGAGGTGGCAGGGTGGTTGGGAGCCCCTGCTGGGGACTCTGGTTTCTGGGAGGGCTGCTGTGTTTCTGTATCACTTTTTAACTTGTCTGTGTCCATCTCTAGCTGTACAGATTGTCAATACCTGCTTGGGTATTGTGCTGAGCTGTACATGGAAAGCTTCATTCCTTAATTTCCAGCCACTGAGTCTAGTCTGGGTGATTTTACTTAAAGGGAGAGGGGTGGGGGTGTGGGTAACACCCAAACCATTACAGAGACTCTTACAAAAGCCTTGCCGAACACTCTCCAGTGTCCCTGCACTTGCATTTCATCATATAATGCAACCCCAGCCTACAGAAGTGCTCTAACTGCTTGGTATGGTGCAACAGAGAAATACACAGACCCTTCATGAAGAGGAAGAACATCTCCCTTTTGTGTTGTCTTCCAAAGCCTGTTCTTACAGGCATAGGACAGATACAATCAGAGATGAAGCCTGCAGATGAGAATCACATACCTTATAGATCTTAGTGAGATTTAAGGACTCATTGACTGCTGGGACATTTGGATATTTTTAGGGTCAAAGTACTTCTGTATATGGTCAAAGCTGGATGTTATGTGCCTGCAGAACTTCAGTAAGAGAAATCTGACCCCCTAAGGTAGACTGAAAAAATAGGCTTATATGAATTGGAGCTAAAGGGCAAAAATAACCCCCTACAAAATCAAGGCCTCAAGCTGAAGTCTGGAAGAACTGTAGGCCACATTTCCTGGAGACAAACATTTTGTAGTTTGAGAGTGAGGATCCAGAAGCAAAACATATTTCCTGGGCAGCTATATGAATAAAGGCCCAGTGGTAGTTTTAGCTTTAGCTGTTTTTAGTTAAAGTACTGACTAAAGAGTTTCTTTTGTTAACCTCACACTGCTGCTGCTACATCTATCACAGCTGAAGGGACCTCGGGAACAGTCCTCCCTCCTGTGCCAGTGCTCCTACTGTCCTAGAATGGACGTATTTCTTCACTGTGGCTGTTTCAATTTGATGGTTGTGAAATAATCCAGAGGCTGTGCTGTGCCCTCTCAAAATGGTGACTCCTCACCACAAAACACGTGTTGTCTACCCAGGGACATGGGAACAGGACAGCTGAAGTTGTATATTTGTGTCATTGAATGTTAAAGGAAAAGAAGCCCAGAGATGAAAACAAAAACAGTTCAGATTTTTGCTTTGGATTTTGATGTGGAGGCTTTCTTTCTTTCTTCTTTCTTTCTTTCTT
>WAAF01019487.1:12259-66783 GCA_013400475.1 Tricholaema leucomelas
CTTTCCCTTCCTTCCTCCCTTCCTTCCTTTCTTCCTTCCTTCCTTCCTTCCTTCCTTCCTTCCTTCCTTCCTTCCTTCTCTTCTTTCTCCCTTCCTCTCTTTCTTTCTCTCTCCCTTTCTTCCTTCCTTCTTTCTTTCTTTCTTTCTTTCTTTCTTTCTTTCTTTCTTTCTTTCTTTCTTTCTTTCTTTCTTTTCTTTCTTTCTTCCTTTCTTCCTTTCTCCCTTTCTTTTGTCCTTTCCCTGAATTGTACTTTGGCAGTTCTTAAACCCATCACTTAACAACGTTCAAAACCCATAAAAGCATTCAAAATCACTGCTCTTTGATGCAGAATTCCTTCTCAATCACAAGCAAACTGTCATCTTGATTGCAAACCTCTGCTCCAGAGCCTAGCCTGGCAAACAGCAAGCACTTCTACAAGTTGCACCACTCAAATCTAGAGCTTATCACAGCAATCTAACACTGATCAAACACAATTACCTTAAAATTAATATTTAAAACAGGGTGTGTAAAATGAATTTAGCCCCTAAACAGAGAGAGCTATTTCAAAGACCTGTGCCTTAATTCAGGCTAGGGGTTCAGAAGTGAAGTGAGTTAGGTAAAGCTGATTTAGTTCTAACCTTGAATGTGAACAGATAAATTAAGTGAAACAGCTCCACTTTAAGAATTTGTTCAAGTTATAACCAGAAAATGAAGTTTAGAGAACGAGAATGATTTGGGGCCTTAGTTTAACACTTAGTCATATGCTTTCCTGTGAAATCATAAGACCACTTTTCCAGGCAGAAACGACCGCAGCAAACCCCAAGATACATTTATAACTCGTATAACTCTTCTGATAGCAACAAAGCTAACAAAGATTCCTTGAGCAGATAATCACAACTTTTTCCAGTCCCATCTACTTTAGCAAGAAATTAAAGCATAAAAACTTCATAGATACTACACCTTTTTCCTTAGTGTCTTTAGGCTCCCTGATATTCTCCAGCTCATAGGTGTTTTCAAACTTCAGATTAGCATATGTGACTTCTTCTGTCATAGCTGACAAGTAGGGAAAGTGTCAGAAAAATAAGGTAGAAAAAGGTTGAGCATTTGCAGCTAGCAAGAAGAAGAAGAAGAAGCGGCAGCAAGTCCACCCCTTTGAGGGGTTTCCTTGTATTGGCAGACTGAAATGAAGCTGCTGGGATACCAAGACACGTCTGAACTTCCTCCAGTCACAATGCTGCCACTGAATTGTTCCTCTTTCTCTCGTTGCTGTATTCTCTTTCTTCCTCTTTCTTTCACTTCTACACTTCCTCAGTGATAACTGTTTACATTTGCAGCAACTTTGGTAAAGCTCTTTTCATTACAACTCTTATTCCTTTGGATAGGCAGCATTTAATTCGTGATGACATCAAATCCAGGCTTTTAACAACTGGATGAAATGTCTGCTACAGCTTTGAAGCTGTCTTTCAGTCTGGGCAGCTGTGTTCAGCAGCACATTTCTGATCATGCTTTAGTTTCTGGCTCCAAGTGGTGTCATGGAAGATTTAGATTGAATATTAGCGTGATGGTTTGGGTGTTAGCCGCCAGCCACCTCCCCCTGCCCCCCGCTCGCATGATATCACCCAGACTAGACTCAGCTGAGCTGCAAATTAATGAATGAAGCTTTCTATTTACAGCTTAGCACAACACATAAGCAAGTATTTACAATCTATATACAGCTATAGACAGGCAGAGACAAGTTAAAAAGTGATACAGAAACACAGCAGCCCTCCCAGAAACCAAAGTCCCCAGGAGGGGCTCCCAACCACCCTGCCACCTCCTTCCCACCCCTCTGCCTTATCCCAGACCTTGCCTTACAAGGTGAGTTTGGAGGGTTGGCCAGGGGGATTAGGAAGCAGGATTAGTTACACAGACAGCAGGTTAGGGACAGAAGTGCAGGCAGCCAGAGGCACACAGCAACTGTGTTACCTGTGTTTGTGTTCTTGTTTTTATCCATCTCAGCAAGCCTATGAGTGCAGCAGGTATCACCATTGTTTCCTTTTCACAGCCTAACATCTAATTCCTCTCACCCAAATATCCCAGCTAGGCTCAAACTAGGACAAGGAGGAAAAAAATCTTTACCAAAAGAGTGATGGAGTCATGATCCCTGGAGGTGTTCAAAAGATGTGTAGACATGGTACTCTGGGAGGTGGTTTTGTAGGCACAGTTGTGTTGAGTTGCTGCTTGATGATCTTACGACTCTTTTCCAGCCAAAATAGTTCTATGGTTCTCTGAAAAGAGAATTAGGAGTACAGGTGACCTGAGGACTTTTACAGCCTTCTTCATGATAAACTGCATCCAGTTCTGGAGCCCCCATTCCAAGAGGGATATGGAGATGCTGGAGTGTGTCCAGAGCAGGGCCGTGAGGATGCTCAGAGGGCTGCAGCAGCTCTGCTGTGAGCATAGACTGAAAGAGTTGGGGCTGTGCAGGCTGCAGAAGAGGAGGCTCCCAGGGGACCTTCTTGTGGCCTTCCAGGATCTGAAGGGGGCTACAAAAAAGCTGGGAAAGGACTTTTTAGGCTCTCAGGGATAGGACTGGGGGGAATGGAGCAAAGCTGGAGTTGGGGAGATTAAGAGTGGCTGTGAGGAGGAAGTTGAGCATGAGTGGTGAGAGCCTGGACTGGGTTGCTCAGGGAGGTTGCTGAGATCCCATGGCTGGAGGTGTTTAAGGCCAGGCTGGCTGAGGCTGTGAGCAGCCTGCTATAGGGTAGTGTGTCCCTGCCCATAGCAGCAGGGATGGTACTAGATCATCCTTGTGGTCCTTTCCAACCCTGACTGATTCTATGAGTCTATGATTTGGGGTACTTCCACAGTTGTGAAACCTTAAATGCATATGACAAAAGCAGAAGTGTGAAGATTACAGCACAGCTTTTGCAATATAGGAAAAATGGCAAATGGAACATAAATGGTTCATGGGTACACATTACTGCCTGGGTGATTAGTGTGGGGCTGTCCTGGGGTAGGGTGGATCCTTTCCCTGGTAGAATAAACTCCTCACAAAATGGATTGTTTTGGAAAAGTCAGGGGAAAATGAAATCACATTTCTTATAGTTTAAATATATCAGTGTGTGCTAGTTTGATGCCAGCTAGAATGTTTTGGTGAGAAGAATTAGATGCTAGGCTGTGAAAAGCAAACAGTGGTGATGGCTTGCTGAGATGGGTAAGAACAAAATAAATATAGATAAGGTATTCACTCTGTGTCTCTTGGTGCTGCATGAACTTCTCTCTCTAACCTGCCTGCCTAATTCATCTGCTGCCTAACATCCCTGGCTGATCTTCCAAATTCACCTTGAACGTAAGGCGAAGTCTGGGGTAAGGCAGAGGGGTGCAGAGAAGGTGGCAGGGTGGTTGGGAGCCCCTGCTGGGGACTCTGGTTTCTGGGAAGGCTGCTGTGTTTCTGTATCACTTTTTAACTTGTCTGTGTCTGTCTCTGGCTGTACAGATTGTCAATACCTGCTTGGGTATTGTGCTGAGCTGTACACATAAACCTTCATCCATTAATTTCCAGCTCAGCAATTATCCAGAACCAGCAACTATCCAAAACCAGATTGTAATTGTTTCTTGTTTTCAGTGTGAAGTCTTAGAAATTCCAGTATCTGAAAGGGGCCTACAAAAAAGCTGGAGAGGGACTTTTTGGCTCTCAGGGAGTGACAGGACTGCGGGGAATGGAGCAAAGCTGGAGGTGGGGAGATTCAAATTTGCCATGAGGAAGAAGTTGTTGAGCATGAGAGTGGTGAGAGGCTGGACTGGGTTGCCCAGGGAGGTGGTTGAGGCCCCATGGCTGGAGGTGTTTAAGGCCAGGCTGGCTGAGGCTGTGTGCAGCCTGCTCTAGGGTAGGGTGTCCCTGGGCATGGCAGGGGGATTGGAACTAGATCATCCTTGTGGTCCCTTCCAACCCTGACTGATTCTATGATTCTACGAAATTATTTCAGTATTTCCAGGATGGCAGAACTGCAAAATCTAATCTGTCTCAGAAGAAGTTTTACTCTGAAACAGTAGAGCTTCAGTCAATAAATATTTCAGTGACTAAACAGCTATTTTTGTCAAAATGACTGCAGGGAAATCAGATCAGTGATAACAAAAAATGCACTAAGGAAGAAAAGTCTCTGCAGAAGGGCAATAGATGAGCTGGTGTTGTCAGGGAGCAGGTCACACCACTGCCCTGGGAGGAGAGCTACAAGTTTTGTAGCTGAAGGGGTGTTTTGTTTGCCCCAGCAACCTCTGCCTATCTTCCATAAGGAGGACAGTGGCTTTTGCCTTCCTGACTTTGTGGCTGGTGCTGCTGCAGGGGCTGGTGGCCATGCTAGTCTTGTGTAAGCACTGTAGTGTCCCAGGCTGCTGCTGTAGACTCCTACAGATATATATCTGCTTCGTCTCTGCCTGCAGACCAACCCTGGTGCCTCTCTTCCCCCAGTGTAAATCAATCAAGCATGGCAACAGTACAGCCCTCCCACAGAAGTACTGCCCTTTGTGAGTGTCAGCACAGGTCATTAGAGACCACAAACATCTTCACCTATAGCTGCCTTAAGCCTAAGGGTTATGCTAATACAAGACCTAAATCTAACTAACACCAATGCTAAAAATGCCTCCTGAGCTTAACCCTAACCTGAATGACCCTAACTCTAACACTAAAGCTAAATCCTACTCCTACCCCTGTTTCTAAGCATAGACCTAACCCCTAAACCCAACCCAAATCCAAAATCATGACCCTAAATGTAACCCTAACTCAGACACCTAATGCCTTGCCCTAACCCTGTCACCATGACCCTAACCTTAACACTAACCCAAATCCCAACAGTAACCATAATCCCAACTCTAACCTCTCTTACCCTGACACTAACCCCAATCCCAACATTAACCATTACCCCAACTCTAACCTCTAAGTCTCTTACCCTGACACTACCCCCAATCCCAACACTAACCATAACCCCAACTCTAACCTCCAAGTCTCTTACCCTAAACCTTAACCCTAATCCTAGTCCTAACCACTGCCTAACCCTACATCTAGCCCCTAACCCCTAACCCATTTCTGAAATGCTTAGTTTTCACAGCAAGAAGCTCAACTCCTTATCCACACTGTCTGGATAATTCTGCCTTCCTGTGACCGTTACTGGAACATTCCACAGTTCCCTCTTTCTCAGATTGTAAACTGTTTTGTTTTTTTTTCCTTCCAAGGGAGGCCAAGTCTGGCATCAAAGCATTGTGACCAGCAGATTTGCCCAACTTTTACAGCAGATGCTCCATAGAAACAGTGACATGAACAAGTGAAGATGATGCCATGTTGCGTTTGGAAGCAGAGACAGAATCTTTGGCTTGTTTCCAGCAGGAGGGAAGAAGTTGCAAACACCCAGGACTCAACTCACCAACTCAAGAGTTAGCATCACAGAGCTGCTTACAGACAAGCCTTCTGGTTCAAGCCTGCCACCCCCTCTTTCCGCTCCACCATTTGAAGCTGGATGGTCACAAAACTCAGATAAATCCATCTGTAACCTTGCCTAGGCAACAAAACAGAAACTGTTTTGCCAAACAGAGACTGTTTGGACATGCTGAGAAGCATGTCCAAACCTACAACTAAAGCTACACACTTTAAAAGCCAATCTTAGACAAGTACTTTCATGTCTTTCAGTTCTGCAGGTTTCCAAGGATCCTGAGGAAGGAAAGAAGCTGCAGGAAAGGAGGCAAACTTTGTGTTTTCAAGGGGAGGAAACAGCCTCAAGTTGCACCAGAGGAGGTTTAGGTCAGATATGAAGAAGCTGCTTCACTGTTTGAAAACCCTTTCAGCGGAGTCCCCAGGAAGGTGGTTGAATCCCCATCCCTGAAGGTGCTTAGAAGAGGCAGAGGTGTGGTGCTGAGGAACATGGTTTAGCACCAGACCAGAGGTAGATAATGGTTGGACTCAGTGATCTTGGAGGTCCTTTCCAACTGAAAGAGTCCTATGATTCCTAAGGGACAGGAGACAAAGAACTGCAGGCAGGTTCCACAAGGGTTTCCTCTATTTTGAATCCTTTAGAAGTTGCTCAGACTTTGGTTCAGCTGAAAAAAAAGAGGAAAAAACCAAATCAAAATGAAAGGAAAAATTCAAGCAGAAGATGCAGGAAGACTAAAGTGGTGTAAAACATCATCTCATGCTGCTTTGCACTAGAAATGAATCTCCAACTCATCCACTCCCCACCTCTCCCTTCAGGATCCTGCAATATTCTGACTTCCACCTCTCCTCAGTAGGGTTGCAGAGGAGAGGATGATGCTCCTTCCCAAATCTATCCCACAGAGGAAATGGCTCAGTATTTTAAACTCCTACCTGCTCTTCTCTGGAGCACAATGAAGAGGACAAGAATAAAAATGGCAGTAGCGATGAAATACCCCAACAGTTCTTCTGGTCCTGTTTGCTCTAGAGGAAGAAGAGGATCAGGGACATTAGGCTGGTTGGAGTGCTGTACAGACAGCAAATTGTCACACAAGTTTCCCCAGCAACTGATCATGTGCATGTTCCTATGAAGTGCACAGATGTGACACAAAACACATGAGCTAAGGCCACTCAGGCTTCAAGTCAGTTATACTGGCTGGACCGATGTCTTGTAACTTCTTGAACTGCAGTATGGCTTGCTCATCCCTGCTGGGGAAGGATAACAGGAGCAATCTACCATCAGCAAGGAGAGGGAGAACTGGAAAGCTGGAACAGTGAGGTTGCAAAGCTGCCCAGCAGAGAAAGACTGCTGATCAACAGCTGTCTGAATATGAGCCAGTATGTACTCAGGTGGCTGAGAAGGCCAACAGCATCCTGTCTGTATCAGAAATAGTATGGCCACTATGACCTAGTGAGTGATTGTGCCACACCTTCAGTACTGGGCTGTTTTGGAGTCCTAACTACCAGAACATGAAGGTGCTGGAATGGTCCAGAGAAGGGCAACAAAGCTGAAGGGTCTGGAGAAAAGGTCTTGTAAGGAGCAGGTGAGAGACCAGGGGTTGTTTATTCCAGAAAAAAAGGAGGCTGAGGGGAGACTTTCTCTCTATCTACAACTCCCCCAAGAAGGTGGTAGTCAGGCAGGTGTTGGTCTGTTCTCCAAAGTACCAAGTAGTAAGACAAGAGGAAATTGCCTCAAGAAGAAAAGCAGGGAGAAAAAGGCAAGAATGGTGTGACTCAGAGGTTTGGATAGATAAGGTGGGAGGATGTCTGGGCTGAATAAGAACTCATCTCTCTGTCCCTGAGACCTACCTGGTGCCTTTAGATGGCTGCTGACAGAGATGGGCTCTGCCAGAGCCACGTGTGAAACATGGCAGGTGTAGGTGGCTGGTGCCTGTGCTGTGTCTGAGCTGATGCTGAGGTAAGAGGTGATGCTGTAAGTGCCATCTTGCTTTTGACGATGGCTGGAGAAATGTGTGCTTGAGAGAGGGATTTCCACAGCATCATCTTCAGGAGTTTTCTGTGTCCATCTCACTGAGACATCCAGTGGGTAATAGCCAGCAACGATGCAGGTCAGAGTAATGGTCACATCTCTGTCAAATGACACCACTGCTGGAATGACATGAACTCTTGGAGGTTCTGTAGGAGATAAACAAGGAATTGACCTATTGTGAGCAGAGTACAAAAATCCCTGTCCACGAGGGACAGAAGATGAGCTGCCTGTGGTGATGAGCGTTGGGAGCAATGGGGTAAGTATGCAAGGCAAAGTTTCAGTGCCTGGGGAAACAGGACTCCTTTGCCCCCCCAGGCATTTCCCTTCCTCACCAGCCACTTGCAGCTGGATGATGTGCTGGGCCTGATGCAGCAAGGTGGACACGGAGCAGATATATGTCCCTTCATCTCCCACGCTCACTTCTTGCAGGCTAAGTGATGCATCTCCACTCCCCAGCAGCTCCACCACATCCACGTGGACTTTTGGCTGCACTGCTGCAGCTGTGCTCCCCACCTGGTACCAGAAAACGCTTTGTCCACTGCCTCGGTGCTGCTTCCTCCACTCCAGAGAGGACAGTGAGGAGGTGGGAGCCAAGGCAAAGTGGCAGTCAAGGGTGACTGAGCTGCCAAGGTGTGCACGCAGGGAAGTGTTCTGTGACGACGACTGAAATTCAACTAGAAACAAAGACACAGGCAACCAGAGTTACATCAGTGTGGTCAGAGAAGGCATCCTCCATGGGGAGGGGCAGGCAGTAGACTTCACTCCAGAATAGGGAAGGAAAGAAGCACAGTAACCCCATTTAATGCCCCAGGGACTATGTGGACTGAAGAGATGGAGGAAACTAGCCCAGTGAGGTTAGGAGTATGGCAGACAAGGGGACACCAAATGCATGTCTTGATCTTGAAGGTGCTTGTCATCTGCAGGGACTGGGACACAGGAAAACCTGAGAGAGGGGAACTGGCATTGTTTAGCCTGGAGAAAAGGAGGCTGAGGGAAGACCTTGCTGCTCTCTACAACTCCCTGAAAGTGGGCTGGAGCCAGGTGGGTATCAGACTCTTCTCTCTAGTTACAGTGAGAGGACAAGAGGAAAGGCATCAAGTTGCACAAGGGGAGATTTAGATTTGGTATTAGATGAAGCTTCTTCACTGAAAGGGTTCTCAAACAGTGTAACAGGCTGCCCAGGGAGCTGGTTGAATCCCCAGCCCTGGGGGTATCTAAAAGGGGCAGAGATGTGGTGCTGAGGGACATGGTTTAGCACCAAACTTGTCAGATTTAGATAATGGTTGGGCTGGGTGACCTTAAAGGCTCTCCCCAGCAGAAACAATTTTATGATTCTAAGGTAGGGTAGGAGACAATCTGAACGACTCCTTTTTCCCTGAACAGCCCTCAGGTCCTGGCAGCCCTCAGGTCCCAGTATGAGGTGGGACATGGAACTCTTCAGAAGGCAGGTTCCCCTCATGTCCCTTGGCACTCAGGGGTCACCTGTGGTCAGCAGCGTCCCCGCTTCGCTCATAGGGATCCTCGACAGTGGGTGCAGTGTTGCGTGGTGCTCCTTCTCCTCCTGTAGGCTGTCACAGTGGGGTCCTCTGAGCACCAGGGCAATGCTGATTCTGCCAGAGAGCTGCAGGGTGGCCATGAACCAGGAGGTATGGCACGACCCCTCTTTAACCTGCTGGGACCTGTATGGGGAGATCTCGCAGTTCACCTCCTCCCCAGCACAGTCTGCATGCAGCAGGGACTCTGCATGTGGGATGGACACTGACTGGGCTGTAGAGACAGAAGAAAAGGTTGAACCATCTGAATCCTTTGGGGAAACAAAGTGCAGTATAATGAGACATATTTTGGAGAAGCACTGTAGGGGTCAGTCAGAGCCCAGAAACGCCAGGCTAAGCTTCTTCAAAGATCATAGCTGAGAGGTTTGCCACAACTGTCTTATACTCCCAGTCTGCTGGATGTATTTTACCCTGCCAGGTTGCTCACAATTCATGCTGGGCAAAGTAAACTGCTAAGAAAGGTGATAAACAGAACAGCTAGCTCAACCACAAGGACATCTGCCTGATCCCTGTACTTGGGTCACAACAACCCCATGCAATGCTCCAGACTTGGGCAACAGTGGCTGGAAAGGTGTTCAGCAGAAAAAGATATGGGGGTATTGATCGACAGTTGGCTGAACGTGAGCCAGGGTGCACCCAGGTGGCCAAGAAGGCAAACAGCATCCTGGCCCGTATCAGGAATAGTGTGGCCAGCAGGACCCCTGGACGCAGCACTGGTGAGGCAAGGTCTTCTGTACTGGGTTCTCCTTTGGAGCCCTCCATACGAGAAAGACATTGAGGTGCTGAAGCAGGACCAGAGAAAGGCAATGAATCTAGTGAAGGGTCTGGAGAACAGGTCTTGTGAGGAGAGGCTAAAGGAACAGGGCTTCCTTAGCTTGGAGAAAAGCAGGCTGAGTGTAGACCTCCTCATTCTCTACAACTCCCTGAGAGGAGGTTGTAGCAAGGTGGTACAGCTCTCCCCCTTACCTGAGGCTTCAAAGACAATGGAAGGGGAGCCAGAAACTTCCTGTGGGACTTTGTACTCAGTTACATCATCCAAGTTTCCATCATCTCTGACATTGATGTTCCTCAGCACCAAGGTAGCAGAACGCTCAGAGGATGACCTGCCAAAGGCAGGCTGGAAGCCTGTTCCATCTTCTGCCACATAAGAGCAGGGCAGAGCAATATCCACTCTGCGAAACGGAAGCACCGGTGTGGGAGATTCAACTGTCCCTGTAGGGAGGGAGAATGACTGGTTGGGTGCATGAACGTCACTGCAAACAAAGAAGAGCAGATTGAGTTTCTCTGGGATGAGAAATAATCATACAATCATAGAACTGTTTCACTTGGACAAGACCTTTAAGATAATCAAAGAGTCAGAATTAACCAGTTTGGAAAAGACCTTTGAGATCATCAAGTCCAACCTACCACCTAACACCTTCTAATTAATTAACCCATGGTACTAAGTGCTTCATCCAGTCTCCTTTCAAACACCTCCAGGGATGGTGACTCCCCCACCTCCCTAGGCAGCCTATTCCAATACCAATCACTCTTTCTGTGAAGAACTTCTTCCTAACATTCAGCCCAAAACTGCCCTGGCAGAGTTTGAGACTGTCCTCTTGTTCTGTCACAGGGTGCCTGGCAGAAGAAACCGACCCCCACCTTGCTACAACCTCCTTTCAGGTAGTTGCAGAGAGCAATAAGGTCTCACTGGCGCCTCCTCTTCTCCAGGCTGAACAACCCCAGATCCCTGAGCCGCTCCTTGTAGGGCCTGTAGTCCAACCATTCTCTAAATCTACCAACTCTGGTGCTAAACCATGTCCCTTAGCATGTGTATCTTTGAAACATCCCCACCCTTGTGATGGGGATTCAGTCACCTGCCTGTGGAGCCTATTCCATTGCTTGAGAACTCTTTCAGTGAAGAAGTGTCTTCTAATTGTCAACCTAAACCTCCCCTGTACAACTTCAAGCCACTTCCTCTTGTCCTAAAATGGGAAGTCTGGGAACAGTTCTCTAATAGGCAGCTTTCCAGCCACTCTTCCTTAAGCCTGGAGCATTCACAGGATCAGAGACTGGTATGGGTTGGAAGGTGCCTCCAATGACCATCTTGTCCGACCTCTCTGCTAAAGCAGATTCACCTACAGCATGTTGTACAGGAATGTGTCCAGGTGGGTTTCACAGAATAGTATCATAGACTCAGTCAGGGTTGGAAGGGACCACAAGGATCAGCCAGTTCCAACCCCCCTGCCATGCCCAGGGACACCCTACCCTAGAGCAGGCTGCACACAGCCTCAGCCAGCCTGGCCTTAAACATCTCCAGCCATGGGGCCTCAACCACCTCCCTGGGCAACCCAGTCCAGCCTCTCACCACTCTCATGCTCAACAACTTCCTCCTCACAGCCACTCTGACTCTCCCCACCTCCAGCTTTGCTCCATTCCCCCCACTCCTATCACTCCCTGAGAGCCTAAAAAGTCCCTCTCCAGCTTTTTTGTAGCCCCCTTCAGATCCTGGGAATTCCCCAGAGGAGTGCCTCCGAGTGGAGTCGGTTTTGACTGTAATGGTACTTGCTGAGTGATCTCCCTGTCCTTATCCCACCAGCCTGTCCTATCTTATCTCCCCTGTCCAGCTGCAGGGGGGGAATGATGGGGCACCTCTGGTGGGCACTCGCAGCCAGCCAGGGCTAAGCCAGCACAAGGTATGAAAATTCTCTTGGCTGTCACAGCAGTTTCAGTTGTCGAAAGTCTGATGTGCCACCCCTCCAGTCTTGCTGGTTAGTCCTCACGGAGCCTGGGCAAGGGAAAGCACCATCTGCACGCTCAGTACTTTGCATACACAGACACACCTCCACCTGGCTCTCCTGTTCTCTCCTCTTTCTTAACAGTCCTGCTTGTATGAAAGAGAAGAATGGATACCGCTTTACTCCACAGAGGTTCCTTTCACACACACAAAAAAGCCACATACATCTCTGCCAAGGCTCCGGACCTCCTTTCAGTTTCACTCCTGTACGACAGGCCCCAGCGCTTCGCCTTGCCCTATCTCATACAAGTGGCCTCAGGCGCCCTTCGGTCGGGCCTCGTCCAGGTTCCTCTGCAGAGCCTTCCTGCCCTCAAGCAGATCTACACTCCCGCCTAGATTAGTGTCACCTGCAAACTTAGTGAGGGTGTCCTGACCCCCTCATCCCGACTATTGATAACAGTATTCAAGAGCTGCCACTCCGGGGTTATCCCAGCCCTGCCGGCAGCCGACCTTTCAGCCCACGCCTCTTCTGCCAAGCCGCATTTTTCACAGGGAGACCCTAAGTTTTCACTCAATGGGGTGGAGAGGCATGAACCCAGGAGCCCTGGCCTGAGTCCCAGCCACTCACCTGCCGCCAAGGCCAGCCAGGTTCCACCCAGCAGCAGCGCCCCGCACAGCAACGGCAGCGGCAGCGGCAACGGCAACGGCAACGGCAACGGCAGCGGCAACGGCAGCGCCCCGCAGCGCCGCAGCCCCGCGGCCATCCTGCCCCGTAGCGCAGCAGCCTCCGAACCCGCGAGTTCCGCCTCAAAGCGAACCCGGCCGCGCCGGCCTCCGGCGACAGCCTGCACTTAGTTTCACTTTCGCTCTGTCTGAAGAGAGAGGCGGGAAAACCCAACCCACGCATTACACCAGTTAACTCCCGCTTGGCCACGCAGAGGAAATCTGAGGCAGCAGGGAAGTGGGGCAGGATCAGGAGCCTCCGCAAACCTGCAGCTGGGCTGCCTTTGTCAGGTCTCTCTTTGAGTCAGTACGAGAGGAAACAGCCCCAAGTTGCACCAGGGATGTTTGCAGAATCACAGAATTCCTTAGATTGGAAAAGCCCTTCAAGGTCATAGAATCATAGAATCAACCAGGTTGGAAGAAACTCCAAGATCATCCAGGCCACCCTACCACCCAGCCCTATCCAATCAACCAGACCATGGCACTAAGTGCCTCAGCCAGGCTTTGCTTCAACACCTCCAGGGACGGTGACTCCACCACCTCCCTGGGCAGCCCATTCCAGTGCCAATCACTCTCTCTGCCAACAACTTCCTCCTAACATCCAGCCTAGACCTCCCCTGGCACAACTTGAGACTGTGTCCCCTTGTTCTGTTGCTGCTTGCCTGGCAGAAGAGCCCAACCCCACCTGGCTACAGCCTCCCTTCAGGGAGCTGTGGACAGCAATGAGGTCTGCCCTGAGCCTCCTCTTCTGCAGGCTGCACACCCCCAGCTCCCTCAGCCTCTCCTCACAGGGCTGTGCTCCAGGCCCCTCCCCAGCCTTGCTGCCCTTCTCTGGACACCTTCCAGCACCTCAACATCTCTCTTGAATTGAGGAGCCCAGAACTGGACACAGCACTCCAGGTGTGGCCTGAGCAGTGCTGAGCACAGGGGCAGAAGAACCTCCCTTGTCCTGCTGCCCACACTGCTCCTGAGCCAGCCCAGGATGCCATTGGCTCTGCTGCCCACCTGGGCACTGCTGCCTCATCTTCAGCTACTCTCTACCAGCACCCCCAGCTCCCTCTCTGCCTGGCTGCTCTCAGCCACTCTGTCCCCAGCCTGTAGTGCTGCTTGGGGTTGTTGTGGCCAAAGTGCAGAACCCTGCACTTGGCCTTGTTCAATCTCATCCCGTTGGCCTCTGCCCACCCATCCAGCCTGGCCAGGTCCCTCTGCAGGGCTCTCCTACCCTCCAACAGCTCCACACCTCTCCTAGCTTGGTGTCATCCGCAGCCTCACTGATGCTGGACTCAATGCCCTGCTTCAGATCATCAATACAGACATTGAACAGGACTGTGCCCAGCACTGATCCCTGGGGCACAGCACCAGTGCCAGCTGCCAACTCGATGTGGCTCCATTCACCACCACTCTCTGGGCCCAGCCTTCCAGCCAGTTCTTGACCCATATCAGAGTAAATCTGTCCAAGCCAGGAGCTGCCAGCTGTGCCAGGAGCTTGTTGTGCAGATGGTGTCAAAGGCTTTGCTGCAGTCCAGGAAGACTCCATCCACAGCCTTCCCCACATTCACCAGGCAGGAACCTGATCAGAAAAGAAGATCAGGTTGGTCAGGCAGGATCTGCCCTTCCTAAACCCATGCTGGCTGGGCCTGATCCCTTGGCCATCCTGCAGGTGCTGTCTGATGGCACTCAAGACAGTTCTTTTCTATTGAAAACACTTTGCCTTAATTATCAAATATGAGCAACTAATATGAAGTGTACAGTAGCTATCATGCAAATAACAGAAATATGTTGAAATCAGAGTCATTCCTGGTATTCTGATCATCATAATGGGCCTTAGGCCTTTAATTCTCAGTGTGACAGCTGGCAGATTCCTTCACAAAGCCATCACTGACCCAACAAAAGATTTGTTAGTTGTAAATAGAAATTAGGTCATAGAGCAGGTGGCCATCCAAAATAAATTTGCTGCATGTGATCATAAGTTCCTTACAAATAACTGAATCACAGAATCATTGAGGTTGGAGGAGACCTCTAAGATGATCAAGTCCAACCATCAACCCAGCACCACCATGCCCACTAAATCATGTCCCTAAGTGTCATGTTTGTATGTTTTTGTAATACTGCCATGGATGCTGTCTCCACAGTTTTACTGGGCAGCCTGTTCCAAGGCTTTATGACTGTCCTGGTAGGGCAGAAATCCTGCCAGGCAGGTTTAATGCTGGCTCTCCTCCTCCTGTTGTGCTGGGGTCCAGAAGCGAGTCAGATGAGCAAAGCCTTGAGGACTAGAGGGGCTTAGCCCCACGTGGCAGGTGTCTTGTGCTGCCCTCACCGTGCCTGCATGGGCAAAGCCCATTCCAATGCCAGTCACTCTCTGGCAACAACTTCCTCCTAACATCCAGCCTAGACCTGCCCTGGCACAACTTGAGACTGTGTCCCCTTCTTCTGTTGCTGGGTGCCTGGCAGAAGAGCCCAACCCCACCTGGCTACAGCCTCCCTGCAGGTAGCTGCAGACAGCAATGAGGTCTGCCCTGAGCCTCCTCTTCTGCAGGCTGCACACCCCCAGCTCCCTCAGCCTCTCCTCACAGGGCTGTGCTCCAGGCCCCTCCCCAGCTTTGTCGCCCTCCTGTGGACACCTTCCAGCACCTCAACATCTCTCTTGAATGGAGGAGCTCAGAACTGGGCACGAATGGATATAAGCTTTCAGGAACTCCCACAGCTGCTTTGGAAGCTAAGCAAACATTATTGCAATGATACCAAGAAGACAAGCTAGGATATGGATTTTGCTGGATTTTTTACACCATGGCAACTTTTATTCTTAAGAAAGCAAGAAGGAGTTACAGAGTTTTGTAAAACAACAAACACTGTTCAGACAAACCACCTTACCTGAGCTCACTTGGTTTGGGGAGTTGGAAGCCTGGCAAGTAATTTTCTTCCTCCAACCTGGACTTAGGAAACCTGTCAGTAGGTTACCTATTCTTTCATAGACTCATAGAATCAGTCAGGGTTGGAAAGGACCAAATGATCAGCCAGTCCCAACCCCCCTGCCATGGCCAGGGACACCCTACCCTAGAGCAGGCTGCACACAGCCTCAGCCAGCCTGGCCTGAAACACCTCCAGCCATGGGGCCTCAACCACCTCCCTGGGCAACCCAGTCCAGCCTCTCACCACTCTCATGCTCAACAACTTCCTCCTCACAGCCACTCTGACTCTCCCCACCTCCAGCTTTGCTCCATTCTCCTCAGTCCTCTCATTCCCTGATAGCCTAAAAAGTCCCTCCCCAGCTTTTTTGTAGCCCCCTTTCAGACGCTGGAAGAGCAGTTTTAAGCCAGCAATAGCTCTTGCGGCAAAGAAAGCTAATGGTGTCCTGGGGTGCATTTGGAAGTGAGGCCAGAAGGTCAAGAAAAGTTCTCCCCCTCTAGTGTGCCCTCATGAGGACATACCTGGGGTATTGTGTCCAGTTGAGGGCTCCCAGGTTCAGGAGGGATAGGGAACTACTGCAGAGTCTAATAGAGGGCCAGGAAGATGCTGAGAGAACTGGAGCATCTCTCTTATGAGGAAAGGCTGAGAGACCTGGAGAAGGCTGGAGAAGAGCAGACTAAGAGGGGATCTTATCAATGCCTATCAACATTTAAAGGGTAGAGATCAAGAGGAAGGGACCAGGTTCTTTTCAGTGGTGCCCTGTGAAAGGACAAGGGGCAACAGGCACAAACTTGAACAGAGGAAGTGTCACTAAAACAGAAGGAAAAGCTTTTTCCTTTGGGGGTGCCAGAACACTGGACCAAGCTACCACAAGAGGTTTGGGAACCTCCTTCTCTGGAGACTTTCAAACCCCACCTGGACATATTCCTGTGCAGCCTGATCTGGATGAACCTGGCTTAGCATGGGATGCAGACCAGATGGTTTCTGAAGCCTCTTCTAACCCTTACCAGTCTGATTCTCTGACAACTTGCAACTTACAACTGCAAA
Organism: Tricholaema leucomelas; assembly: GCA_013400475.1. Lineage (NCBI taxonomy): Eukaryota > Metazoa > Chordata > Aves > Piciformes > Lybiidae > Tricholaema lacrymosa > Tricholaema leucomelas. The sequence goes on from WAAF01019487.1 coordinate 28,616, forward strand.
CTGGAGTAGGTAAGGCATGCTAATCATTACTTTAAATACTCTTTAATGTGGCTTTAACAGATTTTACAATGCATCAGAGAAAGTTACTGACTGGAAAATACAGAAAGCCAATTAAGTCTCTAAAGCTGCTGCTACTTTGTTCTTTCTAACAAAGAGTAAGTTTGGCTGCTGTGGTTTGAATGCTCCCCGAGCTCGGCTTCAGTTTCACGCTCCGCTAGGCATGCTTGCCTGAATTTGGATCCTGAACGCCTGCGTCTGTGCAGTGAATTCCTGAGTCCTCCCCAGAATTCTGACTAATTCACTTAATTTTGTGAGGTCCTTTTCTTGTCCCCATGCCTTAGAACAGATTTGCAGTCCTTACATCAGCCAGGCAGGATGGCATCTGGGGAAAAAGAACCCTGGGTATCAGGGTTGGGGGCTGACCTGTTGGAAAGCAGCTCTGGGGAAAAGAACCGGGGAGTGCTGGTGGACAACAGGCTGACCACCGGCCTGCAATGTGCCCTCGGGGCCAAGGTGTCCAATAGCATCCTGGGGGGCATTCAGAAGAGTGTGGTCAGCAAGTCAAGGGATGTTCTTTTCTCCCTCTATGCTGGTGAGGCCTCATCTAGGATACCGAGTCCAGTTCTGGGCTCCCCCATTCAAGATGGCCAAGGAATTACTAAATAGAGTCCAGTGAAAAGCCACTAGAGGAAAGGCTAAGAACCCTGGGGCTGTTTAGCCTGGAGGAGACTGAGAGAGGATCTCATTAATGCTTATTAATATGTAAAGGGTGAGTGTCAGGAAGGTGGAACCAGACTCAGAGCACTACAACAGGCTCCCCAGAGAGGTTGTGAGGTCTCCCTCTCTGGAGCCTTTCAAGGCCTGTCTGGATGTGTTCCTCTGTGACCTATGTTAGATAGGATTGTCCTGCTCTGGCAGGGGGTTGGACTGGATGATCCCCTTGGGTCCCTTCCAACCCCTAACTTCCTGTGAGCCTGTGACTCCTCTTAGGGGTGTCCAGTGACAGGACAAGGAGCAATGGGCACAAAGTAGAATGTAGGAAGTCCCACATAAACATAAGGAAAAACTTCTTTCCTTTGAGGGTGGCAAAGCACTGGACCAGGCTGCCCAGAGAGGTTGTGCAATCTCTGTGGAAAGTATGACTCTGCAGAGCTGTGGAGTCATTCCAAACCCACCTGGACATGTTCCTGTGTGATTTACTCTAGGTGGTCCTGCCCTAGCAGGGAGACTAGACTAGATAATCTCTGGAGGTCCCTTCCAGCCGCTCCCATTCTTTGGTTTTGTGATCCAGCTGAGCTCCTAGAACATGCCCTTCCAGCTAAAACAAAGGTTTTCCAGATCTAGTCAAGCTAGATACATTAACTTCTCTTTCTTCTCTCACGGATGTGGTACAGGAGCAGTACAGTACAGTAGGCTGCAATGATGCTGTTTTCAAACAAGATCCTTCTTGCTTTCTTTGAGATGCTGTGTTAAGTAAGGAACATAAAGATAAAGCACATCAACAGTGAGCAGAGGATGAAGTTGTAACAAATTAATGTGTGTGGGGCAATGAAAGATGCAGGATGTCTGAGATGCAGCTGGGGAGAAGCCACTTCTGTACATCCAAAGGAGAGCTGGAAGCAATAATCGCTACGCCTGAATTCCCAAATCTTCTCTTCAAGGGCCCTGACAGGAGCGTGGCAGAGGGGAATAAGGTTGTTCAAGCTCTGTGCTTGAAAGTAGAAACCAAAGTCTTTTGAGTTTGCTCTCGAGATTCACACATTCCTGCCAGCAGCACAGGGTCTGTCTTGTGCTCCACTCGGTAGAAGGGACAATGCTTCAGGTGCTCCGACATGCACATGACATCGTTGCGCTGCCATTTGTTAACGCTGGAGAACAGGCTGCTGAACTGCCAGATCTAATATGGGAGAGGGGAGAGAAATTGGGGAGAGAAAACAGGCACCTTGGTAAAAACAGAAGAGGATTAAAAGCTCTGTATATGCTTACAGTGAGTGTGTGTTACTCATACCAGACAAGACTGTGAGCAAGTGAATGTGCAGTGCTAGCGTAACAAGTGAGAATGGGCTCAGCGTTGTTATGTGCCTCATGGTTGCTGGTTTTGCTGCTTTAGTCATCACTTGCTATTTTTAACAGGAAAGCATCCTTCTGGTTTGGGTGGCAATCCAGTGCAGGTGTCCTGGTTATGCTGGGATAGCCTTGAGCTCTGTGGTGAAGGGTTGGACTTGATGATCTGTGAGGTCTCTTCCAACCCTGATGATACTATGATACTATGATAGAATCCCAGGCCATCCATGGGCTGCAGACCTTTAGGAGTTCTGAGTCAGCCAGGACAGCTGACTTGAGATGGCTATGGGTGTATCCCAGACCATGAGCTCACACTCAGTATAATGAGTCTGTTTTCTGGGGGAGAGGATATTCTTGCTAACTGTGCCCTGTTTGGGGCTCATGCTTTGGCTCCTTGCTCCTTTCCTGCATTTAGGGACTACTTGCCTGGATACTGTAACCACTGCACTTTTCTTAGGCTAAGTAAAAATAGTTTGCATTGGTATCAGTTTGGTTATTTCATTAAACCCATTTTCATTTCATCCTTCTCTCCTTTTCTTGATTCCCCCTTCTCTACTGGGGAGGGGTCAGTGGATAATAAACTGCTGTGGTTTAGCCCTAGCTGCAGGTTGAATGTAGAGATCAGGGCAGGAGGAAATCTAGGGCATGCAGTCACCACATCTCTACAGGGAACTCCATCACCAGGCTGACCCAAGATGTCTATAAAGCAAAGTGATTCCAGCGTGCTTGTGCGATATATATCTCAAAGAAACCTAAATTCATAGAGACCTTCAGAACCACCTATCATCAACTTAAAGTTCATGTCAGATTAGTACAAGCCTGGGGAATCTAAGGTTAAATTTATTTCTAGAAGACAGAGTTCAGATGTTCTGTTTGCAGTGGTAGTCTGTACTCTTCAGTAACATACTGGTGTGTAGTGCTCAGACTGTGCTTCAAGTCACTTTAATAGTTTTTGTATGCTATTACACCAAGTTTTTAAAGTCACAGTAGATTTCTTCTGCCTAAAAATTTCTTGCTGTGGAAGAAGGACAGTCACTGGGTGTGCTGTGCTTAAAGACAACCTGACATTGGCCTACTGCCACCAGTGCGCATTTGCAGCCCAGAGGGCCAACAAGATCCTAGGCATCATCAGGAGAAGTGTGGCCAGCAGGGCCAGGGAGGTGATTCTCCCCCTCTGCTCCACTCTGCTGAGACCCCACCTGGAGTACTGCATCCAGCTCTGGAGCCCCCATTACAAGAAGGAAGAAGGATGTGGAGATGCTGGAGTGTGTCCAGAGCAGGGCCAGGAGGATGCTGAGAGGGATGCAGCAGCTCTGCTGCGAGCACAGACTGAAAGAGTTGGGGCTGTGCAGGCTGGAGCAGAGGAGGCTCCCAGGTGACCTTCTTGTGGCCTTCCAGGATCTGAAGGGGGCCTACAAAAAAGCTGGGGAGGGACTTTTTAGGCTGTCAGGGAGTGACAGGACTGGGGTGGACGGAGCAAAGCTGGAGGTGGGGAGAGTTAGAGTGGCTGTGAAGAGGAAGTTGTTGAGCATGAGAGTGGTGAGAGGCTGGAATGGGTTGCCCAGGGAGGTGGCTGAGGCCCCATGGCTGGAGGTGTTTAAGGCCAGGCTGGCTGAGGCTGTGTGCAGCCTGCTCTAGGGTAGGGTGTCCCTGGGCATGGCAGGGGGGTTGGAACTGGCTGCTCCTTGTGGTCCTTTTCAACCCTGACTGAGTCTATGACAATCCTGTGAACTGTTAATCACAGAATTATAGAATTGTTTTGGTTGGAAAGGACCTTTAAGATTGAGTCCAACCATTACCTACCTCTACCAAGTCTGGAGCTAAACCATATTTCTCAGCATCACATCTCTGCTTCTTTGAAACTCTATCAGCTGTGGGAATTCAGCCACCTCCCTCAGAGGCCTATTCCAGTATTTGAGAACCTTTTCAGTAAAGAAGCTTTTTCTAAGAGCCAACCTAAACCTCCCCTGGTGCAACTTCAGGCCATTTCCTCTTCCTATCACTTGTTACTAGAGAGAAGAGATCAACACCCACCATGCTAAACCTTCTTTCAGGGAGTTGTGGAAAGTCAGAAACTCTCCCCCCAGCCTCATCTTCTCCAGATTAAACAACCCCAGTTCCTTCAGTCACTCCTCACAAGACCCTTCACTATCTTTGCTGCTCTTCTCTGGACCTGCTGCAGCAGCACCTCTGTCTGTCTTGTAGGGAGGGTCCCAGAACTGAACCCAGTCCTCAAGGTGTGTCCTGTGCCGAGTACAGGGGTACAATCACTCCCCTGGAAGTGATCACCCTACATGACAGCCCGTTGGGGTTGATCAGAATGCCTGAGCTCTTTTCACAATGGTGCCTTCTTTCTTTTCTTCACCTTTTCCAGTGCTCTCTAACAGGCTTTAGGTTTGGTTTAGTGCTTAAAGAATTCATGTGTCACTCAAATATCAGGGATTCTCAGTTCCCAGTGCCTAACAATCAGTGCATGTGCAAACAGGTTACTCGGGACAAGCTTGGGTGGGAACTCTGAGCTAGTCAGAAGCTGTCCATTTAACTTGCCTATCTTTGCTAGATGTACTGCATTTTAAAGCCATGACCCACAGCTACTGTGGTCCAAACTGAGTGTGTCATGAAATTCCCCCCATCTGCAAGGCTATGCTTGCATTTTTTCTGGAGAGGACCCATGACTCCTTTTCTCCCCAGTGTCACAGTGACTTGCCTTTTTGCGAGCTCTCCATGAGGTGCCACCATGGGAATATCTTTTTTTCTCCCAGACCAGTAGAACCATTCCCCTCTCTTGAAGAAGAGTGGCACAGATGTCCCTCATCAGCACTGACACTTGCGATAGCTGAGATAAACTGAAGCTATCCAGGAACCCTGCAATATACTTGAGCACTTCCACTGGGAGGCTGCTCAGCAAGTCCTTGCTTCTCCCTCGTTTAGTCACGGGGAAGTTGCACTTCCCTGACTCAGCAAGGAGGGTGTCCACTTCTGGCTTGATAGCGAAGGTCTTGAGATGCTTGCTGTATATAACCTTGGCCTTAAGTCCGTCAGGGCGGAAAGGATTCTGAACAAAAGTACACCCCAGGTAGGCCAGTGGGCAGCGACGCTGGAACCATCCATCCAGACAAGACTGGATATCAGCGTGCACATTCTTGAAGTGGGAGGGGAACTCGTCCCTCCTGAAGAAATGACTGCAAGTAAATGTGAAAGCTGAACTGCTTTTGTTGTGTCTTCTGGTTACACACTCAGTATAGAGCTCCATATGGAGTTCTGGTGCGCCTTCTTCGTCCAGTATATCTGCTAGAACAGCACTGGAGGAGAAGGGCTCCAGAGGAAAGCTGTAAGTCTGCGTTGCAAAATCCACAAAGAGCCCATCAATACCCCTTGCTTCAGAGATCTCATGGCCTTTCAGCTCTTTCTCCAGTGCACACAGCAGAGTGGCTTTAACTACATTTGCCTTAGGTAGCTCTTCTAGGTTTATTCCTAGTTCTGAGGTATCCACTAACTTATCTGAAGTTGGTACCTTGTGGCCCAGTGCATCTCCTAGTCGTGCTCTTTTGCCACAGTAACTAACTGGCACTTTGAAGGTGTAGACAGTTTTCACCTCCTGGGCTTCCAAGTTCCCATAGACGAAGTCTTTTTCTCTTGGAGTGCAAGCAGCTAGCTGGCCGAAGCGGATTAGCATTCCTCCGTGATGGACCAGGTACATGTTGTAATCGCCTACACCAACTTCCTTTTTCAGTCTCTCCAGCACCCCTTCTTGCCAGGGAGCCAGCCCTGTCATTTCTGTACTCTGTGCTACTTGTTCAGGCTTTTGCTCTTTTGTCTTTTCTGCACCATCAGGAACTTCCTTTGCCTTCTCTGAGGAGCTGGCTGACGCTGATGCCTTGGAAGGCTCCTGTGTCTTTTGCCCTGTACTGGCTGCTGAGCCTGTTACCTTGCACGCCAGGAGCTCTTTGCTGAAAATATTCTCCCAGGTTTTGTAACTACCCAGATCCATTCCCTCTTTGTCCTTTGCCAGGTCTTCACGCTCACGTTGACTGAGCTCACATAGTGGGTTTGGGCCTCCTTCAGGACCACAGGCAAATCCTCCCACAGCTCCTTCTTCCCCACCCGTGGCTTCATCCATTAGCTCTTCAACTTCATCTTTCTTCGTACACTCTGGAAAGAAGTTGTCTAATTTCAAAGTCTTGAAAAGTATCTTCTGGTCTCTGAGTGCCAAGGCTGTGTCCAGACACTCTTCATTCAAGGTCTCCTTCATAATGTTTTTGTGGAGGGTGGTGTCTGAGTCCACATTTGGCCAGCGATTCCACTCCATTGAACAGCAGACCACGCTGGCTGGACAGGCTTGGAGGTGCTTTGCCATCTTAAAGCGAGCCATGGAGAAAGGGCAACCATAGGCAGAGTTGAGGCAGGAGACCTGTTCCAAGGGGCAGAGCAACTGGTGCTCCTCCTCCTTGCACATGTGGAAGGTGGCCCCGCAGTGTAAGCGGCAGCTGATCACCATGCAGGACACAGAGATCTCAACTGGTGCGTGGCAGTGCCGGTTGAAACATCTCTCACAGTGTCTGTGCTGCCCGGGGGGAGCTTTCTGAGGCTGGTGCTGCGTGTAGCAAAGACAAGAAGACAAGAGTTAGTGCCCAAAGGAGCAAGGCTGGCCACAGACGCTCCATGCCCACGCGTGGTGTCTGCAGCTGGGTGCTGCAGTAAAACTGCCTAGCTGGCCATGGGCTGGGAAGGCATGGGGATTCAGCAGGCTTCTGCTCAGTCAGCGTCAGCTGCTTACATACTTACACAAGGTCCTGTACAGTGAAGCAGGTGTTTGTGCTAATGAAGATCTGTGGAGCTGGCCTGACAGAGCTGAAGGAAAGAGCCTTGTGAATGCGAGATCATAGAACCATAGAATGGTTTGGACTGCAAGGGACCTCTAGAGGTCATCTAGTCCAGCCCCACTGCAGTCACCAGGGACATCCCCACTACAGCAGGTCACCCAAGGCCCTGTCAAGTCTCACCTTGAATGTCTCCAGGGAAGGGGCCTCAACCACCTCCCTGGGCAACCTGTTCCAGTGCTCTGCCACCCTCACAGTAAAGAACCTGTTCCTAACATCCAATCTAAATCGGCTCTTCTAAAGCTTGAACCCATTGCCCCTCATCCTGTCACTGCAGGCCTTTGCAAACAGCTTCTCTCCATCCTTCCTGTAGGCCCCCTTCTGGAAGGACGCTATTAGGTCTCCCTGGAGCCTCCTCCTCTCCAGACTGAGCAACCCCAGCTCCCTCAGCCTGTCCTCATAGCGGAGGTGCTCCAACTCTGATCATTTTCGTGGCCCTCTGTTCCAGAGTAATCCAAATTCCTTCTTTCTTCCCTCTCTTTCCCCACCCCCACTGCCATGAGTTTGAATGGGGAGAAGGAGGCACAAAAACTACTTCCCCCCCTCCCCCCCTGCAAGCTTGAAGGGGGAACAGCAAAAAGTGCCTTGTCTGTGTGTGTGCTGGCCGTGATCGAGGGTAGAGTGTCCCTGGCTATGGCAGGGGGGTTGGAACTGGCTGATCCTTGTGGTCCCTTCCAACCCTGACTGATTCTATGAGTCTATGTTCTTTAGGGTGAACATGTGGTCCTTTCCTTCCTATGGTCCTTCCCCCTCATAGACAGTTGCTAGATTGGAGAACTAGAGGGTGCTCACTTACTACTTGGAGCTACTGACCTAGATACCTTGAACTAGTATCAGTAACTTGGCTCAAGGGTGGTTTCAAGTAGAAAACTTGCAACTTCTGACTTTTTTGCTACTTGCTGAAGGGGCTGCATTCTAGCTTGGTTCAGCCTACTGTGAATCTTGGTGGGAGGGCAAAAGAGAATGATAAGGAGGAATCATAGAGTCATAGAATGCTTTGAGTTGGGGCTTACAAAGGTCAGCAAGTCCAACTGCCAGTCACGAGCAGGGATCAGCTAGATCAGGTTGCTCAGAGCTGGGTTCAACCTGACCTTGAATGTTTCCAGGGATGGGGCTTCTGCTACTGCTCTGGGCAACCTGTGCCAGTGTTTCATCACCCTCAGTTGCGGATAATTTAATTCTTCTTTGCAGCCTGAATCTCCCCTTTCAGTTGAGAATCATCACCCCTCGTCCTGTCACAACACGCCCCATCAAAAAGATTGTTCCCATCTTTCTTATGGGCACCCTTAAAGTATGTGAAGGCTGCCTGGAGCCTTCTCTATGACAGGAACTGGAGTTCTGTTTCCTAGCAGGACCCAGGGAACTTTTGGGTTTTTTTTTACTATCATAGGCCCAGAAGGCACTTGTTTGAGAAAAAGACCCAAAGACATTGTTAGTGAATATTTTTTTCCCCCTAAAGTTAAAGAAAACCCAGGAGTGACATCAATCTAGGTGTGTGTTTTACAACCCCAGTGTCAAAGTCACCAGCAACACTGGAAAAAGAAAACTGCTGGGAAAGGCAATACTTGTGGGTTACTGCCACCACTAAAGAGCACACACTCGTGCTTGAATCTGATGTGCATTAATCATAGAATTATAGACCTCTATAAAGACCTCTAAGATGATCAAGTCCAACCACCAACTCAACACTATGTCCAGTAAACCGTGCCCCCAAGTGCCATGTCTACATGTTTCTCGAACACCTCCACAGATGGTGACTCCACTACTTCCCCAGAGAGCCTGTTCCAATGCCTGACCTGTCCTTCAGTAAAGAAAATTTTCCTAATATTCAAACTAAACATCCCCTGGTGCAATTTGAGGCCATCTCTTCTTGTCTTATTCCTAGTTCCTTGGGAGCAGACACTGACCCCCACCTCATTACAACCTCCTTTCTGATTGTTGTGCTCTGGAGATCTTTGTTCCATCCTTTGTAACTTCCAATTACCAATACCTGTTTGCACCTCCTAATCAATAAATGCCATTCCTTGGTCTTGCAGAGTAAAAGAATATATCCTTGGTGGTCCTTTTACTCATGGACAAACTTAACACTGATGAATAAAGCTCAGGTACCTTCCCCTTTGTTTGCCGTCCAGGGATGGCGACTCCACCACCTCCCTGGGCAGCCCATTCCAATGCCAATCACTCTCTCTGTAAACAACTTCCTCCTAACATCCAGCCTAGACCTCACCTGCCACAACTTGAGACTGTGTCCCCTTCTTCTGGTGCTGCTTGCCTGGCAGAAGAGCCCAACCCCACCTGGCTACAGCCTCCCTTCAGGTAATTGTAGACAGCAATGAGGTCTGCCCTGAGCCTCCTTTTCTCCAGGCTGCACATCCCCAGCTCCCTCAGCCTCTCCTCATAGAATCATAGAATCAAGACAGCAATGCAGAAAACCAGTACTTCATTTCTACCTGTTACTACATCCCCTTTCTTATTTTCAGCTTCTGCACAGGGGTGACACCAGAGTTCTGGCCAGGGTGACCCCAGCCAGCCCTTAAATGCGTATGGTTTCGGGTGGCATCTGTCCCACTTTAGGCTGTAGAGTTGCAGTTACTCTTATGTAGCTCAGAGAAGCGGGAGATACAGATGGGTTTATTTCACATTGGCAGTATCCTTGCTGCTCTCATTCTTGAAACATTTTGCTGCAAATATAATCTCTAAAAATAGTCCCAGCTATGACTTGCATAAGGTCAGAGGAAGGCTGGGCACATTGCACTGCAATAAAAACAGGAGGATGTGAACAATACTTTCCACTGGAAAAGTAACACTCAGGAAGAAATAACTGGTAAATAAAAAGACATCGGAGGCACAGGCCCTGTGGTTCTCCAGAACACAGACAGGAGTGGCTGCAAAGTTTCTGGAGAGGAGTCTGATTTCACAGTGTTCTATAGAGTGATGAAAGGAGTGGCTGCAAAGTTTCTGGAGAAGAGTCTGATTTCACAGTGTTCTATAGAGTGATGGATGCTCTCTGAATCATATGTAGAGAATGTTTTGACCACAGTGAAGCATTCAGGGCTGCAGCCTTTATCATTATTCAAGCATTTTTCAGTTGAGTTTACCACAACTCTAACTTGTCTGTGCTGTTCCTTTCAGACAAATGGTTATTCTGCCTCTCTTCTCATTGACGAACGTGTCAAGCTAGAGGAGAGGAAGAAAGAGCCAATGGCATCCTGGCCTGGCTCAGGAGCAGTGTGGCNCAGAGAGAGTGATTGGCATTGGAATGGGCTGCCCAGGGAGGTGGTGGAGTCACTGTGCCTGGAGGTGTTGAAGCAAAGCCTGGCTGAGGCACTTAGTGCATGGTCTGGTTGATTGAACAGGGCTGGGTGCTAGGTTGGACTGGCTGAGCTTGGAGGTCTCTTCTAACCTGCTTGATTCTATGATTCTATGATTTTCTGATATTCACCAGGGTTCAAATGGTTCCCCTATTTTGACACATCAGGAGCTCTGTGTTTTAACTGATGATCAAGTTAGGTCTGTGGTTTAGTTGGTGGCATTACTGTCACAACACAAATAACAACTTTTAAAACCCCGAGATGGAAAGTTTACAAATTCTTGCCTTGGATATATAACACCCAGAAGCAGGTGACACAGAGGTAACACAGGTAATGAACCTCTTCTCTAAGCCTTCCTGTGTCCCAACAACTTGCAAAACTTCCTAAGAGTTGGGTTAGAAAACAAAAATCAAATAAGAAATGCTTCCCTGAATGATAGACAAGCTACTGTAGAAAAAAAAGTATGAAAATGACAGTTCACAGTCTGTCCCCAGGACAGCAAGTCAAGGAGGGTTTTAAAACTGCATCTATGTCTGTGCCTGGAGAAGACCTGTCCAGGGACAGTAACTTGCAGTCTGTAAATCACATACAATTTCTTTTCAGCAAATATATATTTAATTTGGTTGCAGTCAGTAAGCCAAAATGACAAAACTGTTTTCTTACTTGGTATTTGCTATACCTTAGAATCATAGAATTGGTTCTGCTGGAGAAGATATTTAAGATCATTGAGTCCAACCATTCTCTAACTCTACCAAGCCATCTTCCTCAGCACCACATCTCTGTGTCTTTTAAACATGTCCAGGGATGGGGATGTGACCATCCTCCTGAGGAGCCTGTTCCAGTGTTTAAGAATGCTTTCACTGAAGAAGTTTCTTCTAATATAGAACTTCAGCCTCCCCTGGGACAGCTTAAGGCCATTTCCTCTTGTCCTGTCATGTGTTACTGGGGAGAAGAAACCAACTCCCACCTGTCTACAACCTCTTTTAAGGGAGCTGTAGAGAGCAAGAAGGTCTCCCCTCAGTCTCCCTGTCCCCAGGCCAAACAACCACCCTCAGGCACTCCTCAGAAGACCTCTGTGACTGGTAGTATTACATACTAAGGTTATACATTCTGCCCAAACTCTGCACAGAATTAAGAGATCTCTCCAATTGAAAAAAAAAACACCACAAAGGGCTGCCAGCAACCTGAAAGAATGCTTCTGAGATGAGACTGAAAATGAACACAAGACAATCTAAGATTTACAGCAAGAAAAGCAGCTTTACAAAAAATCAGTCTCAGGAGAGTTTACATCCATGTGCTGGGGTCAAGAATGATGAAGTTATCCATAATGCTACAACAGAAAGAAAGAGATGTGAAGTGTGTAAGGTAGAAAGGATTCTCTCCCTATCTCTTTTAATCCTTCTTACCTAGTACATGGTGTTTATCTCAGTTTTATCACAGCACTTAAATCCTGAGGTCAATACAGAGTTAGTGATTTCCTTACAGGGCTTTTCAGTATATCTGCTATCTTAATATCTGAGGAGGTTCACAACCAGTAACAAATCTATCTTTGCAGTACTAGAGATGCACTTCAGGTTGAAAGACACTATGACTTCTGGCTAGCATATGGAGAATTAAAGTGCAGAAAGATGAAAATAAATAGAACGCAATATAACATTTTATGTAACTAAATATATACACACATCAAGCATGGAGGTGCTCAGGTTCTGCTGTTTCACTTGAAGTTGTGTGCCTCCTGCACAAAAGTCCCAGCAAAGCCAGCTGGAGAATCACCTTTTATAGAATCATAGAATCACAGAATGGTTTAGGTTGGAAGCGACCTCAAGGATCATTCAGCTCCAACCCCCTGCTGTAGGCAGGGACACCTCCCACTAAAGTAGGTTGCTCAAGGCCTCATCCAGCCTGGCCTTAAACACCCACAGGGAGGAAGCATCCACAACCTCCCTGGGCAACCTGTGCCAGTGTCTCACCATCCTCACTGAACTTCCTCCTAACATCCAGTCTAAATCTCACCTCTGACAGTTCAAACCCATTCCCCCTCGTCCTGACATTACCAGACCTTGTCAATAGTCCCTCCCCAGCCTTCCTGTAGGCTCCCTTCAGATACTGCAAAGCCACTCTAAGGTCTCCTTGAATCCTTCTCTTCTCCAGACTGCAGAGCCCCAACTCTCTCAGCCTGTCCTCATAGCAGAGCTGCTGCAGCCCTCTGAGCATCTTCGTGGTCCTCCTCTGGACTGGCTCCAACAGTTCCATGTCCCTCTTGTGTTGGGGGCTCCAGAACTGCACACAGGACTCCAGCTGGGGTCTGACAAGAGCAAAGGGGGAAAATCACCTCCCCTTCCCTGCTGGCCACACTGCTCTTGATGCAGCCCAGGACACAGTTGGCTGTCTGGGCTGCACGTGCACATTGTCAGCTCATGTTGAGCTTTTCATCAACCCAGACCATCTAAGTCTCCTCAGAGATATTCCTCTTTTTTCATGTAGCACTCTTCCTCAGTCACTACAGAAGTAACCTCAGCAGGAAATCAGGCTTGGCTCTCCTTTTGCTACACAGATATCTTTGTTTCTTGAAGCTGAGGAAGAAAACATTACACCATTGGCATCTGTACTGTAACACATCTGTACAGGACAGTAAGTGCCCCATTTGTACATGATGATTTGGTGGAGTCACCATCCCTGGAGGTGTGCAAACCATGTGTAGACATGGCACCTGGGGACATGTTTAGTGGACAAGGTGGTGCTGTGCTGATGGCTGGATCTTTGAGATCTTCCTCAACCTTAACAATTCTCTAATTCTTGGGAACCCAAGTTTTCTGAAGTCATTCCACTGGACACAAAATGAAAAGTAAATCCAAGAATACTTCTGCCTGTAATCAGAGTTACCTCTGTGTAGGTCAAGCCCCATATGTCAACACCCATACCAGGGACAGCTACAGCTTGAGTGACCGCCTTGGCATTAGGCATAGCAGGTCACTGTCCTTTGTGGCACAGGGCTCTGCAGCTGCCGTTCAGACTGAGCTTGCATATATGTTGCCAGCCAGGCTCTAAATGAGTCAGACAGAAAACAGGGTATGCTCGAGGCAGGTAGAAAGGGAAAATAAAAGATAAAGATGAAATCTTCATCAATTACACTAATAACCTACTGAGCATGTGCAAGGTACAGTTTCTTTGAGGCTCATACTTTGAAAAAGTTCATATGGACTTTATAGGGACACTTTGATTCCAGGACAAACCTTCTGGTGGACCTCACATCTTCAGTATAAGACATTGCAAAGTGCAAAGGTTTTCTGTGAGACCTGTTAGACAAGCCCAAAGCTGGAAGGATGATGCTGTGACAATGAAGGAGCTAGTCCCAGTATTTTCTAGCTGGGAATCAGTTGGATGAGGCTGTGGTGCTTCATGGCAGTAATCAGAGGTCAGTTACTGAACAGGTTGGAATTGCTTTATACTGAGGAAAAAAAAAGGCAAATAAAGGTTTAGAATTCCAGAGGTTGAGTATGTCCATAGTATAGTCCAGCATCCATCACATCAGGCACATCAGCCTGGCAAAGACTTCAATCCTTCTTCCTTGCCTTTCTTCCAGAGCACACCTGCTGTTCAGGTTCTCACAGCAGCACATTAGCTTCTTTTCAGCTCCCTAAAGATGGCATGCAGGATCATAAATCTCAAGAGAAGCTATCACACAATCAGGCCTCCTTCTTGCCTGGCAAATCTGTGCTGCACACAGGCAGTAAAACAGCATGTGAGGAGTCCCTGTGCTGTCCTTGTAGAGACACAATCTCTCATTTTCCTTTAATAGCTAGGAAATGGGTTTGATTTTGGTTAGAATTCAGCAAGTGCTTTAAAATTTCAGTTCAGTTGCAGTTTGAGGAGGGGGGAGGGAAGGATGGTCCAAACATTTGTCTTTCTGTGTTTGTGCTTTGTTGTTTTTTTTTAGTTTGGGCTCATGTTATATTTTATGCTGTGGTAACAATCTCATTACCATACTTTTCAGAAAACCTCTTGAGATAATCAAGTGAATGGCTGTGAGAGAAACAAAAGTCATCTAGACCACGGCAGGTGTCCAGTATAGAAGAGTTTCAGAGCTATTACTTAAGGACTAAGTCATAAAGCCCAAACCAGGTAAGATTGCTGAATAAAAACTGCTATGAAGCCATGACTCTAAACTGTACAGTAGTACCTGTAACCCTCGAAATTCCTACTGCATAACCATTCACTCAATCTGCATTAGCAACAGTTTTCAGTCTGGATCTTGACCTTTTTGCCATGAGATTACTAAGGCTGTTTTGAAGATGTTTTGATTTTCACAGCTTGATACAACAGCCATTACACTGCAAAAGTTTTGACCAACTCCAGTTCTATTTGCAAAGCCTTACCTTAATCATAGAGTTCCTGTGCATGTACCAAACACTTGCTCTCCTGGTTGTGCTCAGATGGCTTGAAGTAATGTGAGTGAGGGAGGACTGCAAGGAAAGGAACAGGGGAGAATGGGAGAACACAGAGCAAGCCCAGACAGAAACATCAAGTAGTTTAGGGATGTTAAAAATAAAACTCGTGCATGTGACCAAGTAGCTCAGCTTACAGAGCAGTCTCTGCCCCTGCATTTGTTAACACTGTCATCTCTGGAGTGACACTTCACACAGAAGATGTGACAGGCAGAACCAGTAATACCCCATGCCCCCTGAATTACAGGAAAAGACCCAAACCCTTCCCAGAGTCCTACATCAACGTCCTGCTGTTCTCTGATGGAGATCTGCCCACACCAGTTTGTAGTTTCTCCTGCTGGAATTGTCTCTGTGCCCCTGGCTTCCATTGTCACCAAGGCTGGCAGCTGATGGAGACAGCGATGGTGGGCTTCTGATCTGCCTGGGCAGGAGAGGGCAGAAAGAGAGAGGGAATGGCCCAGAGTTGAGCAGCTGGGCAGATCTTCCTGCTCTCATCCCAGGGACTCCTAGTAGACACCACAGCTCCTGTCCCTCCATTGCACATCGAAAGGGTCCTACCAGCCACCAGGAGAAAGCCTGAAGTGTGTCATTCCCAGTGTCACCCTTCTTTGGCCAAAGCTGAGGGAACAAAAGGGAGTAGTCACATTTTACTGTCAGTGCAGACTCATTTAAAGCATTCCATGATGCTTTTCATGGTGAGCATGTCATATTTGTGGTGAATACACATATACAGTCAGTGAGGTTCAGGAGTGCAGATGGGGCACATGCTGCTTCCCCTTGGTGGGTGCCCACCCCACCTGACTGCAAAGACTTCTCTTGTGACCCTGCCCCCACACATGGCCGATTTTCATCGGTGGCAGTGTCAGCTCTGACATCCTAAATCTTAATGAACTTGTTGCTTTGCCTTTACCTTTCCCTATCTGCAAGGCCCCAGTGACTTTCCTCATTTGAAACAGTACAGGCAACTGTGTTTTCATTTTTAGGGCTGAACAAAATGTCAGTAGGTGACAACTGATGCTTGCTGTTGCCAATTGTAATTCAGTCGTGCTAAATATGGTTAGCAGGCAGGCTCTCTGGCCTTTTTTAGAAAGAGCTGTACTATCTTGATACCATTTTCTGTCATCTCATTGCAGCAGGGAAAGCAGGGCCCAGTGGTAATACACCTAAACCCAAATTTCACATCCTCATAACATGATCCCTTTAATCCGTCCACTTCCATCACTCACTTTCCCAGTTCAGGGTCACTCTTCAGCCTTCACTGTTGTCGTCTTTTTAGAATGTGTTTAAAAATATGCTGCTTGCCTCCATCACTTTTACCTGAAGTGAAATACTATGGTCAAAATTCTGTGTTAGTTTAGAACTAAACTTCCTTCAGCTGAATTAACCTTCTAAAATACTTAGAGCTTGAGATATATATAATCATAGAATCAGTCAAGGTTGGAAGGGACCACAAGGAGCAGCCAGTTCCAACCCCCCTGCCATGCCCAGGGACACCCTACCCTAGAGCAGGCTGCACACAGCCTCAGCCAGCCTGGCCTGAAACACCTCCAGCCATGGGGCCTCAACCACCTCCCTGGGCAACCCAGTCCAGCCTCTCACCACTCTCATGCTCAACAACTTCCTCCTCACAGCCACTCTGACTCTCCCCACCTCCAGCTTTGCTCCATTCCCCCCAGTCCTCGCACTCCCTGACAGCCTCAAAAGTCCCTCCCCAGCTTTTTTGTAGCCCCCTTCAGATCCTGGAAGGCCACAAGAAGGTCCCCTGGGAGCCTCCTCTTCTGCAGCCTGCACAGCCCCAACTCTTTCAGTCTGTGCTCACAGCAGAGCTGCTGCAGCCCTCTGAGCATCCTCCTGGCCCTGCTCTGGACACACTCCAGCATCTCCACATCCCTCTTGGAATGTGGGCTCCAGAACTGGATGCAGTACTCCAGGTGGGGTCTCAGCAGAGCACAGCAGAGGGGAAGAATCATCTCCCTGGTCCTGCTGGCCACACATCTCCTGATGCAGCCCAGGCTCAGGTTGGCTTTCTGGGCTGCAAGTGCACACTGCTGGATCATACTGAACTTCTCATCCACCAGCACCCCCAAGTCCCTCTCCTCAGGGCTGCTCTCCAGCCACTCACTGCCCAGCCTGCAGTTGTGCTTGGCATTGCCTCAACCCAGATGCAGGACACTGCACTTGTTCTTGTTGAACCTCCTGAGGTTGGCTTGTGCCCACCTCTGCAGCCTGTCCAGGTCCCTCTGGATTCCATCCCTGCCCTCCAGCCTGTCTGCTGCACCACACAGCTTGGTGTCAGCAGCAAACTTGCTGAGGCTGCACTCAGTGCCTCTGTCCATGGCACCCACAAAGATGTTGAACAAGACTGGTGCCAAGACTGATCCCTGAGGGACTCCACTTGTCCCTGGCCTCCACTTGGCCATGGAGCCATTGGCAGCCACTCTTTGGGTGTGGCCATCAAGCCAGTTCTGTATCCATCAGTGCTGCACCCATCAAACCCATGTGGCACCAGCTTGGAGACCAGGATGTGGTGTGGGACAGTGCCACAGGCCTTGCTCAGGTCCAAGTAAATGCCATCAGTAGCTGTTGTCACAACTGAAGCTACCTTCTATTGTAATTTGACCAGCACCTGATGTCTGCCCAATTTCAGATTTCCATGTTTCCAGACAGTCTGAAATCTGGTGGTGCTTTTTACTGTGTTGCTTAGTGATAACACAGACCCAAACAGTCTGCCTTGGGCTTGCCTGACTCTGTTGAGTGCTCCATCTCACAGCCTCTGCAACACAAGCCCCCAGATGGTGCAAATCCATGCCTGAAGGTGATTGCTGTACTCTTAAACAAGAATCATCTGTGGTGGTCTTTTAGGGCAGGGTATGACAAGACATGCAAAATGAACACTGTTCATCATGGCTGAGAATGTCTATGTAATGAAGAGAAGGAAGCAGAAGAGCAAAGGTGATGGGAAACGGTAACTTGTCCTTGTACCTCCAGCACAGCATTGTGTTAGCTCAGCTGCACGTGAAATCAGATTCTAGGCAAAACTGGAACCTGCAGATCTCTTCCTCCATCCCTACCTGAGCTCATTTGATTGAATGCCAAACAGTCTTGAAACCAGCTGTCTATCTGCAGTACAGATGTGCTAACTGGTAGGGTGTGAGGAATGTGAATCTCTGAAGGAGAATTGTGACTGTTATTTATTTTTGGTGCTTTGGGACAAATCTGTTGCCTGTCTGTTTTAACCTCTTCCCTCATTTCTATGGACAGATATGCTATGCTGTAAGGAAACCCTTTGAAATATACCAGTGTATACTGGGTAAAAATCTGGCTGACTGGCCTGGCCCAGAAAGTGGTAGTGAATTTTGTTAAATCCAGTTGGTGGCTGGTGACAAGTGGTGCCACTTCTCTTTAATATCTTTATTAATGATCCAGGCAATGAGATCAAGTGATCCCTCAGTAAGTTTGCAGATGACACCAAGTTGGTTGGGAGTGTTGAGGGGAGGAGTGCTCTACAGAAGGACCTGGACAGGCTGGACTGATGGGCCAAGGCCAATGATATGAAATTCAACCAGGGTCCTGCACTTAGGTCACAATAGCCCCATGAACACACCAGACTTGGAGAAGAGTGTCTGGAAAGCTGCCCAGCAAAGAATGACCCAGGGGTGTGCATTAACAGCTGGCTGAAGGTGAGCCAGCATGTGCCCAAGTGGCCAAGAAGGTCAACCTCATCAGACCTGTATCAGGAATAGTGTGACCAGCAGGACCAGAGAAGTGATTGTGCGCCTGGACTCAGCACTGGTGAGGCTACATCTTGAGTACTGGGTTTGGCTTCAGGCTCCTCAGTACAGGAAAGACACTGTGGTATTGGAGTGTGTCCAGAGAAAAGCAGTGAATCTGGTGACAGCTCTGGAAACAGGTCTAGTGAGGAGCATCTGAGAAACTGGTGGTTTTTAGCCTGGAGGAGGCTGAGGGAAGACCTTCTCACTCTGTAAGTCCCTGAAAGGAGCTGTGAGGAAGGTGGGTGTTGGTCTCTCTTCCCTAGTAGCAAGTAATAGGACAAGATGAAATGGCCTCAAGTTGCCCCAGGGGAGGTTTAGGTTTACTGTCAGAGCAAAGTTCTTCCCTGAACAGGCTCCACAGGGAGCCCTATAGTGTTTCAAAGAGGCAGAGCTATGGTGCTGTGGGACAGGGTTTAGCACCAGACTTGGTAAAGAGTGGTTAGACTCCATCTCAAAGGTCTTTTCCAACCAAAATGATTCTATGGCTGTATTCTGTTGCGGCTCTTCCTGCCAGATATATACCCAGTACTACCACTGTATCTACTTCTGCTGCTCTGCTGTGTTCAGTCTTACTGCTGCACTATCTATTGCCTGTGAAACTCAGACAGGGCATCTCTTTTCATCTGTGCTCCTCAGCAGAAGGTGCTGCACTTCACTTGCAGCCATGTGGTTCACAGAGAACTGCAGAAATGCAGGGGCTGGAAGGGAACTCTGCAGATCATCCAGTCCAAACCCTGCTAGAGCAAGGTTACCTAGAGTAAATCACACAGCAACATGCTCAGATCAGTTTGGAATGCCTCCAGAGAGGGAGACTCCACAACTTCTCTGGAAAGCCTATTCCAGCCCTCTGCCACCCTCAAAGGGAAGATTTTTTCCCCCCTCTGTTTATGTGGAACTTCCTCTGCTCCAGTGTGTCTCTATTTGTCTCCTGTCCTGTCACTGGGCACCTGAGAAGTGTCTGGCTCCATACTCCCTACACTTGCCCTTTAGATATTGATAAACATTAATGAGATCTCTCAGCCTTCTCCAAGCAAAACAGTCCCAGGTCTCTTAGCCTTTCCTCGCAAGGCAGACGGTCCAGTCCCTTCATCATCTTAGTGGTTCTCTTCTGGACTCTCCCCAGTATTTCGTTGACCTTTTACTGGGGTGCCCACAACTAGACGCAATATTCCGGATGCGGCCTCATCAGGGCAGAACAGAAGGCAGCGGCAGCGCGGAGAAGTGTCAGGTTACGCCTTTGTGGCCTGCCACCGCCCTGCACCACTGCCATCGCCGAGTTCCTCAGGCACAGCCCCTGGTCGCCATCTCTGCCGTCTGCAGGCCTACGAGACGCCTGCCCGCCCTGCCGCTGCAACCACACCAGTCACGCCCGCCGCGGCGGCCCTGGCAGTCCCGGAGGGCCTTTGGCGTCCCGCGGCATGCTGGGAGCTGTAGTCTTCCGCGGGGCCGCTCCCGCCAGCCAGTGTTTGTTGCCCTCAGGAGGGCGCTCGCTGCTAGGCGAGAGGCTGCCGCCGCCGCCTCCTTCCCCCCCCGCGCCGCGCTCTCCTCGGCTGGCCGCGCTCCACCGGAAGTGTTCTCCCTCCCAGAGGGCACTGCGGTGCGGAGCGGAAGTGACCCGGTGGCTGGGGCGCGTGCGCGCTGCCGTCGCCAAGCGAGCGCTGGGCAGGCGGGTGCCGAGGGAAGGGAGCGACGGGGCCGGGCCGCGCCGCGCCGGCAGCAGGTACCGGGGAGCAGGGGAGCCGAACGGGGAGGATGCCGCCGAGGCCGCGCCGTCGGGAGCCGGGGAAGCGTCAGTCTCGGCTCCGCGCCGTAGCAAGCCGGCTTTGGGGTGGATAACTGCAGGCGGGCCGCCGCGCGCGGGAAGAGGGACAGGTCTCCCCACTGGAGGGTCGGCGTGGGGGCGCGTTGGGCCCGGGTCGGGGTGGCGTGTGAGAGACTTGGGGAGTGCCGCCAGCCGCGGGAGACCCGCCGCCCCGGCCTGTACGCGTGCAACAGGCGCGGTAAGGCGCGGGGCGGGGCCAGCCGGCGCGGCGGGAGCTGCGAGCGGGGGCTGGGGCCGGGGCCGCTCGCCTTCCGCCGGCTCTGCGCCGCCATCCTGGGGAGGGGGAGGAAAGAGTGATCCCGGGGAGCGAGAGAGCCCCGGCCTGGGCTGATCTTGCCCCCGAACTCCTGCGTCGGTGATGGGGCGGCGGGGCTTGTGCCGGTGGTAGACCGCGGAAGTGCCGCGCTCTGGCTTTGAGAACCCTCCGAGTGGGTACGGGGAAGTCGGAGAACTCGGTGCCGCAAGGACGGGCTTTTCCGCCGCTGCTCAGCGCTGCGGGACCAGCCGTAATGCCCTCTGACAGGATGTGGGGAACAGGCGTGGGGACTGTTAAAAGTTAGATAATGGTTGGACAGGATGATCTTAAAGGTCTTTTCCAACCGGAAAGACTACGCGGTTCTTTATGTGAGAGGCAGCGACTCCGCTAGACGGGGAGGGAAGGGAAACTTTCTCCTGGATCTGTCAAGCTTGTACGGCTCCCGCCCCCTTCCTGCCCCGCTGACCTTAGTCGCTCTCGCTAAAGCTTTACCTTGTCGCTGCAAGCATCATTTCATAGCACCACTGTATGATCGCTAATGAAGAATCACAGAATGGTAGGGGTTGGAAGGGACCTCTGGAGGTCACCTAGTCACTCACTCTGCTAAAACAGGGTCACCAAGAACACGTTGGACTGGAAAACGCCCAGGTTTTGGAAGCCTCCAGAGAAGGAGACTCCACAGCTTCTCTGGGCAGCCCGGTCCAACGTTCTGGCGCTCTCACAGGAAAGATGCTGTTCCTTAACTTCAAGTGACTACCTGTATGTGATGAAAGGTTTGCATCTTTCCTGTGGCCGTTTCCAGTTGTCCTGTTTCAGGAGATCTAAGTCTCCTGAGCAGAAACTCCTCTCTTTCCTAATCTTGAAATTCGTGGTTCTCCTCCACGAAGCGATGATTTTGAGCTTTGCCTCTTGAGGGCGTTTCGTGAAAAGTGAAACTCCAGGCTGACAAGATGTGGAAAATACTGGGTTTCTGTTTCCACAGAGTTCCCAACTAGTGCTGAGTGCTTGTGTGTAGTAATCTCTTTATCCCTTATTCAGGCTGCTGTTTCTCCAGATTTTCTTTGTCATTTGTTGGCGTGTTTCCTGCTCCAAGTACTTAATGTAGGATGAAACAAATTAGAGGCGTCTCTGTTAGCTATCCAGAAATGGGGTCTTCACAAACTATTCAAAGCTATTATGTAGTTAACTGTGGCAATTAATAATTAAAACAACATAGTTAACAGAAGACTGTGTAAATTAATAGTTTTAATTGAACTAGACCTTGATGTATCTGTCTTTGTTTTTATTGTAACTTCGTTCTGTTGTTCTCCCTTTAGTGTGACCATGTGTGTTGACATGTGAACTAGCTTGTTCAAAGCAAGCTTGTTTCTACTTGAGCTATGATCTTTTAATTATCCTTCAGACATACCCAAAGGCACAGGGAGAATGAAGAGTAGTAGCTTGAGGCATGGTAACATAAAATGACTTACAAGGTAGAGATTTTTCTCAGGATGAATTACCTTGTCACAACCATTCAGACAGGTGCAGTGATACTTAACTTGCAAGAAACGTGGTTGTTTTGAGGGCTTGAAATTTCACAGAAGTGTAGGGTTTGGAAAGGACCTCTGGAGATCATCTAGTCCAACCTGCCTGCTAGAGCAGGATTACCTGCAGTAATTCACACAGGAATGTGTCTGGGTGGATTTTGAATGCCTTTGAGACTGAGACACCTCAGCCTCTCTGGGCAGCCTGGTCCAGTGCTCCAGCATGATCACAGGAAAAGAAGTTTTGCCTTAGGTGAAAGGAAAAGTGAAGCTTGTGTTCAAGTTGGTACCCATGGCCCCTTGCACTGCTGCTGGGAGCTGCTGAAAAGAGCCCATCTCTTGGCATCCAACATCAGTAAGGTTTCTTTTCAGTCTTACTCATGCTAAAGAGCCCCAGGTTTCTCACCCTCTGCTCGTAATGGAGAGGTTGCAGTCCGTTCGTTG
Source organism: Tricholaema leucomelas (assembly GCA_013400475.1). Classification (NCBI taxonomy): domain Eukaryota; kingdom Metazoa; phylum Chordata; class Aves; order Piciformes; family Lybiidae; genus Tricholaema lacrymosa; species Tricholaema leucomelas. The sequence goes on from WAAF01019487.1 coordinate 51,134, forward strand.
TGTTTGTGGCCCTCCATTGGGCTCTCTGCAGTAGTTCTGAGTCTGTCTTGAACTGGGGAGCCCAGAACTGGACATAATATTCCAGGCGTGGCCTCAGCAGGGCAGGGTAGAGAAGGAGGAGAGTCTCCCCTGACCATCTGGCCACTCTCTGCTTAATGCACGTGAGAGTATCATTTGCCATCTTGGTGACGAGGCCACATTGCTGGCTCACATTGCTTTTACCTCTCCTTTCCTAAAACTACTACACAGTCATTGCTACACTCCGTCTCCGATTCCAGCGCTGTGCCAGGGTGTTTACCTTTTGCTGTCGGGGTACCATCCGTTGATTATTAGTTTTTCTTCACCTGTTGCTACATTTTGTATGTTGATGTCTTCAGAACTGGCTTGTTTATGTGGTCCTGTATGTTCAGCTGAGTGCTAGTTCCTGAAGAAGTCACAGTTTAGTTCAGTTAGAAATGGAAAGGCAGCAACAGCACAGCAGGATGCTTTGAGAAATAAAAGTATTACAGTCAGACATTGCAGCAGTTTCTGAAAGGCTCTTTATAGAGACTTTTAAGTGTAAATATTTATTTAACCAGATTGTTTGATAGTCTTATTTCAACTTCAGTATTTCAATACAGTGCTCTTTTTTTTTTCTCTCCCCCACCCTGACTCTAGCCCCCTTTTGCCTTCTGTTGAATAAGCTGAAGTGAACGGAATGCATGTTTCATGTTAGACTGTCCTGTATCCAGCAGCCTTGATCTGATAGCTTTTGATTTGTCCCTCCACAAGATTGTGGAATTTTTCTTTTGATATGTTTTACAAGTCCCGGAGGGGACATATTTGGGATAATTTACTCAGCCTTAACAATAACAGGTTGGAAAATTTAACTTTGTACAAGAGATGAGAGGTTAATGGATGTAATACAGTGTCCTCCCTAGAAAAAAAAATAAAATCAGGTCTATGTAGAAAAACAGAAATCATTGCACATTAAAAAAAAAAAAATATGTGAATTAAGGTTAGAAGTTTTAATGTAAATTGGAAACATAAATGGAAATAGAAACGCAGAAGCAAATAGCTAAATCTAATGGATTCGTTTAAATCCTTCTGAAGGCCAAAGAGAGTAAAGGTCTGAAGGAACCTAGAGGGCTGAGAGCAAGTCAAGATACACAAAAGATGTTAAAGAAGTTACTCACTTAGATATTTTGACCACTCACAACATTTCACTAATTGGGAGGTTTTGGCATTCCATCATTACATAGTGGGCAAACAAGTTAGAAAGACTAGACCACTTTTTTTGGTCTTTTTTTTTTAATCCTCAGAATATAAAAGAGTGGGATCTGAGATGATGTGAAAGTTACCCAGCTTCAGACTAAGGGAGTAAAGCCTTCTGGAATTCTTGATTAAACAATACAGTATTGCTAATGAAAAAAACATATTGATGTAAGTCACAGAGATAAGGGATGTGATAACAACTCGGTTTTTCCTGCTTTGAAGGAAAAAACATCCATCCTTTGCTACAGTTTCTGAGGTCTGTGAAGCAAGTAATGGCTTAAACTGCTCTGCGTTTCTTCCAAGAAGCAATGTCGGATCTTGAAGATCCAAAATGCCAGCAGTAGGATGCAAGAGCTGTAGAAATGCCTGTACATTTTTAAATTACTTTGAAGAGGCAGAGGAACTCTGGAAAAGAGCTAAAGTAAGGTTAAATGAAACATTCACTGCAAACCTCTGCTAAATATAAACTCTGTAGAAAAGTAAGACTGGAAATTCTATTATGCTGCCTCTTGAATGTCTTGAACTGCATTAAAGGTTGTGCAGGCTTTATATTTCATTTTGAAGATGAAAGGTAGAGGTAGTTTGAGGGAAGTGCCAGTGACTTACGTTTTATTAGAACTGGGTTAAAAGGACATTAGTAGTAGGAGGGTCTGAAAAAGTGGTAGAACATATGGTACATTGCACTGTCACTTCTGTTGATCCTTTTGTGTGAGACAAGAGTAAATGAAGTTCAGCGATGGAGAAGAAATTGGGATAAAGTGGACACTTTGTTGAAACATAATGCTTAGTGTCATGAGGAGGCAGAAGCTAAAAGCACTAGAACCTAAAGGAATAAGATTGTGTTTCTGGATGTATAGAATATTAGACTGAGTTTTAAGAGGATCTCATCAGACTTAAGATGTAGCTAGTCACCAGCTGCTGAAAGCTTCCTTATTATCTGGAGTAATTATTTTTCCTTCTTCTCTTTCGATCTCGCACTTCAGACTACTTGCCAGGCTCAGGAGGAGCCTGCATTCTGTGAGAGGCTAACCAGTCTGACAGACACAGAATTTTTTTTTCCTTACGATCCGGGTATAAAGTTGAGATGATACAGAAGCATATAATCTGTATACAGCTGATTTTAGTAATAAACACCCTGTGGCTAAGTATCATCAGTGCATTTATCTCCAAAAAGACATTGCAAGCCTTCCAAATCAGTGCTAAGGTTGTACTTGAGAGCACATTTACCTGTTGATGTATGAAAACACTGTTTTGGCAAAGAACCTACTTTTGGTGGCACACAAGCTACAACTTAATTTTTAAGTAAAGCCAAATAATAACGTTGTGAGCAGTGTTAGATTGTTGCAATAGGATGAGAGGAAATGGCCTCAAATTGCACCGAAGAAGAAACTTCTTCACATAAAGAGTTCTCAAACCCTGGAATAGACTCCCCAGACTGGAGGAGGCTCCCAGGTGACCTTATTGTGGCCTTCCAGTATCTGAAGGGGGCCTACAAAAAAGCTGGGGAAGGACTTTTCAGGATATCAAGGAATGAGAGGACTGGGTGGAATGGAGCAAAGCTGGAGATGGGTAGGTTCAGGCTGGATGTGAGAGGAAGTTGTTGAGCATGAGAGTGGTGAGAGGCTGGACTGGGTTGCCCAGGGAGGTGGTTGAGGCCCCATGGTTGGAGGTGTTTAAGGCCAGGCTGGCTGAGGCTGTGTGCAGCCTGCTCAAGGGTAGGGTCCCCCCTGCTCATGGCAGGGGGGTTGGAACTAGATGATCCTTGTAGTCCCTTCCAACCCTGCCTGATTCTATGATTCTGTGACAGATGGTTGAGTCCCCAGTCTCTGAAGGTGTTTAAAAGATGCAGAGATGTGGTGTTGAGGGACATTGTTTAGCACCAGACTTGGTAGAGTTAGATGATGGTTGGACTTCATGATCTTCAAAGTCTTTGTCAACTGAAATGATTCTATGATGTGTTTTTTGCCCAAAACAGGATGTCCCTGCCTCTTGAAATATGGGGGACTCATTTGTATTCTGCCACGTGATCACCTTTTTAACTGCCTATGTGTTCTTGGTTTTGCCTTATTTTATATGGGAATTGATCAGAGAGGAAAAGAGGTGTATCAGTGAATGTGCTGTATGTTGGATTCCAGAGCTTTTGGAGGGAGGAGGGTGCTAGGTGTGGATGAGTTGATGGAGGCAGAGTGAGTGTCATCACGCTTTAAAGTTCCTGTGGGTTTCAGCCTGATGTAGCCAATACATCAGTTTTGTTTGACTCTCTGAGTTGCTGATGGCCTAAGTTAGTGAAATCATTAGCATTTGGATGTACTGTTACGTTTGCCTTTTGCACAGTGTCTTCCACGATGCTGAGTCATAGCAGCCAGTTAATTTGTCGAGGGCACATTTGTCATTTGTTGGAAAGTGAAAGGTAGGTTTGGTTTCAGTGCCCTCTGATGTTTACAATTACAAAACAATAGTTGCTTGAAACTACAAGATCAACTTAATTAGTGCTTTAGTTGATTTGTAATGTAATTCGTTAGGTTAATGTCTGGGATTTCTTATTTTAATGATAAGAAATGCTGAAAGATTTGCCTTTATTCCCTTAGAAAAAATGCATGAGTAATGTTACAGTGTTAGGAGTGTTAGGGTTATATTTTTCCTAAGAGTTGCTGACTATTAAGAGATAGATACGATTTGTTTTTCCAACAGTCTTGCTTTGTGATATGAACCTTACAGAAAATCCATTGCGGATCAGCTCGTTCTCTAAGTGCAGGGAGGATGTTCTGTAAACTTAGTCAAAATGCAAATGAATCTCTCATTCAAAAGAAAAACAGATTACAGTATTCTTTGGCACCCATGAATAATCACGTCTGTGATTTTGTGTAGATGGGCATCTTAAATGTGAAGTTATTTTAAGTGGTAGTATAATCCTGTGCGACTGAAAAGTTCAGTTCCCCATCCCTAGCTGCTTTGTTTTAAGACTTGTGGGAACTTTTTTGGTTTCAGGTTGTGAACTGTGAGGTTACAGAAATCAGGATGAGGATTTGGGTTGGGCTTTTTTTGTTCATTTGTTTTAAGAAATTTACTGCACCTTAATGATATATGGGATTGTTTAGCCTGGAGAGGAGGAGGCTCGAGGTGACCTCGTTGGATAGGGTGTCCCTGCCCATGGCAGGGGGGCTGGAATTAGATGATCCTTGTGGACCCTTCCAACCCTGACTGATTTTATGATTCATTGCTGTCTACAACTACCTGAAGGGAGGCTGTAGCCGGGTGGGGTTGGTCTCTTCTCCCAGGCAACCAGCAACAGAATGAGGGGACACAGTCTCAAGTTGTGCCAGGGGAGGTCTAGGCTGGATGTTAAGAGGAAGTTGTTGGCAGAGAGAGTGATTGGCATTGGAATGGGCTGCCCAGGGAGGTGGTGGAGTCACTGTCCCTGGAGGTGTTCATGCAAAGCCTGGCTGAGGCACTTAGTGCCATGGTCTGGTTGATTGGCCAGGGCTGGGTGCTAGGTTGGACTGGATGATCTTGAAGGTCTCTTCCAACCTGGTTGATTCTATGATTTTGGAATAAAGAAATTTTGTGTTTGCAACTCAAATCAGAAAGGTTTGGTAAAAAAAAATTGAAGCTATTTTACTTTTACATTAGCCTGGCTTTGAGAGTCAGGTTTTGCCCTCTTACTCAAGTTAAAAGCTTTGTGCAACTTGGAAAGTTGTATATGCTGCCTTGTTAGGTCAAAATGGACCTTTGAAAACCATGGAACTTCAAACATCTTGGAAATGGCTACTATGTGATAGTGATATTTACTATGTGATACTAAATGTCTGTGGTGGTTTGGGTGTTCCCTGCCCCCAACACACTATTTAGAAATCACCCAGACTAGACTCAGCCAGCTGTGGAAATTGAATGAAGCTTATATTTACAGCTAGCAGAATATACAAGAAGATATTTACAGTATATACAGTTATAGGCAGAAATATACAAGGTAAAAGGTAACACAGAAACACAACTCCCCTCCCAGAAACCTGAGTCCCCAGGAGGGGCTCTTCCCCTTCACCTTCCCCCTACCCCTCTCAACCTTACCCCAGTCCTAAGGAAGAAATGGAGGCTCAGCCAGGGGGGTTAAGAAGCAAGGGTGGATCAGCCAAGGAAAATGGAGGGTGAGGTTAGAGAGTAAGATGCAGTTCAGCCAGCATCCCAGAGCTCCCCAGCAGGCGAAGTGACTTTATGTTTTGCTTTCCTTTTTTACCCATCTCAGCAAGGCTATGAGTGAAGTAGACATCACTCTTGTTTTCCTTTCGCTGCCTATGATCTAGTCCTTCTCACCAAAACATTCTAGCTAGCTTCAGACTAGCACAATGTCTATTTAAAGTGCTAGCTGCACTGTATGTAATGACTCTGCTCTTTGGTAAAACTTTTCCAGTACAAGCTGTGTGAATGCATGACTACTTAACCTCTTAAAAAACAACAGACAGTAAAAACAAAGCACAATCGTTAGAAAGTTTTTCATTTTGTTCTGAAGAGCCCCCTTGTGAGGCTGTCTGCACCTCTCTAGAAGTAGAGGTTGGTGATCGGTTTCTGAGACAGCACTGAGTGTCAAGGAATTCTATTTCTGTTTTTTAACTGCAACCAGAACTATGCTTCCTTGATATTTTGCTTTTGTTTATTTCTATGTGGTTTTGGGTGTAAAAAAAAAGGAAGGTCAGGGGTCTGACAAGCTGCTGTTGACCTGCTTTTAGGCATGCCTCTTAAAAATCCCCATTTTTCTCTAAGCAGAGAAGATCTCCCTGAAAGTGCCCTGGGGCTGTACATAACTGATGTGTCAGGATTAGTCATTTTGCAGAAATAACTTTTATATGGGGGTTGTTTATTTTTATTTTGACCACATTTTTAACCACTTTTCATTTTGTGGAAGATGAGGAGATGAGATTCAAATGTTCAAACTTGATGTCAGGTGTCCTCATCATTGTTCAGGTAACACTTTGAACAGGGTTTTTTTGTTTGTTTTTGAGCAGCAGCCAATATTGGAAGTGTTTGTATTTGCCCAGGATTTCACATTCCATATCCTGCAAAGTTGTGTGTCTTTGCAGGCCTTGCATTAATTGATTTTCTCATTGTTAAGCAAGTACCAGTCCAACTTGCCAAGTGGCCCTGAAACTAGAACAGAACAGCTTTGCTAGGGATTGGATGGATTACTTAGTTTGCTATTTTGCAGGTTTATTAGGATGCTGAAACAGAAACAATTGTGAATTAAGGCCTACTACTGGACATGGAGAAAAATGTAGTAGAATTAGGAAGCCAGTGGAATAAAACAGGTTTGGATAATACAGAGATGTGCGGCAGTCCCACTAAGAAGTCCCCTTCTTACTCCAGGTTTTGGCAGGAAGTCCATGAAGTCTGAATCCTGTTGGAGGCCATGTAGTCTACCTCTGTTTAGCTGTAGCTCTAACATTTTATTTGAGGCTACGTTAATCTTGACTTGGGTGAGTGGACACTTTACCCAGCTGGATGGCTGGACCCAAAGAGTGGTGGTGAATGTTCTTAAACCCAGTTGGCAGCTGGTGACAGGTGAATACATATTCCCCAGTGCCCAGTATTGAGGCCAGTTCTCTTTAATATCTTTATTAATGAACTGGGTAATGGGATCAAGTAACTTTGCAGCTGACATTAAGCTGAGAGGGAGTGTTGATCTACTTGAGGATAGGAATGCTCTATGGAGAGACCTGGACAGGCTGCATCAATGGGTCAAGGACATTTGTATGAATCATAGAATCAGCCAGGTTGGAAGAGACCTCCAAGATCATCCAGTCCAACCTGGCACCCAGCCCTGTCCAATTAACTAGACCATGGAACTAAGTGCCCCATCCAGGCTTTGCTTCAGGGACGGTGACTCCACCACCTCCCTGGGCAGCCCATTCCAATGCCAGTCACTCTCTNCCTGTGTTAGATAGGATTGTCCTGCTCTGGCAGGGGGTTGGACTGGATAATCTCCTTGGGTCCCTTCCAGCCCCTAATATCCTGTGAGCCTGTGATGATTAGGTGCTGCTTTCGGGGTAGTATTTCAAACTATAGGTTTTCTTGTCTCTCACTAAGAGCATCAGAAGATGATGTGAATTGCTTAAACATCTGTCCAGGCTATGCTGGAGTTACTTGCCTTCACATCAAGAAGCATGAATGTGAGGGAGCTTTAATTCTCTGAAAGGTCTAGATCTAATTCCAGCGTCTCTCACTGCTTGAAGTTCCTCTTGGCAGTGTTTTCAATGTGAGTTGTCCTCTCAGGGCTGGCAGTGCATCACCTGTCTTCTCAGTGTCACTGGCAGGAGAGACAGTGGTTTGACAGTACAATAGAGCTCAAAGTACACCCTTATTGAGTCCTTTCCTTCTGACAGCTGCCTCTGTTACCAAGCATAAGCTGGTATTTTGTCAGATGATGAATCTTCAAGATGACTTCCTTTCTCCTCAGACTCCTTGTCTGCCTTCATTTTCAAATCTCCCTGTTATATTTCCGTGGTCTAGTTGATTGGCTAGGGCTGGGTGCTAGGTTAGACTCTTGGAGGTCTCTTCCAACCTCGTTGATTCTGTGATTCTAGTCTGTTCTGTTCTGTTCTATTCTATTCTTCTTATCTCCCACCCCTAACTCTGAAGAAGGGAAGTTTGTCTCTAATAGTCCTTAGTATCAGTATATTTGGTGATCTTGGTTTCTGTCATCTACATTAGATAGCCACCACTCTGCAGGGCTGGATTTGTAAGGCCTTTATTTTTACATCTGGATACTTCTGATGGCTGGAATATCAAAGAGTATTAGTCACATGGTATTCCTTCTGGCAAAGTCCTTAAGTCCAGTTACAGCTGATTTAAAATGGCAGGGAGTTGGATGATTCCTTGGGACAAGGAAGGCTATTGCAGGAACCGACTGTTTCCCAGAGCCTCTGAATTTCTTTGGCTTAATGAACAAGGATACGGGCAGTACTTTCATTTTCTCCTAGAAATGTATGCTTAGAACATCCCCAGATTTGTAGTGGACTTGTCTCGAACTGGAGGGAAATGCAAACATGGTTTTAATTCTCCTAAAATAATTTTGTTCGTGGCAGTCAAGGCGAGGGGCAAAGTGCTGTGTAGAGGTTTGAGTTGAGCCGCACTAAATACCGAAGGCTGCACCATGAAAACTGCTTGCCAGCACATTTTATCTGTAGCTGAAAGTGTGCCAAAAGTGTGGAAAATACTGTGCTATCTTTAGGAAATAAAAAAATGGGTACAGCATTTCCATGACAACCATCACCAGTTTTTATCAGAAGTAGCATTGTTTTTCAGTAGTGCAGAGAAGATCCAGAGTTTGCTGTTTGCTATGAAGACATTACCATGGGGTAAAGTGACCCCTGAAAGGTTTTCAGTTAAGCCACAACAAAGTTGCTGAAGATGAGTGAGGCAGTTTGAACTTGTTTTGCCTCTGTGGTTTAGTCTATGGGAAAGGTTGCATCTTGAAAATGAAAGTGGAGATCACAGCCTAGCTTAAGAAGCGTGAACTGGATGATTAGACAGTGAGGAGAGCTGGAAACTGTCTGAAGGACAGAACTGATACGGGGAAAGGGATAGAGAACATAGAGTGTAGGAACCTAGTTAAGTCATTAACTGTGTGAGCACTGATACAAAGCATCATCAATCAGATAAACACAAAGGAGGAGGGTTAAGCTTGAGAGGGTCTTGAAACACTCTCATGGAGAAGAATACTGTATGCAAAGATGAGAGCATTGGAGACTCCAGCCAAGAATGTGACCCACAACTGATGCCAGGTGGGCGAAAGGTAGGGAGGTCAGACTGAGGAATCACAGAATTAACCAGGTTGGAAAAGACCTCTAGGATCATCGAGTCCAGCCTATCACCTAACCCTTCTAATTAACTGAACCATGGCACTAAGTGCCTCATCCAGCCTCCTTTTAAACACCTCCAGGGGTGGTGAATCCACCACCTCCCTGGGCAGCCCATTCCAATACCAATCACTCTTTCCGTGTAGAACTTCTTCCTAACATCCAGCCTAGACCTCCCCCAGCACAACTTGAGGCTGTGTCTCCTTGTTCTGTTGCTGGTTGCCTGGGAGAAGAGACCAACTCCCACCTGGCTACAACTTCTTTCAGGTAGTTGCAGACAGCAACGAGGTCAGCCCTGAGCCGCCACCCAGCTCCCTCAGCTGCTCCTCGTATGGCTGTGCTCCAGGCCCTTCGCCAGCCTTGTTGCCCTTCTCTGGACACGTTATAAAGCACCTCAATATCTTTCTTAAATTGAGGGGCCCAGAACTGGACATGGTACTCAAGGTGTGGCCTAACCAGTGCCAACTACAGGGGCAGAATGACCTTCCTGGTCCTGCTGGTCACACTATTCTTGATACAGGCCAGGGTGCCTTTGGCCTTCTCAGGCACCTGGGCATGCTGCTGGCTCCTGTTCAGTCACTTGTCGACCAGTACCGCCACGTCCCTCTCTGCCTGGCTGCTCTCCAGTCACTGTCCCCAGCACTGTTGTGGCCAAAGTGCAGAACTCAGCGCTTGGCCTTGTTAAAACTCATGGCATTGGACTGCGCCAATCTGTCAAGCCTGTCCAGGTCTTTATGCAGGGCTCTCCTGACTACGTAACAGATCAAAACAGGCTCCCAACTTGGTGTCTTCTGCAACATCCGCCTTCTTCCCCAAGACCCCAAAAGGTGACCACCAAATGGCAGTGAGCATGCGTGAAGAGGTTGGACAGTATGGAAATGAGTTCCAGGAACTGATTGTAATAACCCTACCCCTGCACTGAACATATATGATACTGTAGCATAAATAGCCTACCTGAACAAGATGAAGGTGTGCAAGGGCTTTGGAGGATGACCTCCCCTTGTCAGCCAGCACTGATTAAACATGCCTTACCTAATAACACTTTGCCTGTTGTGAAGTCTCATTTTCCACAAGTCAGAACTCAGAGTGTTGTGGTCAGTGCAGTGGAGTCTAGTTGGAGCCCTTGGCGTTTCCCAGGGATCAGTACTGGGTCCAGGCTTGTTTGGTGCCTTCATCAATAGCCTGGGCAAAGGAACAGTGTACTCAGGGCAGGTTTGCTGATGATGCAAAACTGAGAGGAGTGGCTGACACCCTGTTAGACTGCTCAATGGGACCTGGACAGTCTGGAGAGGTGTACAGAGGGGAACCTCATGAACTTCAGTGGTGGCAAGTGTACAGTCCTGCACCTGTGTCCCATGTATCAGTATAGGTTGGGCGTCTGACCTCCTGCAGAGCAGTTCTCGGGGAAAGGAGCTGGTTGTTCTCTTGGACAACAGGTTGACCATCAGCCAGCCATGTGCCCTTGTGGCCAAGAAGGTCAGTGGCATCCTGGGATGCGTTGAGAAGACTGAACAGGTTGACAGAAGTCCTCCTCCCCTTCTGCTCTGCTTTCCTGAGGCCACACCTGGGATGTTGTGTTGAGTTCTGGGTTCCCCAGTACAAGCAGGGCAAGGAACTACTGGAGAGTGTCCAGTGGAGGTCACTAAAATGAGGGGGCAGAAGCTTTTACCTTATGAGGAAAGGCTAAGAGAGATGGATCTGCTTAGCCTGGAGAAGAGCAGACTGAGGGGCTATCTCATTAATGTTTGTCAGTAGCAAAAGGCAGGATAGAGCCAGACTCTTCTCAGTGGTGCCCAGTGGCACATCATGGGAAAACCGACAAACTGGAACATAGGGATGTTCCTTCTTCCTTTTCAGCATGGCAGAGCACTGGGCCAGGCTTCCCAGAGAGATTGTGGACTCTCTGTCACTCATGGCACTCCAGACCCATCTGGATGTGTTCCTGTGTGATTTACTCTAGGTGATGCTGCTGTAGCAGAGAGACTGGACTAGACAGATCATCACAGATCCCTTCCAGCCCTTACCATTCAGTGAGATTTACAGCAAACCATCTTTGGATGACTGGAACAACTAACATGGGATAGTTCTGGTTGCACTCCAAATTAAGTAATTTGCCACACTGAGAAAATCTAAAGAAGCTAGCAGAAGGGGCAGGCTATATGAAATCCTGTCTTTGAATAATAGTCAAAAGTAGTTGGGGAACAAGTGTAAGAATGATGAAGGAAGAATTGACACCAAGCTAGGAGCAGGTGTGGAGCTTTTGGAGGGTAGGAGAGCCCTGCAGAGGGACCTGGCCAGGCTGGATGGGTGAGCAGAGGCCAGTGGGATGAGATTGAACAATTCCAAGTGCAGGGTTCTACACTTTGGCCACAACAACCCCAAGCAGCACTACAGGCTGGGGACAGATTGGCTGAGAGCAGCCAGGCAGAAAGGGAGCTGGGGGTTCTAGTAGAGAGTAGCTGAAGATGAGGCAGCAGTGCCCAGGTGGGCAGGAGAGCCAATGGCATCCTGGGCTGGCTCAGGAGCAGTGTGGCCAGCAGGACAAGGGAGGTTCTTCTGCCCCTGTGCTCAGCACTGCTCAGGCCACAGCTTGAGTGCTGTGTCCAGTTCTGGACTCTGTATTTCAAGAGAGATGTTGAGGTGCTGGAAGGTGTTCAGAGAAGGGCAACAAAGCTGGTGAGGGGCCTGGAGCACAGCCCTGTGAGGAGAGGCTGAGGGAGCTGGGAATGTGCAGCCTGCAGAAGAGGAGGCTCAGGGCAGACCTCATTGCTGTCTACAACTCCCTGAAGGGAGGCTGTAGCCAGGTGGGGTTGGTCTCTTCTGCCAGGCAAGCAGCAACAGAAGAAGGGGACAGAGTCTGAAGTTGTGGCAGGGGAGGTCTAGGCTGGATGTTAGGAGGAAGTTGTTGTCAGAGAGAGTGATTGGCATTGGAATGGGCTGCCCAGGGAGGTGGAGTCACCATCCCTGGAGGTGTTGAAGCAAAGCCTGGCTGAGGCACTTAGTGCCATGGTCTGGTTGATTGGACAGGGCTGGGTGCTAGGGTGATCTTGAAGGTCTCTTCCAACCTGTTTGATTCTATGAAGAAGGGAATGAGTAGCACTGCTTTCTTTGCAGGAGTGAGTATTTTCCATGATTAAACCTTCCTCCCCTGAAACTTCTTTGTCCTTTTCATTTTTCTTGTAGGCTGTGTCTGGATAGAAATCACAGAGTTGTGTTGAGTTAACTTAAAATGTGGATCCATAGTGTGAGAAGAATTCACTTTACACTGGCTTGCAAAGTGAACTAAGCCAAAAAGCAGCTAAGAGCCTTTCACTTTTGAGTGAACATAGGGAATATAATTAGTTGGACTAATTCTCCGTGTAGAGAAATTGTAGGATTGATTAGTGCAGTTTTCTTTTTAGTCCAAGCTTCATGCTCTGCCTTACAGATATCAATTCTTTATTAGTAAAATATTTCACTTACTTCATGCCTTGCAGCCTCAAAGAGTGAAATAAAAGTTTGTTGGTCTGGCACTGCAGAATGAAGTGACAGTTTTGGACAATCTTGCTTTCCACCTTCTGTTAGTGAAAGCAGGTGACAGCGTATAGCAGGGCATGGTAGGAAGTGCATGGTTACAGAGATTAAGAGATGGAAACAGACTGTGAAAGGATATATTGTTGCAGAATAACTCCTTTCCACCTTCTTTTCTTCATTACATTATGAAGGAATCATGACGACCTCAGGAAAAGAGAATTTCCGACTGAAGAGCTACAAGAACAAGTCTCTAAACCCTGACGAGATGCGTCGCAGACGGGAGGAGGAGGGCCTTCAGCTGCGGAAGCAAAAGAGGGAGGAACAGGTACTGTACTACAGTAACCGTAACCGCTCCCTGGAAAGTCTTGTCTTGCACTGTTTCTGGTGCTCAGAGGGCTGCAGCAGCTCTGCTGTGAGCACAGACTGAAAGAGTTGGGGCTGTGCAGGCTGCAGAAGAGGAGGCTCCCAGGTGACCTTCTTGTGGCCTTCCAGGATCTGAAGGGGGCCTACAAAAATCTTGGGAAGGGCTTTTTAGGCTGTCAGGGACTGGGGACAGGACTAGGGGGAATGGAGCAAAGCTGGAGATGGGGAGATTCAGAGTGGCCATGAGGAGGAAGTTGTTGAGCATGTGAGTGGTGAGAGGCTGGACTGGGTTGCCCAGGGAGGTGGTTGAGGCCCTGTGCACAGTGATTGGAAGTTTAAAGGGAGATTCTATTTGCTAGTGCGCAGATGAAAAAGGCAGTCAGGTAGAATGGATACATCCACAAGCTAAGCCAAGTCTATCAGACTTAAGTCCATCTAGAATCCTCCACCCCTTCCCCCCTCAGCAGGCCTGAGAGAGGCCAACACTTCCCTCCCCAGCTTAGGCCTACAAGGCCTCAGGAGGCTGCATGACACAGCTCAAAATTCCCAGCCAGCTGGAAGCCATCTCCCCACACAAACCATCAGATGAAGAGGGACACGCACCCTGCCTGGAGAAAAGAAGTGAAGGGAGGAGAAACAGGGAGGGGAAGAGAAGGGAGAGAGTGATATTTTAGCTGTTGTGCTGAGGGATTTGTTTTAGTCAAGGACTTGTTAGTGTGAAACTGACACTTGGACTTGATGATCTTGAAGGGCTTTCCTGGTCTAAGAAATTGCGCACTGTCAGCCAGGCGCTGTCTTACAAGCTGTGATACCGGAAAGCGAAATGCAGTAACAATGTTACAACATCCTGGGATGGGACTTCGTCTCTCTGGTCTTCTTAAGGGAACCTGGGACCCCCCCAAACTACACACCTCAGCACCATGCCTCTGTCACCTGTAAACATGCCCAAGGATGGGGATTCTGTCATCTCCCTGGGGAGCCTGTTCCAGCATTTGAGAGGTTTCAGTGAAGAAGTTTCTTCTGATAGCCAGCCTAAACCTCTCCTGGTGCAATGTCATGCCATTTCCTCTAATCCTCTTAGTTCTTCCTAGGGAGAAGACACCAACTCCCAGCTCGCTACCACCTCCTTTTGGTGAATTGTAGAGAGCAAGAATATATCCCCTCAGCCTTCTTTTCTCCAGAATAAACAGCCTCAGTTCTCTCAGCCACTTCTCACAAGACCTCTTCTCCAGACCCCTCTTGAGCTTTCTTTGTTGCCCTTCTCTGGACCTGCTTTGGGACCTTAATGCCTTTCCTGAAGTTCCAAATGGTTACAAACAGGTCTTTGAGCCCCAGCAAGCAAGAAAGCAATTAGTTGGAAGCTGGAGGTAGCTTGTAGGTAGAGGAGGACAGTGAAGAGAAGGGAGTATCAGCGAGATGTTTTCAGAACTGTTAGGAGCCACTGTTTTAGTGCATCACTGTTTTCGTTTACTCCAGGCCTAAATGCTTTCCTTTTGCTGTCAGTGTAGCCAGTATAACAGCTTCTTTCAGGTGGGAGCATATGTAATTTTCCTTGCAGCCTATGTATCTGTTTGCTAAATAGGATATATTACATTCTTTCTCTTCCCAGTTGTTTAAACGCCGGAATGTTGCAACAGCTGAGGAAGAAGCGGAGGAAGAGGTCATGTCTGATGGTGGCTTCCATGAGGCTCAGATGAACAACATGGAGATGACTTCTGTAAGTGATGAGGAAGAAACAGAATTGGTTGAAACTGGACAGGTTCTGTTGTGCAGTAACTTGGTGGGGGAATGCAATTCCAGAAGGATATGAAAAATGGAATTTGAAGAGTTTGTGGACTGCTGTTAAGCACCTGTGTTAGTGAACTGCCCTGAAACAGATGATGTGAGAGAAGAGTGTTACAACAGCTCTTAAGCACCTGTGTTAGTGACTGCCCTGAAACAGATGATGTGAGAGAAGAGTGTTACAACAGCTCTTAAGCACCTGTGTTAGTGAACTGCCCTGAAACAGATGATGTGAGAGAAAAGTGTTACAACAGCTCTTAAGCACCTGTGTTAGTGACTGCCCTGAAACAGGTGATGTGAGAGAAAAGTGTTACATGATAGAGTAGTTGATAAGTGGACACTCTTTCAAGAAAATTAGAAAATGCTCATTGCTCCAGACAAGCTGACTGGTTCCTGGGTTTGATGATTATCAATACAGGCAATTTTATCAGCTGTTGACCAGAGTTGTTGGGGTTTTTAAGCTGAAATTTCATAAAAATGCTTGAAACATGAAAATAGAAAGCAAGTTATGTGGTGCTGCAGTTTGCTGAGCAGAAATGGGCTCAACTGAAATCCTTTGTTAATGGACTTAAGGCAGCTGGGGTGTTGAAAAGACAGCTAGACCTAATTTAGCTATCTACATGTGTCCTTAAACTCATTTTCAAGCTAGAGGATCATCCTACAGAAATAAAACTTGTAGTGGAAACAGACTTCCTGTCTGTTTCTCTCTCTCTCTCTGTCTGTTTCTCTCTCTCTCTCTCTCTGTCTGTTTCTCTCTCTCTCTCTCTGTCTGTTTCTCTCTCTGTTTCTCTCTCTCTCTCTCTCTGTTTCTCTCTCTCTCTCTCTCTGTTTCTCTCTCTCTCTCTGTCTGTTTCTCTCTCTCTCTGTCTGTTTCTCTCTCTCTGTCTGTTT
>WAAF01019487.1:67042-77514 GCA_013400475.1 Tricholaema leucomelas
TCTCTCTCTCTCTCTCTGTCTGTTTCTCTCTGTTTCTTTTACTGCAATCCTGTCCCTGGGAAGAAGGCTGGTAAGGGATTGAGGCTGTAACTGAAAGGTGTAAGGAAAGTGCAGTCCTCACTTAAGTCTGCCCACTGATCTTCACACTTGTGTCTGTATTCAGAGCGTGCAAACAATGTTTTCATAGGAATGGGGCTGGTCTTGCTTTCTGTTGATGGTTATGTCAGCCTTGAAAATGACTGAGAAACAGAGAAATGCCTATAAACAGTGTGGTAGAGCACTAATGGAACATATTGGTTTACTCTTCAGGATAATACTTAAACAGCAGACAAGTCCTAAATACCATTTAATCATTTGTGTGGAAACTTGTATGAAACCAATAGATAGTAAAAAGTAAGGAAAGGAGTCTAATTGACATAGATATTAGCATATCATAAATTTCAAGGTATTAACAGGTGGAGCTGTAAGAGATGAACCTTTGGTATTTTGGGCATTGTCATCTACTTATTTCTCTGGTTTTGGAAGTAGCAATTTAGATCAAAAGAGGAGAAAGAAATCTGAGTTTCTGCATGTGATGAACAGAATGTCTACAAAAACGCTGGGGAGGGACTTTTCAGGATATCAGGAAGTGACAGAACTAGGGGGAGTGGAGCAAAGCTGGAGGTGGGGAGATTCAGCCTGGCTGTGAGGAAAAAGTTGTTGAGCATGAGAGTGGTGAGAGGCTGGACTGGGTTGCCCAGGGAGGTGGTTGAGGCCCCATGGCTGGAGGTGTTTCAGGCCAGGCTGGCTGAGGCTGTGTGCAGCCTGCTCTAGGGTAGGGTGTCCCTGGGCATGGCAGGGGGGTTGGAACTGGCTGCTCCTTGTGGTCCCTTCCACCCTGACTGATTCTGTGATTTTAGCTGGCATAAGAGAAGTTGTTGATTTAATTTGGAGACCATCAGTATTAGGGAAAATTTAATACTCTCACTTGGTGATGAAGACAAGCCTTAGATTTAAGAGAATGAATCAAAAAGTACAGGTTACATAAACGTGAACAATATCATCCTTGGAGTCTTGCCTGAGTAATTGCTATTCCAATTTAAACTACCTTTTTTTGAAGCTGACAGTTTAGCATTTATTTTAGAGTAGGTGAGATAGAAGAGGAGACAGAATGCCAATAAGAGGTTTTGGAGAGTGATTTTCTTGCCACATCTTAAGTAAAATCTGAATTTTGGCTTAGAGAGAATAAAAAACTAGACTTGAGAATGATCTGCTTATGCAGATGTCCATGGATGTTGACTCGTTTGCTGACTGCAATGGGCTTATCTAGGTTCGTACTCAGAAAGAGAGAAACTTGATACCAGTTTACCACTAACTCTGGATTGTGTTTTCTCTCTTTCTATCATGTCTGAATGCTAGAGTGCAGTCATCACCTCTGATATGATCGAGATGATTTTCTCCAATAGTCCAGAACAGCAGCTTTCAGCCACCCAGAAGTTCCGAAAGCTTCTTTCTAAAGGTAAGGGCTGAAGCTACATGGAGAAGAGCATAGAAGCATCTCTGACATGTACTTTAACAGCCACAAAGATTGAGTTTCACACAGAAACCTCTGGATGTAGATCTTGTTTTGCAGAATGTCAGCTAGATGTATTTAATAGTCACTTCTTTTTGGACGTTTGTGTGACTACTAAGTGATGCAGCTCTGATGTCAACTCTGGAGTGTAGCTTTAAATATTGTAGACAGAGTGTCTAAGGCTCATATATGCTGATCTACTGAAGTTTCTCTGCGTGTGTGCATGCCAGAATGACTTCACAGAACTGCTACTGTGAAGTTGGTCTGCCTAAATTACAGAGTGCATTGGTACCTTTGACACCGTCTGCCACAACAGGCTCTTGGCACAGCTGGCAGCTCCTGGCTTGGACAGATTCATTCTGATATGGGTTAGGAACTGGCTGGAAGGCTGGGCCCAGAGAGTGGTGCTGAATGGAGCCACATCCAGTTGGCAGCTGGCACTAGTGGTGTTCCCCAGGGATCAGTGCTGGGCCAGTCCTGTTCAGTATCTCTACTGATGATCTGGAGCAGGGCATTGAGTCCAGCATCAGTGAGTTTGCAGATGACACCAAGCTAGGAGCAGCTGTGGAGCTGTTGGAGGGTAGCAGAGCCCTGCAGAGGGACCTGGCCAGGCTGGATGGGTGGGCAGAGGCCAAGGGGAGGAGATTGAACAAGGCCAAGTGCAGGGTTCTACACTTTGGCCACAACAACCCCAAGCAGCACTACAGGCTGGGGACAGAGTGGCTGGGCTGAGAGCAGCCAGGCAGAGAGGGACCTGGGGGTACTGGTAGAGAGTAGGTGANTCTACCAGGCAAGCAGCAACAGAAGAAGGGGACACAGCCTCAAGTTGTGGCAGGGGAGGTCTAGGCTGGATGTTAAGAGGAAGTTGTTGTCAGAGAGAGTGATTGGCATTGGAATGGGCTGCCCAGGGAGGTGGTGGAGTCTCTGTCCCTGGAGGTGTTGAAGCAAAGCCTGGATGAGACACTTAGTGCCATGGTCTGATTGATTGGCTAGGGCTGGGTGCTAGGTTGGACTGGCTGAGCTTGGAGGTCTCTTCCAACCTGTTTGATATAGAATGTTTAAGCAAAACCTGTGTTCTGGTTTCTGCTTGTTGCCCCAGCACTGAGAAGAGCCTAGCCCTATTTTGACCTCCACCCTTTATAGGCATTTGTAAACATTGTCTGATCTTCTCCAGGTTAAACAGTCACAGGTGTCTCAGCCTGTCCTTGTAAGAGAGATGCTCCAGTTCCCTCAGCATCTTTTGTGGCCCTCCATTGGATTCTCTTCAGTAGTTCCCAGCCTCAAACTGGGGAGCCTGGAGCTCGACGCCGTACTGCAGATGTGGCCTCAGAAGGGTGAAGTAATGGTGGAGGAGAGCCTCCCTTGGTCACACTGCTTGCATTCTTCTGAATGCACCCCAGAATACTGTTGGCCTTCTTGCCTGGGAGGGCACATTGCTGGCTCAAATCAGAGTATCCCATTGCTGCAGTGTTCAGACTGGAGCCCTGTTGTGATGGGTAGGAATCCATTGCCTTTTGGTAAAGGTAAAGCAGTACTGTACAGAGAGAATACACAGGAAGGAGGGGTCTTTATGTTGTGGGATATGATTTTGATGCAGTAGTTTGCAGATTTCCCTAAGAAAAAAATATAATGTGTCCTAACTTTGCTTTTCATTAGAACCAAATCCCCCAATAGATGAAGTTATAAGCACACCAGGAGTGGTGGCCAGGTTTGTGGAGTTCCTCAAGCGGAAAGAAAACTGCACCTTACAGGTAGGCAAACATCTGTGCTCTTACAGTGTGAAGGCATTTGATGATGCAAATTAAGTAGGAAAAATAATTAGTGATTTGTTTAATTAGTTATACTGCTCTTTTTTTCTTCGCTAGGTTAAAAAAGACTATTTTGTCTTTAGAGTTTCTAGCTAAACCTCTGGCGACAGAAGAGAGAGATGTTTGAGTTTGGTTATGTGAATGCTGGGATGACATTTTTACACTTTGTCATGTAGCAAAAACAGAGTTTGAAATTTGGACCTCAACTTAATAGAATCTGTTAAACTAAACTTAATGCTTTTGAGGGTTTTTTTTTTAATTGTAGACAATTTAAAATGTTTAGAATCACAAATTAAATTCTTGATTACAATGAATTAGAATTACAGTCCATGATTATAAACAGAAACCTTGCCACGTACTTCCTTGGGTGGGAAAAACTCAGTTTCCCACACCACATCCTGGTCTTCAAGCTGATGCCACATGGGTTTGATGGGTGGACCACAGGATGGATAAAAAACTGGATTAATGGCTCCATGGCCAAGTGGAGGCCAGGGACAAGTGAAGTCCCTCAGGAATCAGTCCTGAGACCAGTCTTGCTCAACATCTTTGTGGGTGCCATGGACAGAGGCATTGAGTGCAGCCTCAGCAAGTTGGCTGACAACACCAAGCTATGTGGTGCAGCAGACAGGCTGGAGGGCAGGGATCCATCCAGAAGGACCTGGACAAGCTGTAGAGGTGGGCACAAGCCAACCTCAGGAGGTTCAACAAGACCAAGTGCAGTGTCCTGCATTTGGGTTGGGGCAATGCCAAGCACAAATCCAGGCTGGGCAATGAGTGGCTGGAGAGCAGCCCTGAGGAGAGAGACCTGGGGGTGCTGCTAGGCAAGAAGCTCAACATGAGCCAGCAGTGTGCACCTGAACACCAGAAAGTCAACCAGAGCCTGGGCTGCATCAGGAGAAGTGTGGCCAGAAGGGCCAGGGAGGTGATTCTCCTCCTCTGCTGCACTCTGCTGAGACCCCACCTGGAGTACTGCATCCAGTTCTGGAGCCCCCATTCCAAGAGGGATGTGGAGATGCTGGAGTGTGTCCAGAGCAGGGCCAGGAGGATGCTGAGAGGGCTGCAGCAGCTCTGCTGTGAGCACAGACTGAAAGAGTTGGGGCTGTGCAGGCTGCAGAAGAGGAGGCTCCCAGGTGACCTTCTTGTGGCCTTCCAGGATCTGAAGGGGGCTACAAAAAAGCTGGGGAGGGACTTTTTAGGCTGTCAGGGAGTGACAGGACTGGGGGGAATGGAGCAAAGCTGGAGGTGGGGAGAGTCAGAGTGGCTGTGAGGAGGAAGTTGTTGAGTAGAGTGTTCCTGGCCATGGCAGGGGGGTTGGAATTAGATGCTCCTTGTGGTCCCTTCAAACCCTGACCAATTCTATGATTTGTACCCTAAAAGGGCAAAAATCAGTTGAAGTTGAAGTTTCCAAGTTTTTCCCAGGGAGTGTGTACCAAAGCTTTGACAATAGGAAGCTGAGCACCTTGCTCTTGCCATTCCGTTCTAGATTGTTATTTTTCCTTCATTTAGCGAATTCTGTCTGCCTGCTTGGCAGTTCAGAGGCTGCAGGCCAAATGTTTAGCTGTGAACCGTTAGGAAGTTCCTCTCGACCTCACTTTTTAATATCTGGCTTACTCTGATGATGGTTACAAAAGTGCACCCAGAGTGCTGGCTTCAGATTTGAGGCCCTCACTAACAGAAAGATATTGAGCTGCTGCTGCAGGTCCAAAGAAAGGCAACAAAGCTGGTGAAGGGTTTGGAGAACAGATCTTGTGAGGAACTACTGAGGAAATTTGAGTTGTTTAGGCTGGAGAAGAGGAGCCTGAGGGGAGACCTTCTTGCTCTCTACAACTCCCTGAAAAGAGGTTGTAGCCAAGTGGGTGTTGGTCTCTTCTCCCTAAGAATATGTAATAGGATGAGTGGAAGTGGCCTCAAGTTGAACCATGGGAGATTTAATTTGTCATTAGTAGAAACCTCTTTGCTGACAGGGTTCTCAAACCTCCCAGGGAAGGTTGAATCCCCATGTCTAGAAATGTTTAAAACTCACAGAGTTGTGGTGCTGGGGGGTATGGTTTAGCATCAGACTTGGGAGACTGAGGTAGTGATTGGACTGGATGATCTTGAAGATACTTTCCAACCAGAATGATTCTGTGATACTGTTCTATGATTCATCCTTTGTCTCTGGTATTGACTATGAAGACTCTTCCATGTCGATGAAGGAGGCACTTTGTGACACCTTTCTTCTGTGTGGTCAGTGGAATATCTGGTAAAAACTATGCTTCTGGTAGTGGTGCTAGGAAAGCTGAATTTGGTTGGAATTCCTCTCTCCAGTTTTCACTCAAGCAATTTCAGGACTTATAAAAGTTCCCCTCTTGTCCATGATCAATTAAACCTCATGTGAACAAGTACATTTATGTGCAACATCCTACTGTGATGGAGAGAGAAATCACAGGCTCACAGGGGTTGGAAGGGACCCAAGGAGATCATCCAGTCCAACCCCCTGCCAGAGCAGGACAATCCTATCTAACACAGGTCACAGAGGAACACATCCAGACAGGACTTGAAAGCCTTCACAGAAGGAGACCCCACAGCCTCTCTGGGCAGCCTATGCCAGTGCTCTGGGACCCTTACAGGAAAGAAGTTCCCCCTTGTGTTGAGGCAGAACCTCCTCTGCTGCAACTGCTTGTCCTATGCCAGGGAGCAGTGAGCAGAGCCTGTCCCCCTGCTCCTGGCAGCCCTCAGATACTTATAAACATTTATCAGATCCCCTCTCAGTCTTCTCTTCTCCAGACTAAACAGCCCCAGGTCCCTCAGCCTCTCCTCATCAGCCACGCTCTCCAGTCCCCTCATCATCCTTGTAGTCCTCCGCTGGACTCCAGCAGATCCCTGTCCCTCTGAAACTGGGGAGCCCAAAACTGAAGGCAGTATTCAAGATGAGGTTTTACCAGGGCAGAGTAGAGGGGGTGTGTGATGGTTTGGGTTGTTACCTCCCCCCCCTCAACTTGTGAAAATCACCCAAACTAGGCTCAGCAGCTCTGGAAATGGAACGAAGCTTTACATTTACAGCTTAGCACATTATAGAAGCAGGTATTTAAAATATATACAGAAATAGACAAGTTAAAAAGTAATACAGAAACACAACAGCCCCCCCAGAAACCTGAGTCCCCAGCAGGGGCTCCCTTCCACCTTCTGCCCACCCCTCTACCTGAGCCCAGACTTTGCCTTGTGCTTAAGGTAGTTTGGAGGGTTGGCCAGGGGAGTTAGGAAGCAGAAGGATTAGTCAGGCAGCAAGTTAAGGAGAGAGAAGTTCATGCAGCCCCAAGAGACAGAGAGGAGCTCCTTTATCTATGTTTGTGTTCTTGTTCTTATCCATCTCAGCAAGCCTGTGAGTGCAGCAGCCATCACCATTGTTTCCTTTTCACAGCCTAGCACCTAATTCTTACCAAAATATCCCAGCTAGGCTCAAACTAGCACAGGGGAGGAGAACCTCCCTTGATCTGCTGGACACATTCTTCCTAATACACCCCAGGATCCCATCTTAAAAAACCCAAGTACCACACCGATACCAAGATCATCCCTTGGATGAGATTTTCTTCCTGGCAATTAATTATCATTAAATACTTTAGTTTTCTCTCCCTTGCTGTTTGCATGTGGCTTCATCCTAGGGCATCCACAATATGAAGAGAGGAGAGAAATTGTCAGCTAAGCCTGCTGTAACTTAGATCATCTGAAATGTTAAGTGATGCTCACACAATGGTATCATCTAATTGACCCTTGATTCTTAGTACGTGCTGGGAATCATGTAGTAGTAAGAACTGAAAAGGACCTGTGAATATCACCTAGGCCAACCTCCCCTCCTGGAGTAGAACTTCTTTCCACAGAAAGTAGAGATTGATTATGATTAGCTTATAATCAAAAGTCATTTTATACAAAATTGAAGTGCAGGTTTGAGCAAGAACTTTGATTTTTCTGCTTGTCTAGTGTTAGTGCCATGGTCTGGTTGATTGGCCAGGGCTGGGTGCTGGGTTGGACTGGATGAGCTTGGAGGTCTCTTCCAACCTGCTTGATTCTATGATTCTATGCAGAGAGGCTGAGGGAGCTGGGGGTGTGCAGCCTGGAGAAGAAGAGGCTCAGGGCAGACCTCATTGCTGTCTGCAACTCCCTGAAGGGAGGCTGTAGCCAGGTGGGGTTGGTCTCTTCTGCCAGGCAAGCAGCAACAGAAGAAGGGGACAGAGTCTGAAGTTGTGGCAGGGGAGGTCTAGGCTGGATGTTAGGAGGAAGTTGTTGTCAGAGAGAGATTGGCATTGGAATGGGCTGCCCAGGGAGGTGGTGGAGTCACCATCCCTGGAGGTGTTGAAGCCAAGCCTGGCAGAGGCACTTAGTGCCATGGTCTGGTTGACTGGATAGGGCTGGGTGCTAGGTTGGACTGGCTGAGCTTGGAAGTCTCTTCCAACCTGGTTGATCCTATGATTCTGTTCTTACTCATCATGATTATGTGACTGGACAGAGTGTGAGTCTCTGAGGCATCCCATAGGAAGCTAGAGGTCAAGTACCAAATTATAAGTAAGAGGCTTCTGTGGTTGAGAGATGGTTAAGACTCCTGTTGTGCGTATCACAGCACACTGTATGTCCCACTTCAAAGAAAGTAATGTTACAGGCACCCATTACATGATCTGTTGCTCTTAAGCTCTGGCCTGACCATTTTGCCTGTAGTTCATTAACGATGAGTCTTGCAGTTCGGATGTGTTTTTTCTGCTTTACTGCAGGCCAGATCCTTTGTCTATTACAATAGTGTGTTTTGGAATTGTTTATTCTGCTCACATCAGCATATCATGTCTTGTTCTGTTGGTCAGGAGGGCAGGATTAGTTGTATTTTTTAAACTGAAGTCTTTCATAGTAACACTTAAACATTAAAAGCCTTTACAATCCTTACATTTTGAGGTTCTCTGTGTCTCCTTTTCAGCTTTTATAAGTAAATCTTAAGTGTAAATTCTTGCTGCTAATCCAGGGACAGCTAATTTTAGATGGTCTGTCAGGATTTTTCCTGGAATACTGAGGGAGTTTAATAAATGAGTAATGTTGAAATGAGTCATGTATAGCATACAACTTCCCATTTTTATTGCTCATTGATTTTTCTCTTTTCATTCAACTTGTAGCAGTTTTTTAGCTCTCTAGATTTGAAATGTGTCTGATAGGATTAATTTTTTCCAGCATAGTGCCATTATTTTGGGACTGGAAAGCATGCAGAAATCTGGCAAAATTTGTGTCTGGAATCTGAGATCTGTGTCAGGCAGTGTTAAAATTTGAATTTCAGCATAAAAGATTATTGTTTCTGTGAGTTGAAATTGAACTAAATAACATCAAAGGATGCAAAGAGCTAATTCAGAACCTCAATTTTCCTTTGGGTCCTGAATAAAATAATCATTCAGTCACTGCAGGTGTTAGATTTCTTGCAGGAAGACTCCTTTTTTGTAGGTTCTTAGCCAGTAAGAAAAAGCAGTAGGACAGACCAAAAGTAGTGTAACTGCTAAACAAAAAATAACAGTGGAGAACTTAGAGCAGACCTGATCTTACAGAATCATTTTGTTTGGAGAAGACCTTTAAGATCACAGAGTTCAACCATTATTTAGTCTCCCAACCCTGGTGCTAAACCTTGACCCTCAGCACCACATCTCTCTGCCTTTTAAACACCTCCAAGTGTCTTGTTCTCATAAGGAACTTTGGCCAATGTTAATTTCATGTGATACTGATGCTTTGTAATTCAGTGATTATTGTAAATCATCTGCATCATCAATGATATTGTAAATCATCTGCATTAGTAGTGGTGTCTCATACTTTACCTAAACCAGTTACAGATTGATTTTGTTTGGAAAAGACCTTTAAGATCATGGAGTCCAACCATTGTTGAAGTCTACTGACCTGTGATGGTTTGGGTGTTACCTGGCCCCCGCTTGTGAAAATCACCCAGACTAGCCTCAGTCACTGGAAATTGAATGAATGAAGCTAAAGTGACAGAGGAGCACAATAACCAAGGAAGTATATACAATCTCTATAGCAAGAAACAGACACAAGCTAGGTATAAAGAGATGCTGAAACTCAGCAGCCCTCCCAGAAACCAGAGTCCCCAGCAGGGGCTCCCAACTGCCCTTCCACCTTCTCCCATCCCTCTACCTTACCCCATACTTTGCCTTATGTTCAAAGGTGAGTTTGGAGGGTCGGCCAAGTGGGTTAGGAAGCAGAAGGATTAATGAGCAAGTTAGGCAGAGAAGTTCCTGCAGCCAGAGCCAGAGAGAGACTCTGCTGTCTACGTCTGTGTTCTTGTTCTTATCCATCTCAGTAAGCCTATGAGTGCAGCAGCCATCACCATTGTTTTCACAGCCTAGCATCTAATTCTCTCACCAAAAATATCCCAGCTAGGCTCAAACTAGCACATAAGCCTGGTGCTAAACCTTAACCCTCAACACCACATATCTCTGTCTTTTAAACACTTCCAGGTATCTTATTCTCATAAGGAACTTTGGCCAATTATAATGTCATATGGTACTGATACTTTTTCATTTATGATTATGTTTCTTCCTTTGTAAATCATCTACATTAGTGGTATCTCATACTTTGCCTACACCAGTTGTTTCTGCCTCTGCAAGACATTTAGTCTTCTCCTTTGGTGTAGCCTCTAATACATGCTTTTGCATTTTCTTTTCCAGTTTGAAGCTGCCTGGGTCCTGACAAACATTGCCTCTGGAAATTCACTTCAGACTCGAATAGTGATCCAAGCAGGAGCTGTCCCCATCTTCATAGAGCTGCTTAGTTCAGAGTTTGAAGATGTACAGGAACAGGTAAAGATTAAGAATTGTGTTGAGGCTTGTTTTGGGGGGTTGGTTTGTTTGTTACACTTAGTTTGTTTTGGTTGGCTCTGAGATGTTTCTCCATTCCCTACCTAGGAACGAGACTATCATGTAAGAGAGCTCTTAATGTAGCGTTTGACAGTTTTGCGCAACACATCTTTCTACCCAGGCCATGTGTTCTACCTACCACGTTATTGATGGTCTGGACCAGGGGATTGAGTCCAGCATCACTAAGTTTGCAGATGACACCAAGCTAGGAGCAGGTATGGAGCTTTTGGAGGGTAGGAGAGA
>WAAF01019489.1:0-120209 GCA_013400475.1 Tricholaema leucomelas
TGAGGGCTCCAGAGCTGGACACAGTACTGCATGTGAGGTCTCACTAGAGCAATTATATCTTGCCTTGAAAGGAACCAAAGTTATGCTGGGCATGCTGTGCCCAGATATCACTTCAACAGACATAAAAAACAGCATGAGGAGTGCTTAGCCTCTCCCAGATACCAGGGTGGAAAAGTTCTCTAGACTTGCTCACCTGCAGTAGGAATACACATAGGGAACAGCCCTAACGTGCCAGTCTTTTGCAGCTTCATGGAAAAGAAAGCACAGGCTTGGCTATTAAGAGCACTGTGAGTCAGACAAGGTATTGACTGGAGACCTCTGCACCAGCTGATGATCTTTGCACCCTGCATACTTCTTCCTTTCCCTCAGCTTGCTGTTCCCTGCATACAGTGATGTGCAGCAGATGTTCAGCTTGCCTTTACACAACAGGGTGCAATGTGTGGGCTGGGCCTAGGGACAAGGATGCAGCAGAGTAAGGGAATCACAGAATCACAGAATTGTTAGGGCTGGAAAGAACCTCAAGGATCATCCAGCTCCAACTCTTATGCCATGGGCAGGGACATCTCACACTGGATCAGGTTGCCCAGAGCCACATCCAGCCTGGCCCTAAAAACAGCCAGGGATGAGGCTTCCACCGCAACCTGTGCCAGTGTCTCACCACTCTCATGGTGAAGACTTCTTCCTAACATCCAGTCTGAATCTCCCCTCCTCTAGCTTGGATCCATTCCCCCAGTCCTATTACTATCCCACACCCTAAAAAGTCCCTCCCCGGCTTTCTTGTAGCCCACTTCAGATACTGGAAGGCCACAATAAGGTCTCCCCAGAGCTTTCTCCTCTCCAGTCTGAACAGCCCCAACTCTCTCCGCCTGTCTCCACAGCAGAGCAGCTCCAGACCTCTGATCATCCTTGCAGCCCTTCTCTGGACACCTTCCAGCACCTCCAGCTCTTTCCTGTAATACGGCTCCAGAACTGGACACAGTGCTTCAGGTCGGGTCATACCAGAGTGGTGTAGAAGAGGAGAATCACCTCTCCTGACCTGCTGGATCTGACTGCTGAAAGCAGAAACTTGATGCAGAACAGCAGGACCCTTTGCAGTGCAGTAAGAACAGTTCCCAGAGTGTCTTCAGCTTTTGTCAGCTGCAGTGAAGGAAATTAGATGTTAGGAAGAAGTCTTTACCATGAGGGTGATGAGAGAACGGAACAGGTTGCCCAGGGAGATGGTGGTAGAAGAACAATCCTTGGAGGTTAAGTCCGGTTTGGATGTGGCTCTGGGCAACCTGATCTAGTGAGGTGTCTCTGCCCATGGCAGAGGGGCTGGAGCCAGATGAGCCTCGAAGTCCCTTCCATCCCTGACAATTGTGTGATTCTGTGCAATTGGGCACTTTCCTCCCTTATATTAAACCAATCAACTCAAGCCTTCCATTCCAGCACCTCCCCAGGGCACACACTCACCAGCTTGAGGTTCTTCTCCAGAATGTGCCAGGTTGGCTCCATCACTTCAAACATCATGTAGTACTGGATATTCTGAACGAAATTCAGCATCCGCTGCCGCAGTGTGAAAGCACCAGCAAACCTAGGGGAGAAATCACACCCGGACAGCTCACAGATACCAAATGCCATGGAGAACTCTCACCAGGCTTGCACAGTCAAGTGAAGCTAAATATTCCTGCCCTAGCAAACTCACTGTTGCAGTGTGAGAGGGGTATTCTAAACCCACATCAGATTATTTCCGGCAGATTCAAATGGCTTTGCCTCAATTCCTGAAGTCAGAGGTTTGGACCTGCCATAGACTAGACAGTTACCTGGAATATTTGCTTGGATTCAACAGCAATTGAATCAATTGAATTCAACAATCAATTCAACAATTAAAAAAAAAAATAAAGCAATTTTCATCTGGGGATCCATAGAATCATAGAATTGTTTCAGTTGAAAAAGAACTTTAAGATCATTGAGTTCACCGAGTCTCTAGCTCTGCCAAGGCTGGGGCTAACCCATGGTGCTCAGCACCAGACCTCTGTGGCTTTTAGTTACCTCCAGAGATCAGGATTCAACCAACTCCCTGGCCAGCCTGTGTCAGTGGTCAAGAACCCTTTCAGTGAAAAAGTTTCTTCTAACGTCCAATCTAAACCTCCCCTGGTGCAACTTGAGGCCATCTCCTCTTGTCTTGTCACTTACTACTTGGGAGAAGAGACCAACCTTCACCTCACTCCAACCTCCTTTCAGGGAGCTGTAGAGAGTTGTAGATCCTGGTCTCCCCTCACCCTTCTTTTCTCCAGGATAAACAATCCTAGGTCCCTCAGCTGCTCTTCACTACTCCTGTTCTCCAGACCTTTCACTGGTCTTGTTGCCCCTCCACCAGCAAGGCTGCAGCACCTCAATGTCTTCCTTGGAGTGAGCGCTCCAAACTGAACCCAGCACACAAGATGTAACCTCACCAGTGCTGGGCACAGATCATCTGCTACCTAGGTGTGCTAGTTTGAGCCTAGGTAGAATGTTTTGGTGAGAAGAACTAGATTACAGGCTGTAAAAGGA
Organism: Tricholaema leucomelas; assembly: GCA_013400475.1. Lineage (NCBI taxonomy): Eukaryota > Metazoa > Chordata > Aves > Piciformes > Lybiidae > Tricholaema lacrymosa > Tricholaema leucomelas. The sequence continues at coordinate 2,533 of WAAF01019489.1, forward strand.
AAACAATGGTGATGTCTACTTCCTTCATAGGCTCACTGAGATATTTAAGAATAAAAAGCAAAACATAGATAAACCCACTTCTACTGCTGGTGAGCTCGAGCTGCATCTCTCTCCTAATCACACCCTCCGTTTCCTTGGCTAATTCACTTTGCTTCCTAACCCCCCTGGCCAAGCCTCCATTTCTTCCTTGGGACTGAGGTAAGGTTGAGAGGGGTAGGGGGAAGGTGAAGGGGTGGTTGAGAGCCCCTCCTGGGGACTCAGGTTTCTGGGAGGGGAGTTGTGTTTCTGTATTACCTTTTACCTTGTATATTTCTGTCTATAACTGTATATACTGTAAATATCTGCTTGTATATTGTGCTAGCTGTGAATATAAGCTTCATTCATATTTCCAGAGCTGGCTAAGTCTAGTCTGGGTGATTTCCAAAAGTGTGGAGGGGCGAGGAACACCCAAACCACCACACTAGGGTAGCAATTTCACCTTCAAAATTAAGTGGTGGGACTGTACAGAGAGGTTCTTGCAGTGTTCATTTATGCAGACTGGGTGATGGCAAACTCAGCTGACAAAAGCAAACTGGGAGAGGCCGTCAGAGAGGTAGAGGATACCCACCCTAAGGGTTTTCAACCAAAGCTTCTCCATCCCCTGCTGATCACAGGAGACCTTCAGGGATGTCTTATGATAAAACTTGAAAAGCTACAGGAGAACCAAAACTCAAAAATGTTGGTCAAGGTTAGCTTGCCACAAGGAACCACCACTGGCAAGGCAGAAGGCACTGCATTGCAATGTCAGGTGTGCCTGCCTTGCTCTCCAAACAAGCACCTCCAGTACTTGCAGCACTGATCCAAAGATGAAAATTTGCCCTCACAGCTGGAACAAGATGGGTTGACATAAATCACCTAAGGACTTCCTTCATGCTCTGAGTAATTGCTACTTTGTTATTCTCTTCATTTCATATTACAAATCATGATACAAGATGATTTGAGAGGTGAGCCCAAGCCAGTCTCATCAAGTGCAACAAGGCCAACTGCAAGGTCTTACAGTGGGCTGGGACAAACCCAAGCACAAATGCAGCCTGGGTGAGGAATGCCTTGAGAGTAGCCTGGAGGAGAAGGCTTTGGGGGTGTCAATTGGTGACCAACTGCCCAGGAGCCAGCACTGGTCGCTGGCAGCCCAGAGCCAGTTGTGTGCTGGCTGCAGCCAGAGCAGGGAGAGCAGCAGCACAGGGAGGGGATTCTGCCCCTCTGCTCTGCTCAGACCCCACCTGCCACACTGCCTCCTGCTCTTGGGCCCCCAGCACAAGAAGGACCTGGAGCTGCTGGAGAGGATCCAGAAGAGGCCAAGAAGATGATCAGAGGGGGTTAGAGAACTTCCCCTGTGGGGCAGGCTGAGAGAGTTTGGGCTGTTGAGGCTGGGGAAGAGAAGGCTCCAGGAAGACCTTAGAGCATCCTTCCAGTACCCAAAGGGGTTCCAGGAGGACCTTCTGACAAGGACTGGGAGTGCCAGGTTGAAGGACAATTGCTTTGAGCTGGGAGAGGGGAGATTGAGAGTGGAGATGAGGAAGAAATTGTTGAGAGGGTGGGGAGACACTGGCACAGGTTGCCCAGGGAGGCTGTGGATGTCCCCTCCCTGGAGGTGTTGAAGGCCAGGTTGGATGAGGCCTTGAACAAGCTGGTCTGGTGGGAGGTGTTGGAACTGGACGGTCTTTAAGGTCCCTTCCAACCTAAAGCATTCTATGAATCTATGGCTGATTTCCTGGGAACACACCCCGTCAATTTCACCTTATTGAGTTTGCACCACACAAACCCCCTGACACTGGCCAAGCTGCATGGTCTTTGCTGATGGTCTGTCCAGAAGAGAAGGATGTTGCTTTTACACTACCAGGCTCCTTGCTAGTCTTGCTGATGCTGAAGTAGTGACCAAGCAGTGACCAGACCAGGGCTGTTCACTAAAGGACCTGGAAGAAGAGGCTGAGGGGAGACCTCATTGTTCTCTGAAACTCCCTGAAAGGAGGTTGTGGAAAGGTTGGTGCTGGTCTCTTCTCACAGGTGACAAGAAATAGAACAAGAGGGAATGGCCTAAAGCTGCAGCAAGGCACGGTTGGGCTGGACATCAGAAAAGGTTTTTCATAGCCAAGAGTGGTCAGATATTGGCACAGGCTACCCAGGGAGGTGGTGAAATCACCACCCCAGAGGTGTTTAACGGTCGTTTAGATGCTTGGGGATATGGCTTAGGGAAGAACTTTGTAGAGCAGGGTCAGTGGTGGGATTTGATCATCCAAAGGGTATTTTCCAACATGAATGATAATTCTGTCATTCTGTGTAATGAACTAACCCTAAAGTCCATCTCTTCCTTCCCAAAACTTCATGCTGACAAAGTGGAACAAGTCAAACAGCATCAAGATTACTGAGCAGAGTTCCTGCTACAACCTAAACTGTTGTATTTGGCCTCTCTCAGCCTGTAGGGATTTTAATGATCTGATCCATGCCATATCTAACTATCCAGAAGAAAAACGTCTGATCCAGCAGTAAAAAAAAAAAAAAAACAAACAAACAAAAAGGCTGTACCACTTAGCTGAATGCAGGGAGAATTGCTTGGCTGTCTTATTGCTGATCCAAACGTTGCACAACTGCCTCTCCACATGCTTGCAATAGAACATGTGTCTGAAAAGCATCTGGTACCTTGTCAGTGCTTTCCTGGAAAGAAAGGAGCCATATTAAGCCCTTTTTTGATTGACAGACTAAGCTGTGAAGGTTGAGGCTGCTCAAAGGCAAAGAGACCTCACACAACATGATCCTTACACCTTTGAGTCTGCACCAAAGCAATCTGAACAGAAAAAAAAATCACAATGTAGCTATCCCAAAGATTTTCCCTCCAAGGAGTAACTCCTCCATACTTCCGGCCATCCACCTCCTTCCATTTCCTCAAGCCACCTGCAGAAAGGTTCCTCACATAGATACTGGGAAAGAGGGTTACAAGCCTGTGGTTATGTACCCACTGTACTAGGTCTGCTCTGAGCACTTAGAACGTTCACTAGGAGAAAAAATGCAAGCAAACTACAGGCAGCACCACCCTGCCAGCCATACACTGTCAGCAGCAGATGGGGATGCTTATTTATAGCTGCAGGGACTGGATTCAGGTCTGCCTTCAGACAGTTTAGTCTTAAGTGTCTACAGAGCTCCAACTGATCCAGCTCGTGAAGCCTCCCCAAACAGTATTTCCACTTCCATGGCTACCATCAGAGCTAAGAAAGAAGAGACATCATGTCAAGAGCATCATGTTGTCGTTAGAAAAGTCTATCAATTCATTTTTTTTGTTTTTAATGAAGGGACAAGCTAACTGCCAGCATCTAACAACTCAACATCTGTCACCCTCTTCCTGTAATGCTGCTTGTCCCATGTGCCCTAGCTCACAGTAGCAGGTCTGATAGTTCTGCAAGGAAACGAGGGGAAAATCCTTGCAGAAAAAAAATGAAACGTTCAATCCTTCATAAACCAAATGCAAAACAGCTTGCTCTAGCAATTCTAGCAGCTGCCTGCAACCAGGAATACCAGCAAGTGAAATATTTCAGCTTCCCACGTTTCAGAAATGCTGCAGTTCATACTTTCAGGAGAAATACCTCAGAAAGCCACAAATGAAAACCTGGGACCAGGCTGAGAAAGCCTCCTTGGATCTTTGTCTTCCCAGCATTTCAAATGGAAGTTTCACATTCCAAGCATGCCTGTCTTACACATGGTCAAGAGAAAATCCTTATGCCATAGCCTACAAGTGGAGCAAGCAGAGCCAAACAGCCCCCAAGCATTCCCTACTAGTCAACAACTTCCAACAGCATTTAACCACACAGGCATTCCAGAACTGTGCTTTGTGGAAAGCTGCTCCAAGCCCAGGTAAAAGCTTCACTGTGCTGTGGAAAGGTGCTCCAGCCCCAGACAAAAGCTTCTGCCTTTTGTGTTCTGATACTTTACCTGTTTATAATAAGGGATAGAGGCCACTTCACAATGTAGTCAAAGGAAAATGCTTCCAGACCGCTGAGAGAGAGCTCTGTGGGATCTGCACTGATAATGGCCTTTTCCTGTTTGGTTTCTATGGCCAGCACCCTCAAGAGTTGTGTTATGAGGTCATGGGGCATCAAGTCAATCTATAAAGGCAGAGCAGGAAAAAGAATAAAGCCCCAGAATACTCCCAGCTCCTAGCAACAGACACGAGACAGAAGTGCACTTATCAAAGTCATCAGGTCACCTAGGGAGTGTGAATGGCATGACCTGGACATTACAGCAGCAGACACCAGGGCAGTGTCACTGTGGTTTTTAGCAACTACATATGAAAAGCTGCACATGAGGCAGCAATGTGTGCTTGCAGACCAGAAGCCATTTGTCTCCTGGGCTGACCCCCAGCAGCATGGGCAGCAGGGGCAGGGAGTTCATTCTACTCCTCTGCTGTGCTCTGCTGAGACTCCCCTGGAGTGCTGGGGCCAGCTCTGGAGTCCTCAGCACAGACAGGAACCTGTTGGAGCAGGGCCAGAGGAGGCCACAGCAATGCTGGCAGGGCTGGAAGCCCTCTGCTGTGAAGCCAGGCTGGGAGAGTTGGGCTTGTTCAGCCTGCAGAGAAGAAGGCTCCATGGAGACCTTCTGGTAGCCTTTCAATACTTAAAGGAAGCTTTTAAAGAAGCTTTATAAGAGACTTATATATGTTATAAGAGGAATATATATATAATTATATATATTATAAAAGGGACATTTTACAAGGGTCTGTACTGATAGCACAAGGAATAATGGCTTCAAATTGAAAGAGGGTAGACCTAGATTAAACTTAACAAAGAAATTCTTCACTGTGAGGGTGGTGAGATTGGAATGGGCTGCCCAGAGGATGTGTAGATGCCCCCTCCCTGGAAGTGTTAAAGGTCAGGCTCAATGGGGCTTTGAGCAACCTGATCTAGTGGAAGGTGTCCCTGCCCAAGACAGGGGAGTTGGACTAGATGCCCTTTAAAGACAACTATCCTATGATTCAATGCTACTCCACCAATGGCTTTCCATTGCCCTTGGCCTCTACAAGACACTCCCCAGGCACACCCTCACGGCTATCCCATGCCTGTGCATTTACAGGCAGGACTTCTAATTAAGCACCTTCTGGTACTCCAGTGTGAGCAGCCAAGCTGCGAGTAAGCATAAGATGCACACTACTGCTCCCACCTCATCCTGAGATCACCCAAACCCACACTATCCATGGAAACCTGGCCCCCTGTTCAGGGTGGGTTTCTCCAGTTGCTAATCTGGGTGCAAGGACTGAAGGACAGAAAGTTTACAGGACAGTCATCAATTCTCTGCCACTGTACATGCAGCAGGTTCTTAGAGACACAGAGATATTCCCAAATCATGGCAAGCCTTCTGCTCAATGATCTTCTGCTTACACACACTCACCTTTAGATCATCCTTAAAAGGGTCTGTGTTGGCTGTGCTCATTCGCAAGGCTAATTCAAGCAGAGCCTCCAGCCTTGTAGTTATGATGTCATCTACAGGCTTCTTCAGTTCCTCTTCTGTAAGATCCATGAAATGAACAAAGAAGTCCCCTTGATCCATGAGGAAATAGTGTTTTATAGATCTGTTCAAGGAAAAATTGAGGGTGATTGTGGGTTTGAATACCTAAGTGGATCTATATTAAACCTACAGAAGCAATCAATTCAGCCAGCCTGATGGATCTGATCACAAACTTCTCCTTTTTGACCACTACACACACTCATAAATGATCCATCTGAGACTGTTCTTGCATCTACTTCCCCTCCTCCCTTCCTCCTCACTCAGGATACTTTTGTGCAGCCCAATCAGGGCTGCTGCTCTTCTTTTTTCTGTGAGAGGAATAAAAAGGCACCTTTTAATAACAACAAAAAAAAACATTCATAACATTACTGTCCTAAACAACACCCCAACCTCCATGCTATGCAGATATATCCAAGAGGCAGAATCTTCACAGAACCCCTGAATCCCAGCATACTGGGGATTGGAAGGAACCTCTGCAGATCACCCAAGTCCAATCCCTCTGCTAAAGCAGGGCACCAACAGCAGCTTGCCCAGGAGCACAATCGCCAGGGTGTGTTGGAAGCTCTCCAGACAAGCAGACTTCACAACTACTCTGGGCAGCCTGCTCCAGGCCTCCAGCACCCTCCCACCAAAGGATTTTCTCCTCCTGTTCAGGTGGAACCCCCCGTGTCCTTGTTTGTGCCCCTTGGCTCTTTTGAGCAAGTATATGTGCTGCTTTTTTAGATGCTCCAGGTACTCATGTTGACTTCTGCTGCAGCTGCAGCATCAACTTACACTTGGCACCAGGAAGAGCCAGCTGCTGTGGGGCACCAGACTGGATATAGCTTACAGGTGAGTTGAAGAATTAATTTTAGCACCTGTCCAGAAGATCACAAGTGAGAACTGCAGTTTTCAGAGGACCAATGCAGCCTTAACACAATGTGGCTACAAACTCCTGATGGTTATCAAGCTCAGCCTTTCTGATTCCCTGAGTCATCACTCTCTTGAATCAAGAAGTCCTGAGGAAGTGGTTAATTGAGGGCACAACAGGGAGGGGAGTGACATAGTTACTGTTGCTGCAACTTTTCCAAACCTGGCCCAAAGCATTCCCAAACAAGCACTTCTGCTGCCATTACTGCTCCAGCTTACACCTCCCAAGGGCATCTTCACAAAATCACAGAACATTAGAGGTTGGAAGGGACCTCCAGATATCATCAGGTGCAACACTCCCTGCTAGAGCAGGATCATCCAGGGCAGGCCACACAGGAACATGTCCAGGTTGACTTTAAAAGCGTTCAGAGAAGGAGCCTCCACAAGCTCTCTGGGCAGCCTGCTCCAGGCCTCCAGCACCCTTATAGCAGAGATGTTTCTCCTCATGCAGGCCACTTGGCAGGTTTGTTACACATAGCACAGAGCATTTTCTTTCAGACTGTGTCACTGGTTTGAAACACAGCCTCTGGTACCAGGTCTCAGACACAGTACAAACTATTTCACAACCAGCTGTCAAGCTGCAATTCCCTACTTGATCTGTTGCTGTCTTGGTATTCTGGATAACTCAGGTTCCTGCTTTTAGTGCTTTCTGAAGATAGCGATAAACGAAAAGTTTGATTGACACAAGGGAGCTGAAGTTCTCATGCTTGCATTTGCTGTCAGCTGACTATGTTACAAGAATCAAATCACAGGTTGTTAAAATTAAGTTTCAAAAAGGACAATGGTTAAGAAAAACTTGCACTGGGACTTTGGGCTTCTCTGTTCCAACCACCTGTGCTGGCATGAACTACAAACTACAGCATTTATTTGCTGAAATGGGTGATATCTAATGGTCACTTATTAACATCAAACTCCTCTTGATCAAACTATATGACATAGAGAAGGGATGTGGAACTGTTAGAGCAGGTTCAGGGGAGGCCACAACAATAATGTGGGGGCTGGAGCAGCTCTGCTATGAAGACAGGCTGAGAGAATTGAGGCTGTTCAGTCTGGAGAAGGTTCTGGGAGCCTTCTAGGATTTGAAAGAGGCTACATGAGAGGTGGGGAGGGACTTTTAACAAAGGTATGAAAGAGACAGGATGAAGGATAATGGCTTCAAACTGACACAGCTGGATTTAGATGAGATGACAGGAAGAAATTCCTTCCCAGGAGGGTGGTGAGGCACTGGAGCAGACAGCAGTTGTGGAGGCTCCAACTCTGTTCAAAGCCAGGCTAGATGGTGCTCAGATAAACCCTGTCCAGCAGGAGTCTCTGTCAATGGCAGGGGGGCTGGACTAAATGACCTTCAAGATCCCTTCTAACTCAAACCATTCTGTGATTCTGTGACATTAGAAAACTCCCTTTCCAAGCTGAAAAGACTTAGAGCCATGGGACAGGTCATGAGAAAGGAGGGAGATGCCCATACCTTGGGATGGGCATAGACAAATCCCTTCTGCCCTGACCTAGTTTTGACAACAGCCTTCCAAGGAAGTTGGACTGGAGACATCCAGACATCGTTCCCACCTAACACAAACATGATTTTACACGTTAAAAGAAAACCCAAATATTGTTTTTTTTCTAGGTCAGTCTTTCTAATGAAAATAGAGGGAATACAATAGCAACAACCCAACAAGAGAAGGTTAACTTCAGAAACTTATGATTCAACCTATTTAACATGCATTTAGTAATAGAAATCAAACCTCAGGTGAGCCACCAACTCTTTCTCCTCCATTAGGAAATCCAAAAGGACTTTGCTGGCATAGTTATAAGCTTTTTCTATTTGTTCCACATAGGCTCTCTCTTTCAAAGTGTAGATGACCTCCTTGGCCACAGGGCAGGTGACATCACGACCACATTCTCGCACTACATTTAAGTATTTCCCTGGAAGCAAAAAGAAAGAATAAGCCACATCCACACATAGCCTACAGGGAGATGTTCGCACCATTATCTCCAGGACAAAGGTCTCCTGTGAAATGCTAACATTGAGCTCTACTGAAAGCTGGAATGGTTTTAGAGGTAATGGAGAATTTTTAAATTAAGCACCTAGCAGCACATTTAAGCAGACAATTAGAAATGGGTTTTGCTTCCTAGTGGTGGTGAAACATCTCTGCAGACAGACAGACTTGGAAGGTCTGATGCTGCACTTCAGAAATAGCTTGGGGCAGGAGGCTTGGTTTGTACTTAGGGAAGAGAAGAATGGTAGCCATCATGTTGCCTGCTTGATCTAGGCACCAAATGAAATTCAGCACCTGTCCAGCTCCACTTAAAAAAGGCTGCTAGAAAAGTGTAACAAAATAGAGCATCAAGACAGCACAGAATCACTGGATCAGTGAAAAAATCTAGCTGGAAGAGACCTGCAAGCTCATCCAGTCCAACCCTCCACCCAGCACTGCAGGATCAACATCAAACCATGTCCCCAAGCACCAGCTCCACACATTGCTTAAACACCACAGGGATGGTGACTCCAGCACTGCTCTGGGCAGCTGTTGGCAGTTCCAATGTTTGAGAACCCTTCCAGTGCACAAATCTTTCCTAAGATCCAGCCTCAACCTCCCCTGGTGCAACCCCTCCTCATAGCCCAGCTGCTCCAGGCCATTCTCCAGCCTTGATGCCCTGCTCTGGACCTGCTCCAGCCCCTCATTGTCCTTCCTGGAGTGAAGTGCCCAGAACTTAGCACTCAAGGTGTGGGCTTAGTAGTGCTGAGCACAGGGGGATGACCCCCTCCTGTCCCTGCTGCCCACCCTGTGTCTAATCCAAGCCAGGGTGCCATTGGCCTGCTTGGCCACCTTTTCACACTGCTGATTCATATTTAATTGACAGTCAACCAGCACTCCCAGGTCCCTCTCCAAGTCCTCTTACTGCTGGACTCCCTCCACAGGTTATTTTCTTTCTAGGATCTGGGGTTCTTTTCCAAAACAATTCTTCTGTTGCCTTGAAAAGTTCAGCTGGACTACCTACCCCATAAACTGTGAATGCAGGATGTCATTTACTTTGTCTTTACACTAATGCTTGTATCAAGGGTCCTCTCCCATCTGAAGCATCTCTTTACCTACCTGTGCTTAGGATTTTGTCAGCCATTTTCTGCAAGAATGAGGGAATCTGTTGCTGAACAACAGTGTATCTTTGATCCCAGTACTTGTCATTGTAGTCTTCCTGAATCTTCTCCTTCTGCAGCTCATGTTCTTCCACCATGAACTCACTGAACAGTTCAAACAGAAGTTTAGAAGCAGGAAGTGGCACAATGAGGATCACTTTTTTTTTTTTACCTATAGAAGGTCTCATGAAAGTAAATTCTGTTAAGAAGCGAAATTAGTCTGTGTTTGTAGTAAGAGGAGAAGCATTACGCAGAGTGGTTCTTCTAAAGTATAAGCAGTTATAACACAAACAGTATTTTACAGTCCAGACATTCTTTGGCAGTCAGTGTAGAGGTAAGGAAGTGTCAGGCTGGGATCCAAATGAGTTAATGGCTCATTACATGAGGCCTTGCAGTTAGGATAAATGTGCTCTACTCTTAAGAGAAGCAGCGGAACATGGCAGCTCAGGAGGGTTTGGAATGCAGCCAAGAATGGATGTCCATGCTTCACAGAATGTTAGGGGCTGGAAGGGACCCTGAAAGCTCATCCAGCCCAACTCCCAGCCAGAGCAGGATCACCTATACCAGATTACACTGCATTGCATCTAGGCAGGTCTTGCATATATCCAGAGAGGAAAACTCCACAACTGCCCTGGGCAGCCTGTTCCATTGTTCTGTCACCCTCACAGTGAAGAAATTCCTCCTCATGTTTCCATGGAACTTCCTACGCCTCAACTTCCACCATTGCCTCTTGTCCTGTGTAAAGGGTTAACCCTCCTGGGGGGTGGATCTTGAACCTGACTCCAGGGGTAGTGGTTAGCCCACTCCCACTTCCCGTCTAGCCCCCTATATAAACAGAGGAACTTCCTGTTCAGGGATGTTGGTTCCCAAGCCTGCTCAGAGAACCATAGAATCGAGGTTGAAAGAGACCTCCACGTTCATCCAGCCCAACCTAGCACCCAGCCCTGTCCCATCAACCAGACCATGGCACTAAGTGCCCCATCCAGGCTTGGCTTCAACACCTCTCTCTCACCTGCCTGCCTGTTACCACCATCTTGTTGCCGCTGCTCCCGTTTTTTTACCACGTGGCCATCTTTCCGTGGTGGGCAAAACAAATCCTGATTCTGCCTCCATCCATTGCCATCAATCTGGTTGTATATATGTATATTTTGTATCTTGTTTTTTTTTCCCTTCCCTATACCTCTTTGTAACTCCCCTACCTTGCATACCTTCTCTTTATTGTTAAAGTTTTCTCTTTTAACTTCCAAATCTAAGTGAGACTATTTGGGTGTGTTTTACCTTTTCCCCTCTACATCTAATTCCTTTATTTCCAAAAGGGGGCAGAGGGGAAGGCATCCTAAAATTGTATTGGTTCTGTTAGCTATATATTGAGTCTCTGGGAAATTTAAACTAGAACCAAGACATCCTGTCACTGGGCATCACCAGCAGAGCCTGGCTCCATCCTCCTGGCACTCACCCTTTACATATTTAGAAACATGAATGAGGTCACCTCTCGGTCTCCTCCTCTTTAAGCTAAAGAGCCCCAGCTCCCTCAGCCTCTCTTCAAAAAGAAGATGTTCCACTCCATCAACCTTGTGGCTCTGCACCGCAGTCTCTCAAGCAGTCTTCTGTCCTTCTTGACTTGTTTGCATATGTTCCACTGAGACAAGGAAGTTTGGTGCATGCTGTCCAAAGGGGAATCGTATCTGGGGTCTCCATGACCCCCAGCTCAAGTGGTGGACAGAGCTGATGCTGCCTTTCCTTCTGTGTACATTGGTAGGCACCACTCTCCAGTGCTTTCCATTCATAGAAGACCCAAGAGCCAGAGCAGCTGAGACGTTGCCAGAATCCTCTGTGGTTATCTGCACCTTCAGCTATTCTTTTTCTCTTGGACAAATCTTATACATACAGACAGAGGTTTAGTTGAGCAATTAACAGTTACACCTCTTTTGGCATGAATCTCTTGTATAAGTCTCCTTAATTTGACCCAAACAATCATTCAAACCTTTTTCCCTTATCTTGGGTCAAGTGTGACATGACAGGAGGTTCGCTTCTGCCTCCTTCCTCAGCGTTGGGTAATAATTGGTGGGTAAGAAGCTGGGCAGCAGCCAGCAACGGGCACTGGCAGCCTAGAAAGCCAATGGCAGCCTGGGCTGTGTCCAAAGCAGTGTGTCCAGAGATGGAAGGAGGAGATCCTGCCCCTCTGCTCTGCTCTGGGGAGACCTCACCTGCAGCAATGTTTCCAGCTCTGGAGCCCTCAAGGCAGGAAGGACATGGACTTTAAGGAGAGGGTCTAAAGAAGGCCACAAAGATGATCAGAGGGTTGGAACACCTCTGCTACAAGGCCAGGCTGAGGGAGCTGGGGGTGTGCAGCCTGGAGAAGGCTCTGGAGTGACCTGCTGGTACCTGAAGGGGGCTACAAGAACGCTGTAGAGAAACTGTTTGCAAAGGCCTGCAGGGACAGGATGAGGTACAAGGGCTTGAAATGAGAGCAGAGCAGACTTAGATTTTATGTGAGGAGCAAGTTCTGCACTATGAGAATGTCCCTGCTGGCTGCAGGGAGACTAGACTGGGTGACCTTTGGAGGTCCCTTCCAACCCAGACCATTTTGTAATTCTGTGATATAACTAATTTTAACAATTTTGAGTTTTACTCTCCTTAGGATTCTGAAAACGTAGGAACAGAAACAATATCTCAACTATTAAACACAGGAAAATGCTTTGCTCAGTTTTCGTATCTGTGCCCCACAAGAAGAGAGCTCATCCCTGTTGTGAACAGGATGAGGATGTAAGAGGAGAATACTTAGAATCATAGAATCATTTTAGTTGGAAAAGTCCTTTGAGATCACCCAGTCCATTCTCTATCTCCACCAAGGCTCAGGTTAGCCTATGGCCCTCAGCACCACAGCTCTGTCTCTGTCTCTTCAAAACACCTTCAGGAATGGGGATTCAACCACCACCCTGGGTAGCCTTCGCCAGTGGCTGAGAACCTGTTCAGGGAAGAAGTTTCTTCTAACATCCAGCCTAAACCCCTTCTGGTGCAACTTGAGGCTGTTTCCTCTCATCCTACCACTTGTTAGTAAGGAGAGGAGACCAACCTCCACCTGGCTCCAACCTCCTGTCAGGCAGCTGTCAAGAGCAATGAGGTCTCCCTTCAACCTCCTCTTCTCCAGCCTGAACACCACCAGGTCCATCAGCTGCTCCTCCCCAGCCCTGTCCCCGAGATCCTACACTAGATGCACAGAGCAGAGGGACAGGTGCACTCAAAAAGCAGAAGTGAAAGACCCAAATGGCATTTCTTAATTCCTAAATTTCATTTTCATTCCCTAGCTGTTCTTTACCTGTAGGGATCATTGATGATGCCTCGATAGATCCACTTCTCCAGAATTTCAAAGTAAGGCACGCTGGCTGCCTTGGTTAAATACAGGCACAGCTCTTGGGCCTGGCTGTCCCCTGTGTAATTGAAAGTCTTGTCGTGGAGTAAGCTCAAGGTTGATCCTCCCATGCACTCCCCTTTATCCACAGAAGTAGCTAAAATTGAAAAACACACGTGTAAGATACAAAGCTGACACAGCTTGATTGTAATGAAGTTAGCAGCTGTTTAGCAGGATACCATAGTGGAGACCCTCAGGGGTCAGTACGGGACCAGTGTGGCACAATCTGAGGATAAGGGCACAAAGGACAGTGCCAGCAAGTTTGCTGATGACACCAAAGTGGGCGGTGGCTGAGAGCTCTCAGGCTCTGCTGCCATTCAGCCAGACCTCGACAGGCTGCGGAGCTGGGCAGAGAGCAATAGAATGAAATCCAACAAGGGCAAGGGCAGAGTGGGGCACCTGGGAAAGAACAACTCCATGAAGCAGTAGACATTGGAGACTGAGCTGTTGGAAAGCAGCACAGAGGAGAGGGACCTGGGGATGCTAGTGGACAGAAAGATCCTCAAGAGCCAGCAACGTGAACAATGTGAGTGGTGAGCAGGTCAAGAGAGGTTCTCCTGCCCCTCTGCTCTGCCCTGCTAAGGCCACATCTGGAATCTTGTATCCAGTTCTGGGCCCCTCAGGTCAAGAAGGACCTCAGGGAACTGCTTGAGAGAGTCCAGCCCAGAGCCTCCAAGCTGCTGCAGGCAGTGGAACATTTCCTGTGAGGCCAAGCTATGGGAGCTGTGGCTTGGAGCTTGGAGCAGAGGAGCCTGAGGGCTGCCCTCATTGCTGATAAAATACGTGCAGGGTGAGTGCCCAGTGGATGGAGCCAGGCTCTGCTTGGTGACGCCCAATGACAGCACAAGGGGCAATGGTGGAGGTTGAGGCATAGGAAGTTCCATGGAAACGTGAGGAAAAGTGAGGGTGATAAAATACTGGAGCAGGCTGCCCAGGGGGGTTGTGGAGTCTCTGTCTCTGGAGATGTTCAAAAACAACTTGGACACACTGATGTGTGACCAGCCCTGGCAGGGGATTGGACTGGATGATCTTTGGAGGTCTCTTCCAACCCCTAACATACTGGGATTCTAAGTCACAGATTTCCATGCCAACTGTGAATGTGCAAGGCCATTCATTGCACCATGCCACCACATGTCCCAAAATGAAAATCCAGGTGATCTGCAATCTGAAAAAAAAACAATAACCAAACCCAAGCCTTCAGAGAAGAGGAACCAAACATAGGCAGACACAAGGTATGTGGTGTCTTAGACTGAAAAAGTCTTCTACACTAAGGGGACCACACAGAGATACACTTTCTAGGTGGTAATGGAAGAAACACTTCACTCTGAGTGAAGTAGACAGGGGTGGATTGTGCTAGTTTGAGCCCAGCTAGCATGTTTTGGTGAGAAGAACTAGATGATAGGCTGAGAAATGAAAACAATGGTGAGGTCTACTTCGCTCACAGTCTTGCTGAGATGTGTATAAAAGAAAAGCAAAACAAAGATTAGATTAAGTCACTTGCTTGCTGGTTTCGCTGGGAGCTTTTGCATGCTGGGGAGCTCGTGGCTGAACTCCATCTTGCTTTCTAACCTCACCCTCCCTTTGCTTTTGTGGCTGATNGACTTCAGAAACTTCTGCTCTCCAAAAACCTTTTAAGCTATAACACTGAAGTGGCCATGCACACAGCTCAAACACCAGGACTGCAGAGGGAGTGTTCCCAAAGACCCGCAGGGACAATGGTGTGAAATTATAGCAGAGCAAATTGTGAAGGGTGGTTGAGCACTGGAACTGGTTGCCCAGAAAGGTAGTTGAGGCCCCATCCCTGGAGATATTCAAGGTGAGGCTGGACTGGGCTGTGGGCAGCCTGATCCTAGTTGAGGATGTCCCCTCAGACCATTCTAAGATTTAGGTAGGTAGATGCTGCAATTTGTACTTTGACATCACAAAAGCCAGGTAGGGACAGGGGAACAGAGTACACTGCAGTGAGTTTCAGTTGGAAGTGAACCTTCATGTAGTTGTGACTGGGATTGCCATGTTCCAAAACCCTGAACTGTTTCAGGAAATATGAAGACCAAAAGGGATGATCCAAGTCCAGACTGTAAACCGAAGAGATGTGTACATCCAGATGAATTCTCTTGCCTCAGCAGTATTCTTACAGAACCACAGAACTGTTTTGCTTGGAAAAGCCCTTCAAGAACATTCAGTCCACCCATTGTCTAACTCTACCAATTTTGGTGCTAAATCACAGCCCTCAGCACGGATGACAAAGACAGGGCAGGGACACCTCACACTACATCAAGTTGCCCAGAGCCACATCCAGCCTGGCCTTAAAAACAGCCAAGGATGAGGCTTCCACCAACTCCCTGGGCAACCTGTGCCAGTGTCTCACCACCCTCATGGTGAAGAACTTCTTCCTAACATCCAATCTCAATCTCCCCTCCTCTAGCTTGGATCCATTTACCCCAGTCTTATCACTACCCCACACCCTAAAAGGTCCCTCTCCAGCTTTCTTGTAGCCCACTTCGGGTACTGGAAGGCCAGAATAAGGTCTCCTCAGAGCCTCCTCCTCTCCAGACTGAATCACCCCAACTCTCTTGTCTGAATGTCATTTCTCCACTATCCAGAGGAGATGCTATGTGTGCTAGTTTGAGCCTAGCTAGCATGTTTTGGTGAGAAGAACTAGATGATAGGCTGAGAAATGAAAACAATGGTGAGGTCTACTTCGCTCACAGTCTTGCTGAAATGTGTACAAAAGAAAGGCAAAACAAAGATTAGGTCACTTGCTTCCTCTCTTGGCTGGGAGCTTCTGCCTGCTGGGGAGCTTGTGGCTGCTGGCTGGACTCCATCTTGCTTTCTAGCCCCACCCTCCCTTTGCTTGGCTGCTTCACCTTGCTTTTTAACCCTTTTGGCCGAACCTCCATTCTTCTTTAGGACTGGGGTAAGGCTGAGAGGGGTAGGGGGAAGGTGAGGGGTGGTTGAGAGCCCCTCCTGGGGACTCAGGTTTCTGGGAGGGGATTTGTGTCTGTATTACCTTTTTACACTGTATCTTTCTGTCTATATCTGTATATACTGTAAATATCTGCTTGTAAATTGTGCCAGCTGTAAATATAAGCTTCATTCAAATTTCCAGAGCCAACTGAGTCTAGTCTGGGTGATTTCTAAAGTTGTGGAGGGCGAGGGATACCCAAACCATCACACTACGAGACTCCTCTTGGAGGAGCACAAAACCAACATCAATAGGATAAAAAGTTACAAGAAATGCAGCTGCAGTTGGAGACAGAGGAAGAAGTGTTCACAAAAAAAAAAACCCAGTGGTGAAGCTGTGAGAAAGGAGCTGGAATGGTGGAGGATCTCCAGCGATGGGGATACTCCAGACTGACCTGGACATGGTGAACATGGACTTACCAAGTGAAGCAAGGATCTCCAGGGTCCTCATTGTGGGCTGGATATAAAACCAGAGTTTCTGCAGTGAGAGAAGTCCTTGTCTCTGGAGATGCTCCAGCTGGGTAATGAGTATCATGTATTCCTTGATCAGAGTCCGCATGGCTGCAGCCAGAGCATGATTTACCTGTCCATACTCAAAGGAAGACTTCTCCTCTATAAACCTGTAAAACAGCAAAATGGAAAACCTTTCAGGCAAGGCATCTTCTATCATTCCCACAAATTCCTCCTTCAGGACAATGTATATGAATTACAGAATTGTCAGGGTTGGAAAGGACCTCAAGAATCATCCAGTTCCAATCCCCCTGCCATAGGCAGGGACACCTCACACTAGACCAGGTTGTCCAGAGCCACACCCAGCCTGGACTTAAACACTTCCAGAGATGAGGGTTCCACCATCTCCCTGCGCAACCTGTTCCAGTGTCTCACCACCCTCATGGTGAAGAACTTCTTCCATGGTCCATGGGACCAGATGGGAACCATCCTAGGGTGCTGAGAGAGCTGGCAGATTTGCTGGCCAAGCCACTTGCCATCATTTATCAAGAGTCCTGGCTCTCTGGAGAGGTTCCTAATGATTGGAAGCTGCCAATGTGATGCCCCTCCACAAGAAGGGCCAGAGGGAGGAACTGGAAAATGACAGAGCTGTCAGCCTGACCTCAGTGCCAGGCAAGATAATGGAACAGATCATCCCTAGTGCAATTACAGGGCACTTACAGGATGGTCAAGGAATCAGACCCAGCCAGCATGGGTTTAGGAGGTCCACATCCTACCTAACAAACCTGATCTCCTTTTATGATCAGGTTACCACCTGGTGAATGTGGAGCAGGCTGTGAGTGTAGCCTACCGGGACTGCAGCAAAGCCTTTGACACTGTCTGCCACAACAAGATCCTGGCACAGCTGCCAGCTCTTGGCTTGGACAGATTCACTCTGGTATGGGTCAAGAACTGGCTGGAGGGTCAGGCCCAGAGAGTGGTGGTGAATGGTGCCACATCCAGTTGGCAGCTGTCACTAGTGGTGTGCCTCAAGGATCAGTGCTGGGCCCGGTCCTGTTCAATATCTTTATTGATGATCTGGACCAGAGGATTGAGTCCAGCATCAGTGAGTCTACAGATGACACCAAGTGAGAAGCAGGCGTGGATCTGTTGGAGGGTAGGAGAGTCCTGCAGAGGGACTCTGACAGGCTGGATGGGTGGGCAGAGGCCAATGGGATGAGACTGAACAAGGCCAAGGGCAGGGTTCTACACTTTGGCTGCAACAACCCCAAGCAGCACTACAGGCTGGGGACAGAGTGGCTAAGAGTACCCAGGAAGAAAGGGACCTGGGGGTGCTGGCAGATAGTAGCTGAAGATGAGGCAGCAGTGTGCCCAGGTGGCCAGGAGAGCCAATGGCATCCTGGCATGGACCAGGAAGAGTGTGGCCAGCAGGACAAGGGAGGTTCTTCTGCCCCTGTACTCAGCACTGCTCAGGCCACATCTTGAGTGCTGTGTCCAGTTCTGGGCTCCTCAATTCAAGAGATATTGAGGTACTGGAACATGTCCAGAGAAGGGTGACAAAGCTGGTGAGAGGCCTGGAGCACAGCCCTGTGAGGCGAGGCTGAGGGAGCTGGGGGTGTGCAGCCTGCAGAAAACAAAGAGGTCTCAGGGCAGACCTCATTGCTATCTGTGACTACCTGAAGGGAGGCTGTAGCCAGGTGGGATTGGGCTCTTCGCACAGGCAACCAGCAACAGAACAAGAGGACACAGTCTCAAGCTGTGTCAGGGCAGGTCTAGGCCAGATGTGAAGAGGAAGTTGTTGGCAGAGAGAGTGATTGGCATTGGAATGGGTTGCCCAGGGAGGTGGTGGAGTCACCGTCCCTGGACGTGTTGAAGCAAAGCCTGGATGAGGCACTTAGTGCCATGGTCTGGTTGGTTGGACAGGGCTGGGTGCTAGGTTGGGCTGGATGAGCTTGGAGGTCTCTTCCAACCTGGTTGATTCTATGATCCTATGATTCTACCATCTAATCTAAATCTCCCCTCCTCTAGCTTGGATCCATTCCCCTTAATCTTATCACTACCCGACACCCTAAAAAGTCCCTCCCCAGCTTTCTTGTAGCCCCCTTCAGGTACTGGGAAGGCTCCTTGGAGCCTCCTCTTCTCCAAAATGAACAACCTCAACTCTCTCAGCCTGTCCTCATAGGACAGGAGCTCCAGCATCCAGCCAGCATTGGGAAGGACACCAGACTTCACCTGGAGTTCCACACTTCTTCCATGTACCCCTGCCTAATTTCCACCAAAAAATTCCTAGGACAGAAAACTGATGTTTTCTCTCAAACTGCAGAGGAACTGGAATCATTTGCAAAACCACCATGTAGAAAGAAGAGGAGGCTCAAGGCAGACCTTACTGTTCCCTGAAAGGAGGTTGTGGAGAAGTTGGTGCTGGTCTTCTCTCACAGGTGATTAGAGATAGAACAAGAGGGAATGGCCTCAAGCTGCAGCAGGGCAGGGTTAGGCTGGATATCAGAAAAGGTTTTTCACAGCAATAATGGTCAGGCACTGGCACAGGCTGCCCAGGGAAGTGGTGGAGTCACCAACCCTGGAAGTGTTTAAAGGTGGTTTAGATATGGTGCTTGAGGATATGGTTTAGGAGTGACTTCTGTAAAGCAGGGTCAGTGGTTGGATTTGGTGATCCCAGGGTTGTTTTTTTTTTCCAACCTGAATGACTCTATGATTCTAAAAGAGATAGCCAGGATTTTCAAGGTGATTGTCTTTGCATAAGCAACATCTCAGAGGGCAGGAAAAGATCTCAAAAGGAAACAAATGCACCCAGACATGGTAGGAAGGCATTGCTGATAGCTTCTGACACCACATGCCACATTAGGGATTCATCTGACCAGAATGTTTCCCAGCATGTTAGTGGAGAGACAGATGCTTCTGAACACAGGTCCTATCATATGGAAGGGGACGTGTGATTGGCTGAGTCACTGAATGAAAAATACTTTCTCATTGATGGTCTTTTAGGGACTTTGAATCAAAGACAGACATCTACCTACCGCTCCTATAGACAGTGGGACCGAGGGCACCATCAGCAAGTTTGCAGTTGACACCAAGCTGCGTGGTGCTGTCGATATGCCAGAGGGACAGGCTGGCATCCAGAGGGACCTGGACAAGCTGCAGAACTGGGCCCAGGTGAACCTCATGGGGTTCAACAAGAGCAAGCGTAGGGTGCAGCAGCTGGGCCAGAACAATCCTCAGTACAGGCTGGGGCAGGAGGTGGGAAAAAGCAGCCCTGAGGAAAAAGACTTGGGGCTGGTGGTGAGAAGCTGGACAGGAGCAGGCAGTGTGAGCTTGCAGCACAGAAGGCAAATGGCAGACTGGGCTGCATCCAAAGTAGAGGTGGAGAGAGGGGATCCTGCCCCTCTGCTCGGCTCTGGGGAGACCTCACCTGGACTACTGCATCCAGCTTTGGAGCCCTCAGCACAGGATGGACATGGACCTGATGGAGAGTGTCCAGAGGAGGTCATGAAAATGATCAGGGGGTTGGAGCAGCTCTGCTATGAGGACAGGATGAAGGAGCTGAGGGTTAGTGAGGTGTACCTTTGATTAGGACCTTCTAACTATTACTTAAGGTAGCCACCAAAACCTAGGCAGCAGCAGGTTCTCCTGCTCAGAAGCACAGAAAGCTTGTCTCAGTCTTGGATGCTTGAATACAAAAAGCAAGAAACATGGAGAAATTCAGAGAGAAGCCAAAATAAACTGATAGAGCCTAGCTGCACCACCCATGCAGGACCAAAGCCAAGGTGAGATCAAAGAAGAAGAGAAGTGGCAGCACAGAGGAGAAACTCAACAAAGAATTGTAGCTGAAACCAACTCAAAGAAACTGTTCTTATTTTAGAGTCCCAGAGGTTCAATTAAGTTTGGAAGCTAATATCTGCACAATGACAGATCCTCTGTTCTACAAGGTGATGCTCAAAAGGGGAACATTCTCCTCTGATCAGAGTCAGCTTGGTACCTGGTGACAGCAGAGTAGCTTGCTGCCACAGGCAGAATCCTAGTCACCAGCTCTTTAATGGACAAGTCCAAGTTTGGATCGACTGCAAAGGCTCGGCTCTGCCTGCCGATGAGAGGCTGTGCTGTGATGTATCTTCCATCCACACCGATCAGAACATAGAGCAAGTCCTCCACAATCATGGATTCTTGGGATGCCAATGGCAAAGTTCCTGTTTTCAGGGAGAGAGGAAGAAAAGTGCACAGTCAGAACATGCTGCAATATACCTGATTGTCCATCCATAGCACACAATCATAGAATGGTCTGGCTTGGGCCATAGAACCACAGAACCATAGAATGGTTTAGGTTAGAAGGGACCTCAAAGATCATTCAGTTCCAACTTCCTGCCATAGACAGGGACACTTCCCACTAGAACAGGTCACTCAAGGCCTCATTCAACACTGCCTTGAACACCTCCAGAGAGGAAGCATCCACAACCTCTCTGGGCAACCTGTGCCAGTGTCTCATCACCCTCACTGCAAAGAATTTCTTCCTCACATCCAGTTTCAATCTCCCCTCTGCCACTTCAACCCCATTTGTCCTCCTCCCGGCATTACCAGACCTTGTCAATAGTCCCTCCTTAGCCCTCCCGTATCCCCCTTCAGATCCTGGAAGGCCATTCCAAGGTATCCTGGAAGACTTCTCTTCTCCAGGCTGCAGAGCCCCAGCTCTCTCAGCCTGTCCTCATAGCAGAGCTGCTGCAGCCCTCTGAGCATCTTGGTGGCCTCCTCTGGACTGGCTCAAACAGTTCCATGTCCTGCTTGTGTTGGGGACTCCAGAACTGCACACAGTGCTCATGGTGGGGTCTGAGGAGAGCAAAGCCAAGGGGCAGAATCCCTTTCCTTGCCCTGCTGCCCACACTGCTCTTGCTGCAGCCCAGCACAGGGTTGCTGTCTGGGCTGCACTCACACTGCAGGCTCGTGTTGAGCTTTTCATCACCCCAGCCCCCCAGGTCCTGTTCCTCAGGGCTGCTCTCAGCCATTCCCCACCCAGCCTGGAGTTGTGCTTGGGACTGTGCCCACCTAGATGCAGGACCCTACACTTGGCCTTGTTGCATGTCATGAGGTTGGTCTGGGTACACCTCTCCAGCCTGTCAAGGTCCTGCTGGATGGATCCCTGCCCTCTAGCAAGTCGACTGTGCCACACAACTTGGTGTCATCTGTAAATCCAGTTCAACTCTCTGCACTCAGCAGGGACATCCTCCACTTGAAGCAGGTTATCACAGCCCTGTCCAGTCTCACCTTAACTATCTCCAGGGATGGGACCTCAACCACCTCCCTGGGCAACCTGCTGCAGTGTTCCGGCACCATCATGGTAAAGAATGACAGAACATTAGAGGTTGGAAAAGATGTCCAAGCTCACCCAGTTCAACTCTCGACCCAGCACTGCAGAGTCAACACTAAACCATGTCCCTAAGCACCAGCTCCACACACTGCTTAAAGACCTCCAGGGATGGTGACCCCAGGTTCTGCCCTGGGCAGCCCATTGCAATGTCTGAGAACTCTTCCAGTGCAGAAGTATTTCCTGATGTCTATCCTGAACCTCCCCTGGTGCAGCTTGTGACCACTTCCTCTGCTCCTATTGCTTGCCATCAAGGAGAAGAGATTTGTGCACAATTCTGTATTGAAGAACAAATGGTTCTAACTTGCCAGGAACCCACCCTCACACCACATCCTAAAAAGCCCCAGCAGAAATGCACTGGTGCACAAACTCTTCAAGGGCACCTCCAAGAATGAGCCTACTGTTCTCATGTCCTCCTTAAACACAGCCAGGCTC
Source organism: Tricholaema leucomelas (assembly GCA_013400475.1). Taxonomy (NCBI): domain Eukaryota; kingdom Metazoa; phylum Chordata; class Aves; order Piciformes; family Lybiidae; genus Tricholaema lacrymosa; species Tricholaema leucomelas. The sequence goes on from WAAF01019489.1 coordinate 24,736, forward strand.
CTCTGCTCCAAGCTCCCAGCCCCACCTCCCTTAGCCTGGCCTCACAGGCAGATATTCCACTGCCTGCAGCAGCTTTGGGGCTCTGGGCTGGACTCTCAAGCAGTTCCCTGAGGTCCTTCCTGACCTTAGGGGCTCAGAACTCGACGCAATACTCCAGATGTGGCCTCACCAGGGCAGAGTAGAAAGGGAGAAAAACCTCTCTTGATTTACTCACTCCAGGCTGCCCTTGGTCTTCTTGGCCACAAGGACACATTGCTGGCTCTTGGGCATCCTTCTGTCCATCAGCACCCCCAGGTCCCTCTCCACTGTGCTACTCTGCAACAGCTCAGTCCCCAATGTATCCTGCTCCGTGGAGTTGTTCTTCCCAACTGCATTCAATTTCTCCCCTCCCAGCTCTGCAGCCTGTCTAAGCCTTGCTGAACAGGAAACTCAAACCCAGGGATCAACACTGGGGCTGAAATTGAGCATAGAAGAAACTCTGTCTACCATGCAAGTTTGTCTTTTGTTGTTTGTTTGCTTGGTTTTTAAACTCCACTCTTCATCTATTTTAAACCCCATTTTTCATCTGCAAAGTGCAGGGAACACAGTCTTACTTTCCCTCTGAGTGCCATGAAGTGTTAGTCACACCTCTAAAGGAGTACAAACCAGGTTGCTTAGGGAGATGGTTTGGACACCATTCCTGGATGGAGTTGGCTTTGGGCTGGACAGGGCTTTGGGCAACCTGATCTGGTTGATGATGTCCCTGCTGAGTGCAAAGGGGGTCGCCCTGGATGATCTTTGGAGGACCCTTCCAACCCAGAGCATTGTGTGATTCTATCAAAAGGCACAGTATGTATCACATACCTATGGGTACCGTTGTGTCAGTGCTTAAATTGACACCAGTTAAGAAATCACCAACCAGTGCAGGTCTCTCATACACCCAGGATGGAAATATTGGGATGGGCTGGCCAGAATTCCTCTTTTTCTGTTTATCTCGGAGGATTTTTCGTGTGAGCTCAAGAGGCTGTTGATAAAAGAAAGAAATAAAATAGATCTTCAGAGTCACAGACTGCTTTGGGTTGGAAGGGACCAGTCCAACCCTCCTGCAGTCTGCAACTAAAGCAGGTGGCTCAGAGCCCCAAATAACCTGACCTGCGATGGTTCCAGAGGTGAGGCTTCTACCACCTCTTTGAGAAACTTGACCCATGGTCTCACCACCTTTGGCATAAAAAATGTCTTATTTATATTTAAGCCTCCCTCTTTCCATTCAAACCATCCCTCCTTCTTCTGTCACAACAGACCCTTCTCAAGAGCTTGTCCCTAGCTTTGTACTGGGCTCCTTGCAGCACTGAAAGGCCACCAGAAGGTCTCCATGGAGCCTTCTCTTTTCCAGGCTGAGCAAGTCCAAGTCTGCCAGCCTGGCCTCACAGTAGAGGGCTTCCAGCCCTGCCAGCATTGCTGTGGCCTCCTCTGGCCCTGCTCCAACAGGTCCCTCTCTGTGCTGTGCTGAGCACTCCAGAGCTGGTGCCAGCACTCCAGGGGGAGTCTCAGCACAGCAGAGGAGTAGAATGAACTCCCTGCCTCTGCTGCCCATGCTGCTGGGGATGAGCCCAGGACATGGCTAGGGCTGGGCTGACAGTTTTGTACCCCCCAGCGCCCCCAAGTCCTATACATGTGAGCAGAAGACAAAGGTTTTTTGCACCAAATGCAGGAAGAGATATTACCTGCAGCACACTGGAGCTGGCTGCGACACTGCCCAGCTGCTTGCGCAGCTCCTCAAGCTCCTGCGGAGATATCTTGGAAGTAGACGTAGGGATGGAAAAATTTGTGCTGCCACTGGCTGATGAATTTGCTGCTAGTTCTGCCCTTTCCTTAGCATTTTGTTGCAAATACTGGAGTGTCTGTGCACACAAGCAATAGAAAAGCTTTTGTGAAGGTTGGTCAGCACACACTAAAACATTAAACATAGGGACATAGGATGGCTCTGCTGAATTTGAGGCCACAGCTGGACTCCTGGGTACAGTGCTGGCCTCTCCAGTTCAAGAGACACAGGGAACTACTGGAGACAGCCCAGAAGCTACAAAGATGCTGAGGGGCCTGGAGCATCCCTGTGATGAGGAAAGGCTGAAGAAGAGGAAAAGTGACCAATGCTCGGCAAGAGGTGTAAGAACCTGTGGAGGGCAAGAGGCTGGGGCCAGACTTGTCAGTGGTGCCCAGGGCCAGGACAAAGGGCAGTAGCCACAAACTGGAACCCAGGACGTTCCACCTGAGAAGGAAGAGAAAGTGGTTTGGTGTGAGGGTGTTGGAGGCTTGGAGCAGCCTGCCCAGAGGTTGTGGAATCTCTTTCTCTGCAGAGACTTCAAACCCACTTGGACACTGTGACCCTGGGCAAGATGCTGTGGGTGTCCCTGATCTAGCAGGACAGGATAATCTCCTTCCAATCCCTACCAAGCTGGAATTTGGGGATTGTGTCAATCAGACTTTAGCTGTGCCAGCTTCCCGTGTCTTTGTGGTTTCTATCAAGAGAAGTTGTGGGTAATGCTTCCATAATGTCAGTAAATGCTAGAAAGGGTTACCAGATGATTTCAAACACCACCACCACCATCACCACAGAAAGCAGGCTGTACTTAAAACCCCTGCATTGCTACTACTGCTTGCACACTTACAACACACTCAGCTCAAAAGGAGAAACAAACCTCTTTGTCTTCTGTGAGTTTTGACAGCAAATAAACTAAAGAATCCAGATGTCTGGTGTTTTTAGACTTCAGCTCATCATACTTCTTTAAAAACTCTTCTGGAGTTCGTGAGAACTCTGCTATTTTCACCTGTAAAACACCACAGCAACATCAAATGCCTCATGGGCCTCATTACTGCAGCAGTCTGAAAAAGAAGCATTGTGAAAGGACGAGACAAAGCACAGGCTGCTGCACGAGTGCTTCAGGGAATGGGTTTTGGATTGAATATTGCAGTACTGGTTTCCCACGAGTAACTATGGTGGAGGAAAGTGATGGTGCTGGCACTTCAGGTGGTGAAGAAGGGTCTGGTGGAGAGAAAAGATGAAGGTAAGCACAGTAAGGCTCACTTTGCACATGCTCAGTTTGAAGCTCCTCTATCAGCAAGTTTATGAAGGGCTTCGGCACTGAAGAAGCCATGTCTGGACACTGGGTCTACTCTGAGGGACCCACTAGCGAGAGAGACCTAAACAAACTGGCCTGACACCAGTGCAGAGCAATGGATACGATGGGAGGTGCTGCCCAAAGGAGTTACACACCCTGCTCTCAGAGGCACAGTAAAGCACCACAGGCACTGCCACAACCTGCAACAGGGGCAATCTGGAGTTGAAGGATACATGCACTCCACAGAATCATAGAATGGCTTAGGCTGGAGGAGACCTTAGAGATCATCTAATCCAACCTCACTGCCATGGGCAGGGACATCTCTCAACTAGGGCAGACTGAACTTCAGTCGATAAGCCATTTTCTAGTTTGACTGATGGCTTGCTTTAAAAAAAGGACCATGAGAAGCAGCATTATGGCCAGAGAAGTTTGCCTGGCCATGAGAGCATCAGATTTTAATGCCTAATGGCTGGGTGATACCCAGGAATAAAATCAAGTTACCATTTTTCATTTGTTTTATTCCTCCAGAGGACAATCTCTCTAATTTAAAATTTGAAACAATAATGGCAGGCCCAAAATAAAGTCCTTCTTTGAACTTCCAAATCCTACAATCCTAACAACACTTCCCACGCTCTCTAATCAACCCCTTCAAGATGCAAGGATTTTACCCTTTTTTTTTTTTTTTTTTTTAATAGAATCTTTCTACTTTATACCCTAAATTGAGATTCCAGAACAGATTAGCCACCAGTGAGGCTGAACCTCAGATACTGGGTTCAGGTTTGGGCTGTCACTACAAAGAGGTGCTACAAGGAGCTGCTGGAGCACGTCCAGAGAAGGGAAACAAAGCTGGTGCAGAGTACAAGTCTTGTGAGGAGCAGCTGAGGGGCCTGGGGTTGTTCAGCTTGGAGAAAAGGAGGCTTTTCTCACCTTCTCTCTCTACAAGTCCCTGAAAGGAGGTTAAAGCCAGGCAGGAGTCAGACCGAGTTACTTCTCCCAAGTAACAAGTGACAGGATGAGAGACAACGGCCTCAGGTTGCACCACAGAAGGTTTAGGCTGGACATCAGAAGAAAATTCTTCACTGGAAAGGTTCTCAACCACTGGCAGAGGCTGGCCAGGGAGGTGGTTGAATCCCCATCCCTGGAGGTGTTTCAAAGCCACAGAGCTGTGATGCTGAGGGCCATGGACTAGCCCCAGCCTTGGTGGAGCTAGAGGATGGACTGGGTGATCTCAATGGGCTTTTCCAAATAAATTGACTCTATGATTTCTTTCTTTTTAATCAGTATCAACATGACTTCAGCACTGTTCTCTGAACAACCTGGGACAGCTATCACCTCTCCCACCACATGTCCAGCTCCCCACCCATAAAAGTCACAGAATCACAGAAAACATCCAATTTGAAGAGGCTTCCAATCTTACCCAGTCCAACCCTTGACCTAGCAATGCAGGGTCAACACTAAACCATGTCCCTAAGCTCCAGGTTCACAGGGTGCTTGAACACCCCCAGGGATGGTGACTTCAGCACTGCCCTAGGCAGACCATTCCAATGTTTATGAACCCTTTCAGTGAAGAAATATTTCCTAGCATCCAGCCTGAACCTCCCCTGGGGCAGCCTGAAGTTGAGTTACCTCATTACAGAGTAAGGAAAAGGCAGATCACATCACCAGGAGAAATCCCACTGAGGATCCTGAATGTCTCCTTAGGGAAGAGAGTGCTTTCAGAGCTGATGGAACGTTTACCAACAACTGCCAAAGAACTAAGCCACCTCATGAGTCCTGCCTACCCACTGCAAGCTCAGATATGATGACAGGGCCATGAGGATGATCAGAAGGCTGAAGCTCCTCTGCTACGGAGCGAGACTGACAGGGTTGGGGTTGTTCAGTCTGGAGAGGAGAAGGCTCCCAGGAGACCTCACTGTGGCCTTCCAGTATCTGAAGTGGGCTACAAGAAAGCTGTGGAGGGACCTTATAGGATGTCAGGTCACCCCACAGAAGTGGGGGGAATGGAGCAAAACTAGAGGAGGGGAGATTGAGACTGGACATTAGGAAGAAGTTCTTCACCATGAGGGTGGTGAGATGCTGGAACAGGTAGGTGGTGGAAGCTCCTTCCCTGGAGGTTTTTAAGGCCAGGCTGGCCTTAAAAGAAGGCTCTGAAGAACCTGATCCAATGTGAGGTGTCCCTCCCCATGGCAGGGGATGGGAACCGGAAGATCCTTTCCAGCCCTGACAATTCTATGGTTCTGTGACATTAGGCTCACCTTGGCACTGTGTGCAGAGACGGTGGTGGTGACATAAGGGGTTCTGTTCTTCTGCAGAAGATCAATGTAGATTTCAGCTCCTTCCCCACCATGCACTCGCAGCAAGCTGAGCAGCTCATTGACATCATGGTGAATGCGGAACTCGCTCATCCTCCCAGCCAAGGCTAGGAGCTCTGGGGCATCCACAAAGCAAAGCAAACAGAATCAGGCAATGGTATGGGTGTGAAGGAACCTCCAAAACTCATCCAGTCCAACCCTCTCTGCACTCAGCAGGGACATCTTCCACTAATCAGGCTGCCCACAGACCTGTCCATCCACACCTGGAGTATCTTCAGGGATGGGGCCTCAACCACCTCCCTGGGCAACCTGTTGCAGTGTTCCAGCACCCTCACGGCAAAGAACTTGTTCCTCACATCCAGCCAAAGTCTGCTGTGCCCTAGTTTGAGGCCACTGCCCTCATTCTGTCCCTGCAGGCCTTTGCAAACAGTCCCTCTGTAGCCTTCTTGTAGCCCCCTTCAGATACTGGAAGGCTGCTATTAGGTCTCCCCAAAGCCTTTTCTTCTCCAGGCTGAACACCCCCAGCTCCCTCAGCCTGTCCTCACAGCAGAACTGCTCCAACCCCCTAATATTTTCATGGCCTCCTCTGGACCTGCTCCATCAGGTCCATGTCCTTCCTGCCTTGAGGGCTCCATATCTGGACACAACACTGCAGGAGAGGTCTCCTCAGAGCAGAAGGGCAGGATCCCCTCTCTTCATCTGCTGGCACTTCCTGACTCCATAATGAACCTGCAGGGCATGCTAAAATACACAAACACATGTGAGGGGAGGAAGCAAGAAAAACAGAGATTCATATAATCACAGAATGGGTTGAGTTGAAAAGACCTTAAAGCCCATCTAGATCCAGCTCCCTGCCATGCACAGGGACACCTACCACCAGCCCAGGCTGCTCAAGGCCTCATCCAACCTGGCCCTGAACACCTCCAGGGAGCAGGAGCAGGCAGCCATAACCTCCCTGGGCAACCTCTTTCAATGGTAAGGAATTCCTTCCTCATCTCCTATCTCAGTCTCCTCTCTCCCATCTTAAAGCCATTGTCCCTCATCCTGGCACTCCCAGCTCTTGTCAGAAGTCCCTCCCTAGTTCTGCTGGAGTCCCTTCAGGTACAAGAAAGCTGCTCCAATGTCTCCCTGAAGCCCTCGCTTCTCCAGGCTGAACAGCCTCAACTCTTCCAGCCTGTCCCTATAAGGGAGGTGCTCCAGCCCTCTGATCATTTTCGTGTCCCTTTTCTCTTCACATTTGGCAGTCTCTAATGCTGCCAAATTTAATTATACTGGTACAAACCTCAGGGGAGCCAGAAGAGTATATATGAATCTCAAATTCACTCTGGCAGTGGCAAAGCTACTGAGCAAAGTTATAGACACAGCTGAAATTGCTGGTTTTAGCAGCCTGCCCATCCTGTGGCTTCTGAGTAACCTATTTTTTTCCACATTTAGGGGTTTTATTGTCCATAATGGACAAGCAGCAAATTCTGCAGTTACTAAATTGATGGGCACAAAAGCAAGAGTCTGATTAAGGCATCATGCAAGCATGGAATTCAGTGCAAAACTCTGGAGAGAGCAGAATAGTAAACATATGGACATCTCATTTGCTACAATCATTGATTCATTCAGGCTGGAGTGGATCTCTGCAAGACTCTGACAACTCTCCAACCAAAACTGAGACAAATGGAGAGTCCGGTACAGAGCCAGCTACAAAGCTGCTGCAGGCAGGGGAACATCTGCCTGTGAGGCTAGGCTGAGTGGGCTGAGGCTGGGAGCGTGAAGCAGAGGAGCCTGAGGGCTGCCCTTGGTGCTCTGCTAAAGATGTGCAGGGCAGTGTCAGGAGGACACAGCCAGGCTCTGTTCAGGGGTGGCCAAGGACAGGACAAGGAGCACTGAGGGCAAGCTGGAGCAAAGGAGATGCCATGGGAACAGGAGTTTTTTTGTCACTGTGAGGGTGCTGAAGGCCTGGAGCAGGCTGCCCAGAGAGATTGTGGAGTCTCCTCATCTGAAGAGATTCGAAGTCACCTGGATGTGTTCCTGTGTGACCTGCCCTGGGTGACCCTGCTCAGGTAGGGGGGTTGAACTGGATCCCTTCCAACCCCTAACATTCTGTGATTCTGTCAAATCACGCAGGCTGTGCAAGGCCTTGTCCAGCTCAAGCCTCAGTATCTCCAAAGATTCAGGTTATCTCACCACTCTGGGCCCTAATCTTCATGTAGAAACATCTTTTCCTAATATCTATCTGAGGTTTCCTGTACCACAGCTCTTGCTTGTGCCTCTGTAGAGCATGGTCCCAGCATCTTCAGGATCCCTTTGAGTAGGGAGAGGTGCCATCTCTTTGTCTCCAGATCAGCAACCCCAGCTTCCCCAACCTTTCTTCACATGCCCAGGCCTCCCCATCTTGCTCCAGTTTGAAATGAGACTGGCTGGAGTGTTTCAGAAGTGATGTTACAAATGAGGTGTCCCTCTTCCTCTATCTGATGGCCATGTCCTTGCTAACACTGGTGAGAACTGGCTTTTGCTGGCACAAAGCCACAGTGCTGGTCATACTCACCCTACTACCCTGGAGCCTCTACAAGCAGGTGTGCTTCAGCCAGCTGCCACCCAGCCTGTTGTCGTTTGGGTTATTTTGTCCCCAAGGACTCAGTGTTTCCATTTTTTGTCCTATTCCTTAAGGTTTCTGCAAGCCCACCCCTCCAGCCTGTCAAGTTCCCTATGAGCAGTCACCCCCCAGCCCACGAACCCCTTGTCCCTACTACAGGATGCATAAACTTGCCAAACCTGTCCCTCCTGTCATCTCAGCTGCCAAAAGATACATCAAATGTTATCAGGCCCAACAGCGAGGATCAGCACCAGTTAACAACCTCCAGCTCCGCCTTGGGCTGCTGAAGCCGTTAGGTCTCAAGAGCCTAAGAACGAGGAGAGGCTGAGCGGAGGAGCTGGGCTTGCTCAGCCGGACTCAGCGGCATCTCCTTCTGCCCAAAGGGTTGCCGGCGGCGTTGGGACCACACTCCGCTCTGAGAGGCACAGCGAGAGCCCCACAGGTACCGAGCAGACCTAAGGAAACAGCCGATTCCCGTGCGAGGGAGGCATCCCGGGGATAGGGCCCCGAGCGGTGCTGGCTCCCCATCCCCAGGGAGGCCCCAACTCGTCCGGCCACGCCGGCCACGGCCTCCGGCGCCTTGATGCAGCTGTGGCACCAGCCCTGCTGAGAGCAGATAGAAGCCCCCTATCTACTCCCGATTACTACAGCAAACCCATCCACTCCGTGCTTCAACCTCCCGCGACAGGCCAACCCTACCTGCCCGCAAGCACCCGCCACCGCCTCCCGGAAGTGCCCCCGCCGCCGCCTCCCGGAAGTGACCCCGCCACCGCCTCCCGGAAGTGACGACAACGCCGCCTCCCGGAAGTGAGGGTCACGTGCATTCTGCGGAAGGAGTTCGCTTAGCGGTGCTGTACTCGTTGCTCCTCCGCCTCTTTCCTCACTATGTTGCCGCTGCCGCCCGGGCTCCGTCGCCACCTGAAAGAGAGGCTGCCCCTAGCCCCTGTTCCGCCACCCGTCCCCTCTGTACCCCCGACCCCGCCTTTCGACTTCACTCCCGTCTGTCTCCGCCTCGGTCCCCAGCACCCGCTCCTCGAGGTGAGGAGCTGCCTCCCCACGCGCGGTTTGTGCGGGAAGCCACAGCTCTGCTCCCTCAGAGCCCCCTCGGAGTCCCTCCTAACGCCGGGCCCTCCGCGGCCTGGCTCCGTGGAGAAGGACTTGCTCTGCGGGGGCAGGGCGAGCTGCCCACGGCTTCTCTTTCCTCCTCTCCTAGGATGGGGACGTTCACCGACACCTCTACCTCCAGGGTGTCCTCACCGGCCTGGCGGAGGTGGCCGAGAGACCCAAGTAAGTCAGGCAGGGCCTGCGAGCGTGGCGACGGCTGCAGCCATGCCTCTCGATTCGTATGTTGTGTGCCGTGTCGTTTTGGTTGGTGCGAACCCTGCCAGCTAACACCCTACCCGTGCGACACCAGGACGGGTGCAGTTTCTCTCTGTGGGCTTTGGAAACTGAGGGGGAGAAATGAGTTAAAAGTCGGGAAAATTAAGTGATGTAACTTGCAAACTTCATCGTTCTGCTGTAACGGTCCAAAAATCAGTATTTGTAGGCAGCTGTGACTAAATAGCTGCTTCTGGATGTGACTTCTTTTCACTGGGCTCCCCATAAACAGACAATCTGGAAGCTGAATTTAAGGGGCAGGTTGTTTACCCTGCTGAAACATCAGGAGAGCCTCAGGAAGGTTGACCCAGGGGGAGGAAACTTCATCTTGCTTCAACACGTATTTGTAGTAAGACTGGGGAAGCACCTTGAGGATTGTGTGAGGTTATCCTACAGGTGCCTGTTAAACAGCTCAAGCACAAAGTTTAAATCCACACCTTCAACTTTAAAGGTCAAAAACTTGATTTCCTACACTGCTTCTTGTGTTTATTCTTTATCAAAACATCACTTCACAGATTAATAATAGTTTTAGTGGTCAAGCCATAGCAGAAAATCACATTCCAACTACCATTTGACCATGGGGTCATCTTCATTCCATTCCACTTTTCGTTATTCACAAGAAATGCCTTGAATACAAAAGGTCATTCAGAGGAGGACATGAGCCAACAATATGTACTTGCAGCCCAGAAGACCAGTGGCAGCCTGGGCTGCATCCAAAATGGCAAGGCCAGCAGATAGAGAGGATCCAGCCCCTCTGCCCTGGGAAGACCTCATCTGCAATGCTGTGTCCAAATATGGAGCTCTCAACACAGAAAGGATACAGACCTGATGGAGAGGGTCCAGAGGAGGGTACAAAGATGATCAGGGGCCAGAGCAGCTCTGCTATGGGGACAGGCTGAGGGAGCTGAGGTTGTTGAGCCGTGAGAAGGCACCAGAGAGACCTAATAGCAACGTTCCAGTATCTGAAGCGGGCTACAAGAAGGCTGCAAAGGGACTGTTTGCAAAGGCCTGCTGGGACAGGATGAAGGACAATGGCTTCAAAGTAGAGCAGAGCAGATTGAGATTGGATGAGAGGAACAAGTCCTTTGACATGAGGGTGCTGGAACACTGCAACAGGTTGCCCAAGGAGGTGGTTGAGGCCCCATCCCTGGAGATACTCCAGATGAGACTAGACAGGTCTGTGGGCAGCCTGATCTAGTGGAGGATGTCCCTGCTGAGTGCTCAGGGGTTGGACTGGATGACCTTTGGAGGTCCTTTCCAGCCCAGACCATTCTGTGATACATGCAGCTGAAATTAAAACTTTCACGTAAGGTGTGGCCACCTTCATTTTCCCACAGGGTGTCAGCATTCGTTTGCCACATCTCAGGGTGCTGCCAGGTCTTTGACACGCTGGAGGGATATGAGCACCACTACAACACTCTGCACAGGAACGTCTGCTCCTTCTGCAAACACTCCTTCCCCTCGGGGCGCCTTCTGGATATTCATATCTTGGAGTGGCATGACTCGCTCTTCCAGATCATGTCTGAGAAGCAAAACATGGTGAGCTCTTGTGATTTTTCTGGGATAGGATCCTAGTCACAGTCTGCAGGCTGTTAGCAGTTTGGAGTTAGCCAGGAGATGAAGCTGGGAGGGATGAAAGCTGTTTCCCAGAGCCTGAACATCATGTTTGTTGTAAAGGCAGAGTTCTGCTGAGGATGTGAGATTCTGTTCCCAATGACTGCCTTCCCGTTTACTGTGACTGCTGTACATTCAGTGGGTTGCTTATATTTTTTGTATGTACAAGCTGAAAAGTGGACCTGTGTGAACCTCCTGAGGTTCAACAAGGCCAGGTGCAACGACCTACACCTGATGGCAACCTCCAGTATTGGTCCAGACTGGAGAAAGAAGGGCTGGAGAAGCAGCCCTGTGGAGAAGTACTTGGAGGTGCTGGTGGGTGAAAAGCTGGACCTGAGCTGGCACTGAGTGCTGCCAGCCCAGCCCAGGCCTGTCCTGGACTGATCCCCAGCAGCATGGGCAGCAGAGACAGGGAGAGGATTTTGCCCCTCTGCTGTGTTCTGCTGAGACATCCCCCTGCAGTGCTGGGTCCAGCTCTGGAATCGTCAGCATAGCACAGACAGGGACCTGTTGGAGCAGGACCAGAGGAGGCCACAGCAGTGCTGTGAGGCCAGGCTGGGAGAGTTGGGCTTGCTCAGCTGGGAGAAGAGAGAGGTCTCCAAGGAGAGCTTCTGGTGGCCCTTCAGTGCCTCAAGGGGCCCAACAGAAAGCTGGGGCCAGACTTTTGAGCAGGGCCTGTTGTGGCAGGAGAAGGGAGGATGGTTTGGTCTCAAAGAGGGAAATTTAGATTAGATATAAAGGTGTTTTCTATGCTGAAGATGGTGAGACTCTGGCCTAAGTTGCCCAGAGAGGTAGTTGAGGCCCCATCTCTGGAGATATTCAAAGTGAGGCTATGGGCAACCAGCTCTAGTGGACAATGCCTCTGCCGAGTGCAAGTGACTTGGACTGGATGAGCTTTAAAGGTCCCTTCTGACCCAAAGCAGTCTGTTTCTGTGATCCTCTCTTGACATTGGTGTTAGTTTCTGTGTTTCATTAAACTTGCTTTCATTTCACCCCAGGGGTCTCCTCTCCTTTGTACAGCCCGACCTATGTGACTGGGGAGGTCACCAGGTGGCAGAGCAGCTGCTGTAGTTAGCTCCAATACAGGCTCAGTGCAGACACCAACCCTTGGCCTGGTGCAATATGCAGTGTGCACAACATGGGCTTGACACCTTTAGAGACTGATCACCTGAGGAACACACATGACTGTGACACTGCCTGCTTTTTCCAGTGACATCTTTTGTCCCTGCTTTCCAGTACATGTGTTTGGTAGAAGGCTGTGCAGAGAAGTTCAAGAGCAGCAATGACAGGAAGGATCACTTGGTCACTGTCCACCTTTACCCTGCTGACTTCTGCTTCGATAGACCCAAGAAAGTGAAAAGGTAACTGAAGAACTGTCCCAGCACAACTGATTCTGCCTGCTGGAAATGGGGAGTGCTGCTCTGCTGCTCCACTCACTTCCCATCTCATATCCTGAGAGAGGCTTGAAAATGACCTTTGCTGCTGCTTGTGAGAATGGGCAAAGTATTGCAGGTCTTTCTGTGGAAATGTCTCAGGCATAGAATCATCTGGGTTGGAAAAAATCTCACAAGATTGATGACCAACCAAATACCCAACACTGCCAAGTCCACCACTGAAGCATGTCCCTCAGCACCATATCTACCTGGGTTTTGACCACTTTCAGGGATGGGGTTTAACCACTGTGCTGGGCAACCTGGGCCAGGGCTTAAGCGCTCTTAAAGTGAAGAATTTTTCCCTAATGTCCAACCTGAGCCTTCCCTGGTGGAATCTGAGGCCGTTCCTGTCAGCTGTTGCTTGGGATAAGAGCCAAACCCCCACCTCACTGCAGCCTCCTTTCAGGGAACTGAAGAGCAATGACGTCTTCCTTTAGCATCCTCTTCTCCACACTAAACAGCCTCAGCTGCTCCTCCCCAGCCCTGTTCCCAAGACACTTCCCCAGCTTTGGTGCCCTTCTCTGGACCTGCTTCAGCCCTTCAGTGTCCTTCTTGGAGAGAAAGGACACTGAAACTCAGGTGCAGTCTCACCAGTGCCCAGTCCAGGGGCACAATCCCTGCCCTGCTCCTGCTGGCCACACCATTGCTGATCCAGGCTAGGATGCTGGTGGCCTTCTTGTCCACCTGGACACGGCCTGGGTCACCAGCAGCTGTTGTCACTGAGCATCTCCAGGTCTTTTCTAGGCAGTTTCCATCCACTCTGCCTCAAGCCTGAAGCATTCCTGGGGCTGTTGTGACCCAAGTGCAGGACCCAGCACTCAGCCTTGTTGAACCTCATCCCACTGATCCAGCCTGGCCAGGTCCCTCTGCAGAGCCTCCCTACTCTAGCAGATCAAGTTTCTCACTCAGCTTGTGTGTGGTCTGTTGATCTATGTCTCTCCCTGTGTGGCTCCAGGCTCTGCTCCTGTGTAAATGCAGAGCCCAGCCTCCCTCTGCATTGCTTTGTGCTCACTTCTTGCTTTGCTCTCCAGCTCTCTGCCACATTCCCATTCCAGAGGGAGACTTTTGACGTTTGGTGAGAGCTTTCTCAACTGTTTAGGTGCTGCTTTCACTACAGAGATTGATACAAGGGCTGATGTTAACACCTTCACCAGAGATCTGGGTGATGGGATGAAGGGAAAATGTCTTCCCTGTTGGGATGGTGTAGCCCTGGGATCACTACCCACAGAGATGAGAGACTGGGTCTGTGAGGTCTTCCTTAAGTAGCCCCATGTGAACCCTCTTAGTCCAGCACTTTACCTTTGAGTGAATTACACTTTATGGATTGAAGAAAAGAACCTAGGGACGAAGTTGTGCTTCAGTAGAACCTCACACAAGGCTATCACACAGCTCTACAGCATTCATTTGGCTGCTCCCAGTGTTTTGCACAGCCAAATCTCCGTGTTTCTGTGCAGTAACTCACCTAGCTTAGACTTGGCCTCTTCCTTTCCTCTGGGCTCCCTGGCAAGTGCTGAGAGAGGGTGTCATATGTTGCCTCTGCAGTGGCCCCAAGCATGGCAGCTCTCCCACAGTGCAGGCTGCTGGTATGCTGATGGATGTGAACATGGAGACTTCGGAGCAGTTCCAAGTGGACCCCATGGAAGTAGGGACCAGCAAGAACATGGAGATCCTTCAGCCTGCAGCCAGGCCCTCAGTGCTGGAGAAACGACTCTATAAATCCAGGTCTGTGCTGCTGGTCTCCACAGGCAACCATTTCTGGGGTTGGGGCCACATCACAGAATCACAGACCATTAGAGGTTGGAAGGGACCTCCAGAGGTCATTGAGTCCAACCCTCCTGCCAAAGCAGGACCACCCAGGGTAATCTGCACAGGAAGGCATCCAATTGGGTTTGGAAAGTCTCCAGAGAAGGAGACTCCACAATCCCCCTGGGCAGCCTGCCCCAGGGCTCTGTCACCCTCACTGTAAAAAAGTTTCTCCTCATGTGGAGGTGAAACCTTCTGTGTTCAAGTTGGTATCCACTGGTCCTTATTGCTGTGCATTACTGAAAAGAGATTGGTCCCCTCCACTTGACACCCACCCCTCAGGTCTTGATAGGCATTGATCAGGTCCCCTCTCAGCCTTCTCTTCTCCAGACTAAACAGCCCCAGGGCTCTCAGTCTCTCTTCACAGCGGAGATGCTTAAGTCCCCAGTCATCCTCTGGCTCTCCGTTGGACTCTCTCCAGCAGGTCTCTGTCTCTCTTGAATTGGGGAGCACTAAACTTGACACAATACTGCCAGGTATGTTCTGATTAGGGCAGAGTAGAGAGGGAGAAGAACCTCCCTAGCCCTGCTGGGCATGATTTTCTTGATGCACCCCAGGACGCCATTGGCCCTCTTGGCCACGAGGGCACATTGCTGGCCCGTGCAGAACTTGCTGCCTACCAGCACTCCATCATTTGATTGAATTTTGCAGTACCTGGTGCAGCACAGCTCAAGCTGTTTCTGTGTTGGACGGAACTTGACAGATTTTTCTTTGTGCTTGGCAAGCCACTTGAGCAGCCCTGTTTAAAGTTTCTGTTACTCTACACACCCCTCAGCTCTTTCCATCACATTGCACAGTGTGGTGGATCTGAAGGTAAGAACTGTCCTAAAACACTAAGACAAATGACGTTCATGCTTTGTAACACTGCCTCATCCCATGTGATTCAGGGCTTCAGCTGGAGCTGTGTCTCCATGCAGAAGCAGATAAAGCAGGGAAACACAGAATCACTGAATGCTCTGGGTTGGAAGGGATCTCCAAATCTTATCCAGTCCAACTCCCCCTGCACTCAGCAGGGACATCCTCCACTACATGAGGCTGCCCACAGGCCTGTCCAGCCTCACCTTGAATATCTCCAGGGATGGGGCCTCGAGCACCTCACTGGGAAACCTGTTGCAGCATTCCAGCACCCTCATAGTAAAGAACTTGTTCCTAACATCCTACTCAGCCTTAGGTTTTGCAAGGCCACAGCAGCATTTCTGGGATTTTTTTTGCTGTTTTTTTGTGTGGTTTTGTTTTTTTTCTTCCACATCAAAGCTGAATTGCCTAATGCTGGCTTGACTTTAGAAATCCTACTCTGTAAAACTTGTAGGAGATACAAGGGAGTGATTAGAAGATAACCACCCTCTTCCCAGTGCCCATGTTGGTGTTGTTTGTATTAGTTGCTTTAATAATCTCTCAGCATAAAGATTAATGTCACAAAATCCCAGCATAGTAGGGGTTGGAAAGGACTTCGGGAGCTCATCCAGTCCAACCTCCTTGCTAAATCAGGGCACCTGCAGCAGCTTGCCCAGGAGCACAGTGTCCAGGGGAATTTGGTATACCCTCAGAGGAGACTCAACAAGTCCTCTGGGCAGCCTGCTCCAGGCCCCCAGCACCATCACACCAAAGAAGCTTCTCCTGGTCAGATGAAATCTCCTGCGTTGCTGTGGCTGGCCACCACTGACAAGAGCCTAGTCCCATCCTTTTGGCTCCCACAGGTCCTTTAGCTCTTGCTGAGCATTGCTCAGGTCCCCTCTGAGGCTGCTTTCCTCCAGGAGGCCAAGAAGAGTGTGGGCAGTAGGTCAAGGGTGGTTCTACTCCTTCTCTACTCTGTCCTACTGAGGCCACATCTGGAGTGTTGGGTCCGGGTCTGAACTCTCCAGTTCAGTAGACACAGGGAACTGCTGGAGAGAGTCCAGGGGAGGCTGCAAAGCTGCTGAAGGGCCTGGAGCATCTCTGTGAGGAGGGAAGGCTGAGAGCCCTGGAGAAGAGCTATAAAACACCCCAGTGATGCTGAGAGGAGGGCTGTTGGCACGTACTAAAGCCTGTTTCCCTTTCCAGGATCCCTTCCACAATTTGCTTTGGACAAGGTGCCACCCGAGGATTCAAAGGACCAAGGAAGAAAGTCTGAAAGTCAGTCCACCAACCTTGTGCCTGGTGGGAGGGCACCAGCCACTCTTGCCTGCAGACATCATCCATGGCACTTTGGCTGAGCAGGGCTGTTTGCAGTTACCTATAAGGGCCCCAGGAAGACAGAAGGGCCAAACCAGTGATGATGTGACTGCATTTTGGGATGCATGCATACCTTGGGAGGTGCTATGCTACAGGTCCTTTTCTGTCTGTGCACCACCTCCCTTAGCATTTAAAAGCTTGACCCATGCTCACATTCATTCTGCCTGAGACAGTGCTGTTTTTTGTGATCTTATGTGGTGGTTTGGGAGTTTACACACACACACACAAGATTCACCAGACTAACTCAGCCAGCTGGAAGTTAAGAAGGAAGCTATATTTTACAATGTAGCACACATTTACAAGCATATATATACATTCTATACAGATATTTACAACTATATACTGTTGGTACTAGGAGGCAGGGAGGGCAAAAAGGGAAAGAGACAGGAAGTTCCGCCTTTTTTATATGGGGCTAGACAGAAAGTGGGGGTGGGTCAGGTTCAGACCACCCCCAGGAGCATGGAGAAGGTGATCCTTGAACACTGAGCAGCTGTCCCGGCCCCTTTACCCTCTAGGGCTTTGTCCCACAGTACTTTGGCCATCAAATGCCTGAAGTGATCAAAGTCTGTATGCCTAAAGTCCAGGGTTGTAAGCTTGGAATAAATCCTCCTAGTTGCCCTGAAGATCTTAAATTCTGTAATTTCATGGTCACTGCAGCCAAGGTTATCTCTGAGCCTCACACTGGTCACCTTCAGGAAGGCTGCCAAGGGGTTTTTCAAGAAGATGTCCAGAGGCAGGACAAGGGCAGGGTGAGCGTTTTGAAGCTGAAAGAGAGCAGGGTTAGTCTGGAACTTAGGAAGAAGTTTCCAGTATGAGGGTGGGGAGACATTGGAATAGCTTGCCCAGATTGGTTGTGGACGCCTTCACCCTGGAAGTGTTCAAGGCCAGGCTGGATGGAGCAACCAATTCTAGTGGAAAGTATCCCTGCCCATGGCAGGGGGATTTGGTCTCTTCCAGCCTGAGCCAGTCTATGATCGCAAATGCTGTGTTCAGACTTCAGGCCATCTGCAGGAATCAGACAGGCTTTGTGAAGCACTGGCAGGGAATCACAATGGGAAATGCAGAAGGGAGAATACTGAGCAAAAATACACTATGGGCCCTCTTCCTGCAGGAAGCCCTGCAGCCCTCAGCCTTCTCAGCTGGCCTGAGACAGGCTGTCACACTTTCCCCACAGGGAAGAAGCAAAAGAGAATCCAGAGGAAGAGTGAGACAGATTCCAGCAATTAATTTAATCCTTTTAATGTCATTTCTTCATTTCTTCATAGTGGTTTTCAAAGCTCCCAGCAAGGCCAGCCCCTGGGACAGCACACAGACATAGGATGGCTGGAACTCCATGTCTGTTGCTCGCAGAAAGTCTCAAGACTAAGACAAAGCACCATGACCTGGAGCTGAGAGGTTAGCTGCTGGAGCTGAGACTGTGCAGCACCATTTAAATGATTTTCTATGTTCTGTGGAAAAAAAAAAAGGCTCAGTAAATGCCAAGATGGAGTCCGACCCACAGCAGCTTGCACAGGAGCACAATGCCCAGGGGGAGTTAGAAGCTCTCCAGACAAGGAGACTCCACAACTTCTCTGGGCAGCCTGCTCCAGGCCTCCGGCACCCTCACAACAACTTTCTCCTGCTCAGCTGAAACCTCCTTGCTTCCACTTTGTGCCCACTGCCCCTTGGCCTGGCCCTGGGCACCCCTGACAAAAGTCTGGCCCCATCCTCTTGCATCCCACAAGTCGTTTAGCTTTTATGAGCACTTTGAAGATCCCCTCTGGGGCTGCTCTTCTCAGCCTTTCCTCCTCGCAGAGCTGCTCCAGGCCCTTTAGTGTCTTTGTAGTCTCTCCTGGACTTTCTTCAGCAGTTCCCTGTCTTTCTGGAACTTGTAAGCCCAAAACTGGACCCAGGACTCCAGATATGGCCTGACTGAGACAGAGTAGAGAAGGAGAACCTCCCCTGACCTGCTGCCTACACTATTCTTCATGTACCCCAGGACAGCACTGGCCTTCTTGGCAACGAGAGGGCATTGCTGGCTCATGTTGTACACCGTGACTCCCAGGTCTTTGCCTGTGGAGACCACCACAGACACCTCCTTTTCCTTCACAGGCACCCACGTGCCCTCCCCCTGCACACATCTGCAACTGACTCCTGCACACACCAGACTTCGTTCACTGCCTTTTTGGCCACCACTCTGGTGCTCCTGCCCCATATCTGCCCAGCGATGACCATCAGCAGATACCAGCAGCCACCAAAAATTCCTCTACAGCACTGGAAGCCCCTAACTGAGACTTTTATTTTTTACCCTACCACAATAAAAAAGTGTAATGCAGGCACCAGGGCACTGGAGATGTCTCCAGGCTTTGGCATGTGGTGGTACAAAAGTTCTGCAGCAGCGGCCCAACCTGCTTTCCCTAATGTCTTTAGATCATAATTGTCCACCTCCCTTTTCCTCAGGCTCCAGGTTCCTGACTGCCTGTCCTTGCTATTAAAACGTGAATCCAGCTGGCAGCTGCAGGCCCAGGGCTAATGCCAGCTCACTTCAGGTTAACCAGCTTTTCATAGAATGCTTTGGGTTTGAAGAGACCTCCAAAGGTTATCTAGTCCAACCTCCAGAGTTTGTAGAATCATGAAGGTTGGAATCCTGAAGGTTGGAAGAGACTTCCAAGACCATTGAGTTCAACTGTTACGCCGACACTAGACTATGGCCCTCAGCAGCACATCTCCATGGCTTTTAAATTCCTCCAAAGATGGAGACTCCCCCACTGCCCTGGGCAGCCTGGACCAGGCCTTGACAACCCTTTTGGGAAAGAAATTGTTCCCAGTGTCTAACCTAACCCTCCACTGGGGCAACTTGAGGACATTTTCTCTTGTTATGAGGGAAGAGAGACCAACCCCCACCTAGCACCAACAGCTGCAGAGAGCAATGTCTCCCCTCAGCCTCCCTCTTCTCCAGCCTGAACACCCCCACACCCTCCTCATAGCCCAGCTGCTTCAGGCCATTCTCCAGCCTTGCTGCCCTGCTCTGGACCTGCTCCAGCCTCTCAGTGTCCTTCCTGGAGTGAAGTGCCCAGAACTGAACACAGCACTCAAGGTGTGGGCTCAGCAGTGCTGAGCACAGGAGGATGATCCCCTCCTGTCCCTGCTGTCTACCCTGTGTCTAACCCAAGCCAGGATGCCATCAGCCTGTTGGGTCACCTGGGCACTCCTGACTCATGTTCAGTGACTGCCAACCAACACTCCCAGGTCTCTCACCAAGTTGCAGCTTCCCAAGCACACATGGCCAAGTCTGTAGCTCCCCATGGGGTTGTTGTGACGCAGGTGCAGGACCTGGCACTTGTTGAACTTCACTCAGTGAGCCTTGGCCCATGGCTCTCGCCTGTCCAGGCCCCACTGCAAAGCCTCCTTACCCTCTAGCAGATGGACACTCCCAACTTAGCTGATGCCAATGGGATGAGGTTCAACAAAGCCAAGTGCTGGATCTCACAGTGGGGTCACAACCCCAGGAAGGCTTCAGGCTTAGGGCAGAGTGGCTGGAAACTGTCCAGCAGAAAAAGACCTGAGTGTGCTGGCTGACAGCTACATGAAGATGCTCCAGCAGTGTGCCCAGGTGGCCAAGAAGGCCACCAGCATCCTGGCCTGGATCAGCAAAGGCATAGCCAGGAGCAGGGCAGTGACTGTCCCGTGTTGGGCACTGATGAGGCCACACCTTGAGTGCTGGGTTCGTTTTTGAGCCCCTGACTCCAAGGACATTGAAGGGCTGGTGCAGATCCAGAAAAGGGCAACAAAGTTGGGGAGAGTCTGGAGAAGAGGGCTGAGGAGCAGCTGAGGGAGCTGGGGGTGTGCAGTGAGAAGAGGATGCTAAGGGGAGACCTAATTGCTCTCTACAGCTCCCTAAGAAGAGGCTGCAGTGAGGTGGGGGTTAGGCTCTACTGCCTAGTAATGAGTGACAGAATGGAAGGAAATGGCCTCAGTTTGCCCCAGGGGAGGTTTAGTTTGGACATAAGAAACTTCCCTGAAAGGTTGGTTTCTCAACTACTGGCGCAGGCTGCCCAGGGAAGTGGTTGAATGACCATCCCTGGAGGTGTTTCCTGGGGCAGAGCTGTGATGCTGAGGGACATGGGTTAGTCCCAGATCTGGTAGAGTTAGAGATTTATTGGACTGATTGTTTAGAAAGAGCTTTTCAGCTTTTCCAACTGAAACAATTCCATGACCTTCCACCGCTTGCCAGAGCCTGCTCCAGTAAGATTCAGTTACGTAGCAGTGATACAGTGAACAGCAGCCCTGAGGCTTTCAGCTGCTCCCTGCTTCTGGCAGAGTGCCCTTAGCCCCAGTTCCTTTATTCAGAACACCAGTTCTGCTGTTTGCTTTACCATCAAACACGGGGCCCACTTGTGCCCCGGGGCAGGCAGCCGTGTGGTACCTGGGTGCAGTGCCCTGCTGTCACTTCATCCTTTGCCCTGAGTGGCACCAGCAGCCTGACGCTGCCCGGCTTCAGCCGCACCCGCACAGGGCGAAGTGCAGGGCAAGGGCCAGGCAGCAAGTGGAAGGCAGCCATGGAGTGGTAAGTCCTGCCTGGCCCCGGGGGGCAATGCTGGAGGGCTTGAGGGGCAGCCAAGGGGGCAGGAGTGGCACTGGTAGTCAGGCAGGAGCTGTGGGCACAGGCCAGAGCTGTGGGTGCAAGCAGGGACTGAGTGGAAAAAGGGTGTAGGCAGGAGCTGTGGGTGTGGGCACAAAATGCCCATGGGAGCACAAGTACAGGGTCCCCACAGAAGTTGTGGGTGCAGGCACAGGCTGCAGGCAGGGACTGTGGGCATAGGCACAGTACCTGCAGGAGCTGTGGGTGTAGGTGGGCACTGAAAAGGTGCAGGCAGGCACTGTAAAGATGAGGGCAGGCGCTAGCCAACGCAGCTTCTGTTAACCTGGTCTCTCTGCCATCTCTCTGCCAGCTCGACAGCTGCATGGCTCTGCAGCATCACCATCCTGCTGGGTGCTGCCTTCCTGCCTGCACCCAGGGGCACTGAGGTGAGTGTCCACACCCCACCTCAACTTCCTATTGCCCCATATGATGAGTTGGCATAGGAAGCCCCCTAAGTGATCTGCGGTAACCCTTCCCCTGGCACCCCTCTCTGTCCCCACAGGCTTTGGTTGACACCAGGCAGAACATGGCCACGGAGCAGGATTTGGTGGAGGAAATGTAAGAGGCAGCCGGGCACCTTTGGGCACTCACAGCTGGGCAGTGAAACCCAGCAAAGCAACAATCCCAGCTTTAAAGCACTTAAGGCGGGGGGAAGGGGGAGTAAAATTCTCTGGTTCCTTTCTGCCCCTCTTCTGCTCTCTCTTCCCTCAGAACCACCCAAACCTTCCATTTGCTGTGGTGCCCTTTGCAGGAGAAGCAGCTAAATTAGGGCTGTTTGCTCCCCAAGTTGCTAACTGCAGCCTCCTGAGGGGGTTCCTGGACCCCAACGGGCTGGGATTGCCCCAAGCCCTGAGCCTGCTCAGGAACTCTCGTGCACTGCTTACCTTCCCTCACTGATTCTGCTCCCTGCTTTCAGCATCTTAGGCATACGAGCTGTGGAGCCACCAGAGGAGAACTCCCAAGATGTGGAACCAGGTATCAAGGTCTTCTCCAGCAATGGCTGGGCTCAGATGGGACTGGAGGAGGACCTCCACCACCTCCACCACTCCCAGGACAACACCAGGGAAGCTGATGTCCACAGGCCACCCCAGAGGCTGTCTGTGAAGGTGCAGAGTGGCCCTGAGGAGGACCTCGACCACCTCTACCACCCCCTTGACAATGCCAGGGAAGCTGATGTCCACAGGCCACCCCAGAGGCTGTCTGTGAAGGTGCAGAGTGGCCCTGAGGAGGACCTCGACCACCTATACCACCCCCTTGACAACGCCAGGGAAGCCGATGTCCACAAGCCATCCCAGAGGCTGTCCGTGAAGGTGCAGAGTGGCCCTGAGGGCCTCAACCACCTCTACCACAGCTGAGGTGGAGACATGTGCAGGCTGTGAAATGCAGAGTGGGAGTCACCTCTGCGGCTTCCTGAGGGGACTTGTTGCTCTCCACACATCCTTAAGTCCCCATCAATAAACCCATTTCTCCTGTGTCCCGAAGAGCTTCTCATCACTGCCAGAAACCCACTGCTAAGGACAAGGCCCCTCAAATCTGGAGGACCCCCTTCCTTGGGCTCACCTGAGCAGAGTGAGGATTATGCCTTGGATAGTGGCCCATCATCCCAGCCTCAGTTCAGCTCAGGGGGGACTGAGGCCAGTTGAACTCAGCACATCGGTGTTGCACCCAAGAGGGCACTGCAGGCTGTCCCCTCCCCAGGGGACACAGGGAGGTATTGCTCCACAAAGCTGCTCTTGCCTAGCCCAGGGAGTGGGAACCCCAAACACTTCCCAGCTCAAGGGGGACCTGTTGTGGAGGGCCCATAGGCCCGAAAACAGACTTGCGTATGCCTTGCCCTGCCTGGACATGTTTGTCCTGCGTCTTAATCAGGGGTGAGCACATGGCCAGCACAGAGGGGCACAACAGGCCTGGTGCCACGTGGAGTCTGGCCTGCCCAGGTTTTAGGTTGTGTAAGCCCCCACATGCGCAGCTCACGCTTGCCGGGTGCTAGGCCCATGTGAGCCCCATATTTGTAAAGTCCAGGCCTGTGGTTCCTTGCCTATTATGGCAAGGTTGGCTGACTGCAAGCCTGATTGGTTATTGGTGGCCAATGAGACCATTGATCTCGGCCCACAGCTAATAAACAGAGGTGCATTCACGTGGCAGCATTCCTCTCTTTTGCTCGCCGGTGCATTCACTCACTTAAGCCTTTACGGGGCTCAGACTCCCCGTGCAGCCGTGCCTCGCACTGCACGCCCATTGCCTTATTGCCTGGTGTGTGCCATCGCCACGAGATACCAGGAGCAGACTCACTTGTCTGCACGGGACTGTCCTCCCTCTGACCCGCCAGCAAATCCTGCCTACGAGTTCCCTGGAGACAGCAGCCGGAAGGACCCAGCAGCTACGGTCAGAGACTATTGCCCCTGAAGCAGGGAGTATTCCAGCCTCGGAGTCCACGGGCAGAGATCCTAAGGAGTTGGACGCTTTACACGGGCTGTGGCGTAGCCCGGAGGGTGATTTATAATTAATCAAATTGTGAGTAAATACCTCCGTAATTTCTGTTGTGCCTGCCACAGAGTAGAAGCTTTCAGCCCACCCTGCTGGGCAAACAGTATATAGACCCCAAGCGGCAGTAGCAGTGGGGAAAACTCTCTCTGTTAATAGTTACGCTAGTTACTGTAATATAGTTATTAATAAGCCGTTTGTGATTTTTCCCATAAGGTACTCCATAACCGTGAGAATCCATTTAATATTAAATATAGTGGCTGGGGGGTGTTGAGAGTTAAGAATATTGATAACATGTATTTTTATATAAATTATCTCGCACCCATTGATTTCTCCCCTTCGCCACAAACGGGCAGAGGAGGCAGAATTCCCCTCCGCGACAGGACCCTATAGCAAGGATGCCCCACCTCTCAGCTGCACCAAGAAAGCCTTTTAATAGCCATGGCAAAAATGGTCCCCACTGTCCCACTCCAGGGCCATTCACTTGCTGCCAGGTCCTGGACCTCTTCACAGGGTTACACAGGGGACAGATGGCAGCAAGTGGCGATGGGGATCTGCAGCATCCTGGGGTCAGCTATCGGTGAATTCCGCCTTCCGCTTCTCCACAAATGCTGTCATCCCCTCCCTGCGGTCATCCTGTGAGGAGCAGAGGTGAGGTCTGGGGGAGTTGTGGCAGCCCCAACTTTGTCCCCATGCAGTGGGGTTGACCCCCCCCCCTACTCACAGTGGCGAAGGTGGCATAAAAAAGCCGCTTCTCTGTCCTGGTTCCCTCTGCCAGCGTTGTCTCGAAGGCTGAGAGCAAGAAAGAAGTTGGGGAAACTCTGCTGCCAGTCCCCTCTGCCCATCCTGGGTGGGGTCTTGGTTTGCCCCCCAGCCCCTACCAGCATTGACTGACTCCTTCGCCATGGCAGCCACCAGCTTGGAGTTGCTGGCAATCTTCTCAGCGCAGGCAATGGCTGCATCCAGCAGCTTGTCCACAGGAAAGACCTTGCTGACCAGACCTAGGAGAGAGGGTGGGAGATGGTGGGGTGGAAGGATGGCTCCTTGTAATGCCAGGCTTGGCCTGCAATCCTACCTGCCTCCTTTGCTTCTGCTGCTGAAATCCGATCCCCAGTTAGGACCATCTCCATTGCCAGAGACTTCCCTACCGCTCTGGTCAGCCTCTGTGTCCCTCCAGCACCTGGTGCCACGTGAGAAAGAGAAAGGTCCGGAGATGGACACCAGAGTATCCACACTGTCCTTGCTCAGGCCAGGATGGACTTCCCTTGGCAGGTGCCCCCTGTTCACCTGGGATGGTCCCCAGCAGGATTTCAGGTTGTCCAAACTGTGCCTTCTCCCCAGCGTAGATGATGTCACACATCATGGCCAGCTCACACCCACCACCCAGCTAGGACAGGGGAGGAGGAGAGTGGTCAAAGGATGCTGGGGCCAAGCTGGGGGCTGTGGGCACAGGTGAAGGGGACTCACAGCATAGCCATTGACGGCGGCGATGATTGGTTTGCGGACAGTGGACACCTTGTCCCAACCAGAGAGGAAGCCACTGCTGTAGCACTCCTGGAAGCCCTTATTCTGCATCTCCTTGATGTCAGCACCAGCTGCAAAGGGAAACAAGGTGGGACACCGAACCGAACCTCCTAAAACATAGGGTGTGGGAGGCACCCTGCCCTACCTGCAAAGGCTTTTTGGCTGCCGGTGATGACGATGGCCCCCACCTGTGGATCATTCTCCATGGCCTCCAGTGCCCGTCGCAGGTCCTCCATAAGCCCCTCGCAGAGGGCATTGAGCGACTGCGGCCGGTTCAGCTGGATCAGGCCCACATTCTGCTGTGTCCCTGTCTTCTGCACTGTCAGGTACTGGAACTGGGCCCCTGCCCATGGTCCCGTCAGGCAACCAGCTGCCTGGAACCGGCTGAGATCCCACCCCCCTACTCTGCTGCCGCCGTACTCGTGCTATTTTAACGCGACCTTCATGGTGCCGGACATGTGCCAACGGTCACTAGCGGCCTGCAGGACATCACCCCCCAGGGCTCGGCACTCGGGCTGCGGAGGAGTGGCCGGTGCGAGCCTGACCCAGGCAGGCGCATTCCAGAGAACACTATGCCAGGCTGGTGCCCGGTGCTGGGACATGGTGCACGGCGCCGGCACAAGATATGCACAACCTAGGGACCCTGTGAGAGGCGCTGGGTGGGTCCATACAACGCACGCTGCTAAGCACCTGTGCACGCTAGCGGGCCTGCGCACGGCGCCGCGACCCGTGATACGCACTACCACAGTGCTGGGACCCGGTGCTAGACCCGGCGTGCCCGGTGTTGGCGGCCCCGGTGGGTGCGAAGCGGGGACCGGGGCCAGGCCCCGGCGCCCCCAGCGCCCTCCCCTGTGTCCCCAGCGCCCGCCCCGGTGCCCCGCTCACCGGTGCTGCAGGTCCGCGCCCCGAGCAGCGGGAGGGCGGGCGGCAACAGGAGCACGCGCGAGCGCCCGGCAGCGACCAACCGGAGGAGGCCCCGCAGCGAGGCGGCCATGTCGGAGCACGGCGAAGCAGCCCCGCCCTGCGCCGCGCCCATTGGCTGAGGCGGCCCCGCCTGCTCTTCTCTCCATTGGTGGCAGCGCCAGGGGGATTTCCAGTGTGGGGGGGTGCGGCGGCCTTGTGGGCGCTGGCGACAGGAGCGGCTCCTGAAGGGGTGTGTGGAGTGTGGGCAGGCAGCTGCTAGGGAGCTGAAGGACGCCGGGCGGAAGGGACTTGTGATCAGCGGTGCAGGGTCCAGCCAGAAGCCTGTAGCTTGCGGTGCTCCCCGAGGGACAGGACTGAGTCCAGTCCTATTCTGCATCAACGACCTTCTGAATGGAGGCACGTTGGACACCCTCAGCCTGTTCTCTGCTGGCAGAGCACTGGGAGCAGTGGCTGACACCCCTCAGGCTGTGCTGCCACCCAGCCAGACCTGGACGGGCTGCAGAGATGTGCACAGGGAGCGTCAGGAAGTTCACCAAGGGCAAGGGTAGGGTCCTGCCCCTCATGGGAACAACCTCCAGCAGCAGGACAAGTAAGGGGGGACAGCTGTGCAGGGAATGGGCCTGGGAGTGCTGAGCCAGCAATGTGTCCTTTTGGCCAAGCCAACCAATGTTGTATTGGGGTGCGCGAAGAAGAGTGTGGGCAATAGGTCAGGAGAGGTTTTCCTTCTCTACTCTGTCCCAGTCAGGCTACATCTGAAGCCCTGGGTCCAGTTTTGGGCTCCCCAGTTCAAGAGAGACGGGAAACTGCTGGAGAGTCCAGGGCAGGCGGCTGCAGAGCTGCAGAGAGGCCTGAAGCAGCTCTATGAGCAGTAAAGACTGAGAGCCCTAGGGCTGTTTAGCCTAGAGAAGAGTAGCCTCAGAGGGGATCTAGGCAATGCACAGTAAGAGCTAAAGGACCTGTGGGTAGCAAAAGAATGGGGCCAGGCTCTTGTCAGCGGTGCCCAGCGCCAAGCCAAGGGACAGTGGGCACAAAGTGGAAGCCAGGAGGTTCCATGTGAGCAGGAGGAGAAAGTTGTTTGGTGTGAAGGTGCTGGAGGCCTGGAGCAGGCTGCCCAGAGAGGTTGTGGAGTCTCCTTGTCTGGAGAGCTTCCAACCCGCCCTGGGCATTGTGCTCCTGTGCAAGCTGCTGGGGGTGCCCTGCTTTAGCCGGGAGGCTGGACTGGATGCTCTCCAGAGCAGTCCTCTGCACGGTGGGGGCTTAGTGAGGTACCGCGTGCTCGGCTCCCCGCCTCTTTGTCAGCACGAAGTGAGGGTGAGGATGGGGGGGGAGCCGACGGCAGCGAGAACGCGGCGGCGAGAACGCGGCGGCGGGAGCGCGGCCAGGGAGGAGCGGAGTGGAGTGAGGCCAGTGGCAGCATCAGCCCCGGTGAGCCCCGAGAGCGGGGGTGGCCGGCGCGGTGCCGGGGGTGGCTGGCGGGGTGTGTGTGTGACTGTGCTGCAGAGGTGGGGGGGAGACGGTGTACCAGGAGCGGGAGAGGGGAACGCGCCCCGGTTTGTGTGTGAGGGACTGTCGGCTCAGCTCGGGTGCGCGCACACCGTGTTCAGGCCGCGTACTGGCGCGCTCCGCAATTCACGGGCTGCGGGTGCTGGCAAGTGCACGCACCCGTGAGCACGCCTCGTCCCAGCGGGTTTGTGTCACCCGTGGGCTGCTGCGTGAGGGCCATGCGTGTGTGCATCCCAAGTACATGCATGCACTTGGCAGAGACATGCATAAGTGAAAGTGACACATGTGTATGTTCCAGGCACACACGAGTGACATGTGTGCACATCCCAGACACGAGCATGAACGTTGCACATGCATGAGTGACGCATGTATGCATCCCTGGCACACACGAGTGACATGTGTGCACACCCTGGGCACAGGCATGAGCGTTGCACATGCATGAGTGACACATGTATGCATCCCTGGCACACACGAGTGACCTGTGTGCGCATCCCGGGCATAGGCATGAGTGATGTACATGCGTGACTGACACATCCCTGTTACAGACGAGTGGCACGCACACGACACAGGCGTGCACACCGCCCCGGCGTGTCGCGGCGCTGCGCGGCTGACGGCAGGCTGTCCCTGTGCCAGGTGCGGCGGAGCGGTGGGATGCGGCGGAGCGCGGCGGTGTGCTGGGCCCTGATGCTGTTGGCCGCCGCTCTCTGCGACCCCGTAGCCGGTAAGGGCGGGCGCGGTGGAGCCCGCGGAGCCGCCCGCGGCCGGGCCCGGGCGACTACCCGTGGCCGAATGAAGGCGACGGTGCCCCGCTACGGCTCATCTGGGTCAGCCCTGCGGGTGGCCGGGGCAGCGGCCGCAGGGGCGGCAGCCGGTATCGCGGCAGAGGCTACCCTGCGCCGGGCCCGGCTTGCCGGCGAGCTGGAAACAAGCGACGGTCCTGAGTACCGAGATGGCAACTGGACGACCACCGCACCCGCAAGCCAAGCCCCGCCAGGATGGGCCGTGGCCTGGCTCTGTCCCCTCGCTGCTGTCCTCCTCTGTCGCTGACGGTTTCAGGGCACCTGACCGTGCCTGAAGCAATTATTGCTGCCGTGAGGACCGGCTGCCCCCACGGCAGGGCTGAGCGTACCCACCCGGGATTACAGCCAACTCCCAAGGCAGCAATCCCTCCAGCACCTGACCTCTCCCGGTTACCGGCCACCAGTGGGGCAGGACCCCGTGGAAAGCCCTTCCACCACGTACCCCATGCCCTGCCAGTTCAGGCACCCAGTTTGCCCCACTCCTCTGTACCTGGGTCCAGCACCGTGTGGAAGACAAGGAGACAGGAATAAAGCAGGGTGGAAAGCAGGTGTGACTGCATGCGGGGCAGGTGCTCAGGATGGAAAGCCCAGGGTGGCAGTGCCCTGGCGCCCTGCCCACCAAGCTTTTATTTTGGGACGGAGGTTCCAACAGTGTCGCAAGAAAATGGCTCCTCAGAGGTTTCATCCTGCCTGGAGGCAGCAGCGGTGCTCCATCATCCTACATGGTCATGCCACAGGACAGCAACCACAGTACAGCCTCATCCCCTGCTCTGGGGATCCTCTACCCCAGCTTACAGCAGCCCGAGGTGCAAAACTGGGGGCTGCCCCTGTAAAGCCACTCTAAGCAGAGTTCCATGTTGAGGGGGGCCCAGCCCTGAGGGGCTCTGGGGTATCCTTGGGGAGCCGTGGGGCCTCTGTCCCTAGCTCAAGTGGCTTCTGCCCCATGAAACACGTCTCAGTCCAACGTCACCTTGCCCAGGCGTCCTGCCCGAAAGTCCCGCAGGAACTCATAGGCAGCAGCTGGGTAGTTGAGCATTGTCACACTGACATTCCCTGGAGGTGGGTGTGGAAGGAGGCGTCAGCAGAGCCTGGAGCTGTGCCAGGATTCCCAAAAGCCTCGACCCAGCACCCCAAAAAAACAGAGATCTCCTTCCTGGAGCACTCACCTGTGCCTGTCAGCACCTTCACCTTCTGTGTCCTGCCCAGGGTGAGAGCCACATGCCTCAGCACGTGCTCAATGTCATCGCAGGCCTCAGACAGCCCATAGTACTGCACATACCTGCCAAAGTAGGTGGCTTCTGTCCCCCAGCCCCTTGGGTACAGTTTCTCTGTCACCTACTCAGGACCACAGGAAGTGGACCCAGCCCAGGGCCCTCTCCAGTTTCTCCACCAGCTCACCTAAACTGCTGCCGCTTGTTCAGGGTGTACAGCAGGTAGTCAGCCATGATGTCCTCCCCAACAAGGTGGTCACGGATGGCTCCTGGTAAAGAGGGTGAAGTTCCCACTCCTTTGCCATGCCCTGCTTTTGAGTCCTGGCCACCCCCCCACCACCACCATCTACCTTCATTCATGCACCAGCCTGGGATGGCTGTGAGCAGCCAACTCCTGCCCCTACTCAAGCACCAGGCCCAGGTGGGGCTTAAAGGCATGTCTGGGGAATCTCCCTGGCCACAGCCTCCACCTTACCACACAGTGCCAGCTTCATGCCAGTCTCTATGTCCCCCAGTTTCGGAGGCAGCACACCAGGCGTATCCACCAAGTACATCAGGGGCTTCTCACAGACCTAGGATGAGGGGAGCCAGGGCCATTAGGACATGCTCAATAACTAGCATGTGGATTGCTGACATGGCTATCAGCACGATTTTGATAAGGCCTCTGGAAAAGGGACCTGAGCAACCATTTTGATGGAGCTCTTGAGGTTTTTCAAAGCTCCTGTGAGAGGAGGCAGGGAGGTAAAGGCCAGGACCTACATAGGCAGCAGCAATGAGGAGACAGTACCTGGATTCTGGTCAGCACTGCCTTGGTGATGCCTGGTTCGCCACCAACTGCAGTGGCTTTCCCTCAGGGTAGAGGAGAGAGACAGTTAGAGAAGCAAGCCCCCTCCCCCTACCAGCTCCATAACTGCACCAACTGTTCCCCCCTAGGCCTAGGCAGCATGCAGAAATACCCTTTCTGAGATGCAGCCTCCGCAGTGAGTTGATGAGTGAGGACTTTCCTACATTGGGCACACCAATCACCAGGATGCTGTATGCAGTGCTCTGGAACGGAGGAGGACTGGCAGGTTATCAGCCAGCCATTCCAGGAACCACAGCAGTGGGACACCCAAGCCTTTGCTGGTGCTTCTGGCATGTGCAGGAGCAGCCTCACCCCTCCAGCTGGAGGAAGATGACCTGCTGATGGTCACCCAGTCTCACTGCCATGTCTCACCTCAGCCCTGTGGTAGCGTGGGCTGTTGCCCACCAGCTTGGCAACCAGGGGAACAATCTGCAGAGAAACACAAGGTATGCACCAGACTTGGTAAGGTTAGACATTGGTTGGATACTATGATCTCACAGGTCATTTCCAACCAAAATGATTCTATGATTCTAGGGGCTGTAACTGCAGCTCTCTGCCTGAGTTGGCAGTGGTCACTTGTTCAGAGGACACTGTGCCAGGATGTGCAAAATAGGAGCCGAGCAGAGGATGGGGTACATTGGGCAAGCTCTGGACCAGCTGGTGTCCCTCCCTCAGTGTGGGGCATTTCACAGGCCTGGTAGGTAAGTGTGCAGCCCACAGGTATCAGCAGCAAGGAGCAAGGCTGGGCATGGGGTTGCTGGCCTGTTACCTTCTTGATGTTGCCATTGCGCTGGCAGTCAGTGAAGATCACGTGTGAGCATCCCTGCTGGTTCAAATGCTCCAAGACTGTCTGAAGGGACAGGCAGAGGCATTGTTAATACACACCTGCGGGCAGGCCCCTAACCAGCCAGCCCTGCCCCACTGCTCACCGGCTGCCGGCGGGGATCGGCCAGGTCCATCTTATTCAGCACCAGGACGTGTGGGCGGATGCCCAGCGCCTCCTGAAGCACGGGGTTACGCCCCGACAGCGGGATGTGAGACTGTTAAGGAGCATGACTGTGTGCTGCCAGGGGAGCACGTACTGGGGGAACTATCTGGGAGGGGTGGGGGAAGAGTTGATGGGACTGGTGCAGAGCTAGATGAACATGGGACCGGGAAAAGGGGCGGCTGTGTCACACGGAGTCGCAAGGTGCTGGCTCCTGCTGCCCCACAGGGAACACTCAGAGCTGGGGGGGGCGGGAACGCACACAACGAGGAGCCGCGCTGGGGGATATACGAGCGTCATGCACCTCGATGAGACAGTCTGCGCGCCGCAGGGAAGCCCGCATCTGCCGCAGGCCTGCAACACAACGCTGGGTGACGGCGGAGGAAGCGGGGAGCAGGTATCAGCGCTCCCCGCTCCCACACCTCACCTTTCGCCATGTGTCCCGGGAACCAGGAGGCCACCTCACGGCCGCCGAAATCGAAACGCTCCCGAAACCTGGCAGGCACCGCCTCGGGCCCAGATGCAGCTGCCCGTAGAACTCCAACGCACCCTCTCATGGCGGCAGCGCCTCTTCACACGTCACAACCGGCGCGCGCGCGGAGGCGTGGCCGAGGCAACGCTGGGGGACTGCCACCTCACTTCCGCTTCCTCCCCACTGCCATGGCGGAGCTGCGGCCTACAGGGCCTGGCGTTCCGCCGGGGGGTCCTGGCGGCACGAGACCTACTGTGCCCCGCGAAGGTCCCTCTGTGTCTCCCGCGGGGCCCGGCACACCACGTGCTCCGGGGCCTACTCCCCACCCCGTCCCGCAGCCACCCTTAGCCCCTCAAACCACCCCGGATCCAGGTCCGACGCAGGCCCCTCTGGATGACACCCGCTTCATGATTGCCAGCACTAATTGGTACTAGCGCCGCAGCCCTCTTTTCCCCGCTGGAACCGAGCCGAGAAGCCGCATCCATTTGCCCTAGAGAGAGAGAAGCCTTCGGGCAACGGCCCTCGAAGCAGGGGTTTTATTTGCTTGCATCAAAGCTGAAGAGTGAGGCTGAGTGCCTTGAAGAGCTGATTGAGCCGCTCGGCCTCTCGCCAGCCCGACAGCAGGGCCCCATGCGTGGTGGAGTAGAAGGTGCGGTGGGTAGCCTCGCCGGCGAAAAGGAGCTGCAGAGGCTGCGGCAAGGAGGGAGGTGAACGCTGAGGACCTGCCGCCTCCCCCAGCTCATCAAGAACATTGGGTTGTACTACACCAGCTTCTCCTTTCAGCCCTTCGGCACCCCACGGATGCAGACTGAGCGGGAAGCAACCCTTTCTTAAGAGGCTTACTCTATGCTGTGAGGATGCTGGAGAGTGAACGGAATGAGCTATGTGTCCCCAAATTTTTTGGAAATGGGGTTTCCCCCCTCATGAAGCTAGCAGGAAGAACCATGGGGGTTAGTTGGTGGCCCATAAAGGGCATGGGGTCGGGGAATACCACCTCTTTGTGCTCCTCAAGGCTTGGGGTGTCCAGTTTCCACTCCTGTCAGTGCCCATGACCAGAAGGTTCTGCCTCCCCCCTAGCCACTGCATCCCCTGGGCCTAAAGCAGTTACCCTGGGGTCCTTGGGATCCTCAGGCAGGGGTTGAGCCAGCATGTCAATGTCATCCCCTGAGCTGCCGACGGCCACATAGCTGTAGGAGCCCCGGGTGTAGGAGGTGCTGTGCCACTGGGACCTGAGCATGCTCCTGGGAGCGGGCAAGGATGGGTTGCCTGCAGGTGTGGATTTTGGATGGGATCCAGAAGTCTAGGCACATGTTTATGTGTGGGAAATCGGGGTTATGTGGGTGGTACCTGTTAGCGTGCGCAGCATGTGCGTCATGGTGCCAAGGACTTGGGCGTCGCTCAGTGTCTCCATGTACTCTGACTCCTTCCCCGCAATAAAGCCGCAGAGAACGTGCCCGTGCCTGGGGAAGGAAAGATGGGGCTGAGGACAGCCTGCTGGTCTCCTGCTGTTCACTGAGCACCATGCCCTCCTTGCCCTGACAGTGCTACTGTGTCATGGGCCACCAGGGACCCTAAAAGGTCTTGAAGCTCCAGGCAGGACCGAGGCGGTCCTTCATGTTGTCCAGAAAATGCCCAAATCCCTCTAGAGGGCTGCATTATCCCTTTGCTGCTGCTCCTGGCCACATACTGCTCAGGTGGTTGGAGGACCACAAATCCAGCAAGCTTCTTGAACCAGTTGGCCTCCAGGTTGGTGCTGGGTTCCTCCAGGGGTGACTCATCCTCCCACACTACTTCAAGGAGCTGCTGCTGGGGTTCCCAGAAAGGCTGCTCAAACTCCAGGAAGATCTTGTTGTTGGTGCCGAAGCCCAGGCGGTGGATGGCCTCTGCTTTCCACTCTGGCAAAGGAGGCTGGAAGAAGTCCTGGTGGCATTCCTTGAGGAAACCTGCAGGCAGGAGATTAGGAAACTCTGTTTGCCAAACTTCATGATGGGGTCTGAGATATTCCTTCCCCAGACGAGATATTTTTCCCTCCCAAAACTCCTTCCCAGCTTCTCCCATTGGGGTGAGGTGAGGAAGGCATTTGGGCAAGTCCTTGCCAAGTCTATACTAATTGGTTGAAGAGGACAGCCAGGGCATGAGAAGGTATCTCCTCACCCAGAGGGACAGTGATGATGACGTGGTCAGCAAGGAAGGCATCTCCATCCTCACACTCCACCCGGACAGGGAAGTCTCTGGCATTGTCCCCTTCCTCGTGGAAGGCCCCTTGCCACTGGATGGTTCTCACAGCCTTGTTGAGCATGACGGTGCCTTCTGGCAGAGCCGAGAGCAAGTGACTGGGCAAGCTGCTGTAGCCACTGCAGGAGGAGGTGCAGCTGAGGACAGGGTGCCCTCCAAAACAGCCTTCCATATCCCCCTATCAGAGCCCCACACTTACCCTGGGAAGGTGCAGTCCAGGCCAGGCAAGGAGACATACTCCCCAAAGGGCTCCAGGGCCACCAGGTCCATGCTGTGGGTCCCACTGATGCAACATTCCAGCTTGAGGCAAGCGGCGAGGACAGCCAGCTGAAGCTGCCGGGTATCCTCATCCCCCCTTCCCAAAGTGGAGACCCTCTGGGCAATCTCTGCCCGGAGATAGTGTCCTACGCTGGGTGCTGGCAGTTCCTTGGCCCCCAGAAAAGCACGAGCGGAGGCCAGGAGGGTATCAAAGAGGTCACGGGCTTCGCTCACCACCTGCGCGTTCAGTACCTTCCCTGAGCTGCCATAGGTGATAGAGGGCAGTGGGGGATGGCCCCCTGCCTCTGCCCGCTGGTTCTCCTCCTGGGCAGCCTCGGGGCCAAGCAGGTCATAGTGGGTGGCCAGGTGGAAGACAGGGTTCTCTGGTGAGGGGCCGTGGATCCAGTGTGCCCCCATCTCTGCCAGCCCCGATGCTGTGGGGAGGTTGTGTCAACCCGTGGCATACATACCCCCAAACCCACGTGCCCTCTAAACCAGCTGAAGCCAGTGGAACCTCCCGTGCCCCAGTCTCCTCTGTGGCACCCATGCCTGACTCCGGTTCGGTCCCACACTGCCAGGCCAGCGTGGGTCCCACTCGGGACTGGCCCTACAGTTCAAGGAAGGGGTGGTTCACGTGCAGGCTCCCCCACTCTGGGTTTCGCCCTGGAGCAGCGCGTTCCGGGACAGTCTCGGCCCCCAGTGCAGCCCCTACCTCAGTGCCACCTCCCTCCTCCCCGGTGCCTCCCACCCCGTGCCGAGCCCCGGCCCCCGGTTCCCACCCTCCGGATGCCCCCCTCTACCGAAGGGGCGGGTGCAGACGCGGCCCCCGGCGCTCCCCGCTGCCTCCAGCAGGCGAAGGGAGCTGAGGCTGCGAAGCCGCCCAGCCGCCCCCAGCCCCGCCAGGCCAGCGCCCACCACCACTGCTCGCCGCCCGCCGCCGGCTTCCATGGCGTCCGCTAGGCCCCGCCCCGGCCGCTCGGCCCCGCCCGGCCCGGCCGCTCCCGCCCCGTCCTGGGCGGCTCGGGGGGGATGGCTACTGTCGCGGGGCGGTGGTAGCCGCACCGGCTGCATGGCTGAGGACGGAGGTCCTTTCCTGGCATTAGGGACATCCTCGGGACCACCACACCGCCCTGCTGCTCTGCCGCCAGCCAGCACCGGGAGCTGCCCGCTGCCTTTCGATCTATCAGTCAACTGGCCGCTCCGTCCCCAGCGGCAAGGTGAAGGAACTGCTGTGTGTTTCTGGTCGGTCCATCAGTCAACTGGTCCATCCCGCTGGCATCAGAGAGAGATGCCAATGCTGCCACAGGTCTCAGTACTCCACGGACCATCCCCCAGAGCTCTCGTTGGTAATTTCCAAGACACTATGGGCATGAATGAAGTTCTTCACCCCAAGGCTGCCAGGTGGTCCTCTGATGAGGACCATTCCTACCCTGGTGCAGCCCAAGGTATGCCTCCACCTCCTGTCCACCCCAGCAATGGTGGGACATGGATACGGGGTGCTCCCAGCCAGGAGCTCCAGGCAGCACCCACCATAGAACCATCAACCCTCAAAGATCATCAGATGTAATCATGCCACCTTGCCAAGCTGCATGCCCAGCTGGCTGTGGCTGGGGTCACCCCACCACCACGGGCAAGCTGACTCGACTCCTGGGATCTACATGTAAGGACAGACAGGGGTGTGGGAGGTGCACCAAAGACTCCTGGCGTCCCCTTTGAGCGTTTATTCAGAGGTGTGTTCCCTGCTTCTGGTTTTCCAGGGAGCAGAAGAGTGGGGCTGAATGGGGCAGGGCACTACTGCAGAGCACCAGCCATGTGACAGCTTTGTGGGAAGACGGTGGCCCTGTGACCCAGCCCTGGGGGAAGATAAAGCCACCTGCTCCCAGAGAGCAGAGGATGGCATTCCCAGTGTGTCAGCACTGAGACATGCATCCAGCCCAGGGACCTCTGGCCACTCAGCCCTGTGACTGATGACCCTGCGTGGCCCAGCCAAGCCCTGCTGCCCTCTACATGAAGACTCTCCACTTACGTGAGGACCTGTCTATGGGAAGAAGAGTTCCCCATGTGCAACTTGAGCCCATCTGGACTGCGATCTGGGGCCCCTTCTTGCTGTTGATAAGGGTTTGGCATCATGCACTCTTCCACCCCTTCCTGTGATGTGTCTGGGAGCTGCTCTCAGCCTGCTCCAGCCTCCCCACAGCCAGCCCCAACCCCGATCTGCCTCCCATCTCCCTGTGAGCTGGATGCTCTAATCCCTGACCCACAGGATAGGCATCATGGCAGGGTCCTCACATGCTTCTCGTGGGCACCCAAGGCTGCTCAGCCAGTGGCTCCTATCTATCCTAATACCTTGGCTGACCTCAACACTGTCCTGACTGCACAGTGCCAGCAAGTCCTTGAGGAGCAATCAAGAAAGGAGGAGGACAAACCCCGAGGATTAAGGAATGCATAAGAATCACCATCACCACAAATGTGTCAGGCAAACAGGAAGGAGAAGACAGCAGGAAATGTCCCAGCCTAGAGGGCCCAGGCCATCAGCGTTTATGTGGGGAGCTGCCACTCTACTCAGACCCCTCCATGAGCTCCAGAATGCTGCTGTAGAGGCGCCTGGGGGCATCCAAGCCCCAGATGAAGTCCCAGTGGTTCCAGTCTGGGATGTTACTGTAGGTGACAAGGTGGGCGATGCGGGGCAGCAGCAGGTGGATATCCTTCAAATTAGCCACCCAGTCTTGCCCCCCCGACCACACCACAGTGGGCACAGACATCTCCTCGATCTGGTAGAAGGGAGGTGTCTCCTGAAGGGACACAAAAGACTCTGAGGAACTGTTGCTATGGTCAACCCCTGCAAGCCATCACCACATCAGCCAGTGCAGTCCCCTGGCATCTCCAGCACTGCCACTGCAACCTCCTACCTGGTGGTACATGGCTCGGTTTTCACTGCCATAGTTGAAAGCTTTGAATTCTCCTGATTTCTTCACCTGTGGAGAGAGGTGGGATCTGTGGTGGGAGGCCAGTGAGTACTGCTGAGAGGGTCTGGCATCTCCTGGCCTTCTCAAGGGACCACAGCATGAGAAGGTACTCACAGGGGACAGTGCAGGAGGAGGTGGCATCCCTGCAAAGCCAGACTCTCCACGTTTTTTAACAGGGTGATGCTTTGATGTCCAGCTCCATGCCTGTATCCAGCTATGGGCTGACAAATCAAGGTGTTGTGTGTGACTCTTGGCTGCCTCAGTGCCACCCTCCTACCTCTGGACATCTGCTTATCACCAGCAGTGCTGTGCACACAGGATACTGCTGGAGGACTTCATGGTGGCGAGTTGTCTTTCAACAACCTTCCGTACCTCCTCATGGCACTTTGGGCTCAGAGATATCGGTGAGCCCAAGGGTGAAAGTTCAGATACCTGCACAGTAGTTGTATTGATTAAAAAGGTACCTGTAAGGAGGCATCAGGGTGGGGACTTCTGGCCTGACCCTGTTTCCAGCAGAGCCAATGCTGAAGGTGCAACATGTTGCTTAGACCAGTAGCGCCTGGCTCCAGTGTCTCTGAGACCCCTTTGAGCAGAGGCAGATGCTGTTGGGTCCTGCTCCACCTCCTCCTTTCCAGCTGAGCAAGCCCAGCTGCCCCCAGTCTCTGCTTGTATGGCCTGGCTTCTACCCACCATCACTTGCAGTGTCCTCGAGCTAGCTCTGCTTTGGGGATGTTTGGGGACCTCAAGCTGGTCCCAGCATCCAGCCGTGGCCTCCCTGTCCCCTTTGGGCACACATCCCAGTGTTCCTTGGTTCACAAAGAAACCAGGGCAGGTTGTCCTGCATCCAGTACCTCTTTTGTACACCTGATTCCTTGCCTTTTCTTTCTCACAAGCTGCTCATGTCCAAGTTCCCCAACCTCTCACAAATGCCTTACAGACACCAGACCCTCAGTGAAGGGACCATCCCAGGGTGAAGCATCTGTGTTTCAGGGAACCTACCTGAGCCCAGTGTATTATATTTTTGACAGATGTCCTATCTGGAAAGTGGGCCGTGTACACATCCAGCCGTGTCTGCAAGGAAGCATATTCCAACTATCATTGCTTCCCAAAGGATAGAAGCAAGCATGGCAGGTGCCAGGTGATGTGTGTCCCCAACTACTGAGTTATGCTTCCTAGAGAGTGGGATCAGGGTCTGGAACATCATTTAAAAATCAATTGCTCTGAGGAGCTCCAGGAGAAGGATGATGAAGGATGAAGCATCTTTGGCTCTGGTAGAGGGACTGTCCTCAACACCTTAGTGACTACCTGTGATCATCCAGATGCTGCTTCATTAGACGATGTAGGGTGGGTGATGGGAGCACCCCCATGAGTGCTGGTGGGAAATGCAGCTGGACTCAGTGAAAGGCAGCCCTAACTCAGAGTTAGGGCCACCATCTTGTGCCACTTGGTCACTAGTATTGACTCAGCAAAGCCTGGGGACTTCTGCTATCCCGGGAAGTGAAACAGAGAGAGAGGATTCTGGCATTACCCTGGCAGCATCTGCTTGCCCATAGGTGCTAGAGGTGAGTGGCTGTAGTAGGGTGGGCGAGGTGTGTGGTGAGGAGTGGACAGGCAGTGGGCAGAGGGGTCAGCAGAGCTAAAAGGTGCTGCTGGGTGTTCCAGAGCAGTGCAGCTCTGGTTCCCTCGCACGTACATGGGATGGCACACTCACCATGTTGAGGTTCTTCTTATTGTAGCCACCCAGCAGGAAGAAGAGGTTGGCACAGGGCTTGTGCAGCAGAGGGTGCCTACACAGCTTGGGGAGAAACCTCCACAGCTTCCTTATCCTCAGTGAGACATCTGTTTTGCCAAGCAGAAGCTGCAGAAGCAAAAGCTGATTCTTTGTCTTTCCCTTCTGGCAGGCTAGCCCTGGGATTGCCTCTCCCAGCCCACTGCCAGCTAGTGTCCCTGTGAGCTGTGCCACCAGCTGGGTGGTGAGGATATATGCAGCACAGAGTGCCCACAGCTTTGCCCTGGATGTCCTGTACCTCTGAGATGCATACAGCTCATTGCAGGAGGCAATGCAGTTGAATAAACACCAGGGAAATCAATACTGGGCACTTTCCTCTTCCCCCTTCCACTCTCCAAAGCTTTGGGTTTGTTTTTCAGTGCCACTATAATCAACACAAGTAAAGCTGTTTTTTTCCCAACTGATCTGTCCAGAAATTCTACAAGTGCCCCCACTGAAAGAGTATTTTCAACACCTGAAGCTCAACATGAGCTGGCACCATGTGCTCAGAGCCCAGAACTAACCCTGAACTGGGGCTGATCCCCAGCAGCATGGGCAGCAGGGGCGGGGAGAGGATTCTGCCCTTCTGCTGTACTCTGCTGAGACCCTTTCTGCAGTGCTGGGGCCAGCTCTGGAGTCCTCAGCACAGCACAGACAGGGACCTGTTGGAGCAGGGCCAGAGGAGGCCACAGCAATGCTGGCAGGGCTGGCAGAGTTGGGCTTGTTCAGCCTGTAGAGGACCTCAGAGCAGCCTGCTAAGATTTGAAGTGGGCTATGGGAGGACTTTTTACAAAGGCATGGATTTCAGTCAGATATTAGGAAGAAATTCTTCCCCATGAGAATGTTGAGGTACCGAAACAGGTTGTCCAGAGAAGCTGTGGAGGCTCCAAGCCTGGAATTGTTCAGAGCCAATCTTGATGAGGCCTTGAGCAACCTTGTCTTGTTGGAAGTGCCCCTGGTTATGTCAGAGGATAGGACCTGGGATTAAAGGTCTCTTCCAACCCAAGCCATTCTATGATTGTATGAAGGTTCTACAGGAAGGAATGCACTCAACAGAGCAACCATGGAGGACTACACCTGGTCCTGAGTCATACCTGTGCTTACAAATTATGAGGAATTAAGTGGTTTCTGCTGCATCAGCCCCACGGGATGTATCTGACTGCAGTCGCTTGTGTTCCAGGGAGGAGAGTGTGGGTAATCCCCTACCTGAGACATCCTGAATTGCTTGTCCAGAAGGAAGGACATTTTCATGATGGGACTTTTGGTGTGACTGGCTGTCACAACTGGAGCCAGGGCAAAAAATGTTTTGATTTTCTGACCCAGTTCTGGCATGGAGGAGAATGCAATGAACGCTGAGAAAACAGAAAGAATGACTTGAGACTTGGGCAAAACTTGGGCAGTTAATCCAAGGGTGGCTTGGACCTGCTGCCCAGATCTCTTTAGATGGCATCAACTGCAATTGGAAATCTGGGATCTATTGTAGAAGTCTGGGATTTCTTGCCACTTTTCTGCTTACTGTTGCTGCTACAGATGTTCCAAAGGAGGCAAAACTTTTGTTTCTATGATTAGAAGTGGCTGAGGAGACATTTCAATGACTGCCGCTAATGGGAAGTGAACAATGCTGCCATCTTTCATCTAGCACTGCTAAATGATACCACACAGCTTATCTCATACCCCTGAGAAGCACCATGCATTTCACAGTGAAGCAGGAGCTGTGCCCTCCATGCAAAGCACCTTTGGTTTGGATGTGGAACACCGCAATTCAGTTTTACAGGCTGAATTATAGTTGCAGCAAGGAGCTTTCCAAGGTCACCAGGAGCTTTCTTACTAGCTGAGGAGCACACCAGTCCTCACAGATGCCTTGCTTGAAAAACATGACTGCTGTGGGACTTCTCATTGCAAGAACCTGCCTGCTCAGCACCCCACAAAAATGGGACCTCAACATTTTCTGTGTGTTTACCCAATGCACATTCCAGGATGGTGGGAACCCCTTCTAACTTACCAATGGTGCAGCCCTGGGAGTAGCCAACGTAATAGATCTGCTTCTGCCCAGTCTTCTGCAGCATGAAGTTGATCATGGCTGGGAGGTCGTACATTGCCATTTCATGAAAGCTGCAACATGAGAGTAGTGCCTTGATTATAAAGTAACACCAGGGCAGCACACCTGTGCATCTTGGCTGCCTTGTATCCTGAGCATTTAACACCTGTGGTTGATTTTCCAGAAGAAAATATATCATAGAATCATAGAACAGCCTAGACTGGAAAAGACCTTAGGGGCTATCTAATCCAACCTCTCTGCCATGGCCCTCTCAACTAGACCAGGTTAGTCAAGGCCCCATCCAACTTGACCTTGAACATCTCCAGGGAGGGGGCATCCACAACCTCTCTGGACAATCCATTCCAGAGTCTTGCCACCCTTGTATTGAAGAATTTCTTCCTGAGATCCAGAAATCCTATGAGCTAGGAGGGCCCTGCACTGGGTGAAACTGCACAGGGTCTGAAGGTGTCCCTCCTGCCATGGCCTTATTCTTCCCTGGAAGAAATTAGTCTTCTCATAACCATGGTGAGCAGTAAAGAAACTGTGCAGAGCCTGAGAAGCTCTGAGTTCAAGTGCAGTATAGCAGCTCTGCAGACCCAGGGGTAGGTCTCATCAGAATCACAGCACCGGCCCTGCTCCTAGAGCTGCTCTTTCTCAGGAGAGAATGGGGCACTAATGCCTGCCTATGAGCTTTTTAGTGTGATGTGGTGAAAGTCAGATTCATTATCAGGCTTTGCTTACTAGAAGCAAGTTTTAAAGCTTGAGAAATCCAGAACTGTTCTGAAGATTAGCTTTGCAGAGGCATTGACAGTTTAAAAAAACATTCCTGGGGACAAGGTTTCTGTGGACAATTGTTATGGTAGGCCTCAGAGGCCCAAAATAGGCTTATACATGTCCTGCCTTGCCTAGGCATGTTTTTCTGCTCCACCAGAGAGGCGAGCGTGGGAAACAGACACAGATGAACCTGTAGCCACTGAGTCTGCCCTGCCCAGGGCCCTGTGGTGTAAGGTACACACACTTAGCTTGTGCCTGCCTAGTGCAAGGCCTGTGCTTTTCCCAAATTAGGGAAAAACGAGCCTGTGGCTTTGCCTAATATGGTATGGTTTGGCTAACTGCCATCCTCATTGGCTGTTTTTGTGTCATTGATAACAGGAGATATGCAGGTGAACAACATGCTTTTCATAGAATCATAGAATGGTTTACATTGGAAGGGACCTCAAGGATCATCCAGCTCCAACCCCCTGCCATAGGCAGGGACACCTCCCACTAGAGCAGGCTGCTCAAGGCCTCATCCAGCCTGGCTTTAAACGCCTCCAGGGAGGAAGCATCCACAACCTCCCTGGGCAACCTGTGCCAGTGTCTTACCACCCTCACTGTAAAGAACTTCCTCCTAACATCCAGTCTAAATCTCCCCTCTTCCAGCTTAAACCCATTCCCCCTCGTCCTGACATTACCAGACCTTGTCAATAGTCCCTCCCCAGCCTTCCTGTAGGCTCCCTTCAGATACTGGAAAGCCACTCTAAGGTCTCCTCGAAGCCTTCTCTTCTCCAGGCTGAAGAGCCCCAACTCTCTCAGCCTGTCCTCATAGCAGAGCTGCTGCAGCGCTCTGATCATCTTCGTGGCTCTCCTCTGGACCCGCTCCAGCAGTTCCATGTCCTTCTTGTGTTGGGGGCTCCAGAACTGCACACAGTACTCCAGGTGGGGTCTGACGAGAGCAGAGTAAAGGGGGAGAATCACCTCCCTTGCCCTGCTGGCCACACTGCTCTTGATGCAGCCCACCACATGGTTTTGCTTTTGCTTCACTGCTTTGCTTGCCTGCTCTTTGCTGTGCTCTCTCTGCTGTGCTCAGAGGCCACACTGCCTTATTGCTTGCCTGGTAAACTCCACTGCCATGAGTTACCAGGAGCAGACCCTGGATGTCTGCATGCAATCGGCCTGTGTGTCCAGTGTGACATCATGCTGAGACTGCACGACATTCTGCCTTCTGCACCTGAAAGTCCTGCCTAGAATTCCTGGACATATACACAGATCATCCAGAAGAAGCCAGGAGAACAAGGTCAGAGACTGTCTGCATCCTTTCCCCAGAAGCCAGGAAGATTCAAGTCTTAACGTCCAACAAGACAGAGTCCCCTGAAAGCATTTGGGCACTGTCTGGACTGTGTCTAGCCCCCGCAAGGGTAATAATAATAGTAATCTGTGAGTAAATGCTTAAATGCCTCTTTGTAATTCTCTACTGCCTTCTGCTGTAGAGCAGAAAGAGCTTGGGCCCATCTACTGGACAAACGGCATATTTGCTGCAAGCGGAATTTGACCGCGGGAATAGTCTCTTCCCGTTCAATTAATGTTTATATATTTTGCTGGTTATATTAGATGTGGATATTATCCATAGAATGTTTCCATAACCATGTAAGAACCAAAATATTATTAAAATTAGTGGTTGGGGGTGATGATAGTTCTGAATAGCAAAATTAATAAACAATATTTATTTTGGAAAATATCATCTCGCATCAATTAATTTCCCCTCCACAACAACAATTATCTATGGAGGAAGGGGAGCTGGCACTGACATCTGTGGATAAGTTGCTGGGGTCATGGCTGGAGTGGTCCCCACAGAGGCTCCAAGACAGGGCTGATGTCTCCACAGGATGGGCATCCCTATGCAGGCATCAGTGC
Organism: Tricholaema leucomelas; assembly: GCA_013400475.1. Classification (NCBI taxonomy): domain Eukaryota; kingdom Metazoa; phylum Chordata; class Aves; order Piciformes; family Lybiidae; genus Tricholaema lacrymosa; species Tricholaema leucomelas. The sequence goes on from WAAF01019489.1 coordinate 68,471, forward strand.
CCTGCACTCTCTACAGGGAGGTGTTGGCACTATGCATCAGGCAGGTAAGCATGGGTACCTCCATCCTTCTCAGGCATTTTCACCAGAAGGTCTGGGGGAGGCCATGCTAGAGGATTAAGTGCTCTGAGTTGCCTGCTTGGGGGCACCCACCTCTGCCTAGAGCTTAGTGATAATAAGTTTGTTGTGCTTTTGTAATCCATTCCAGCTCACCTGAAATCCCAGAATTCAGCTTGGTCATCTGAAAAGCGCTGGTGTCTCCGGGACCAGCTTGTTCCCCGGTTGTTTCCCAACCAGACATCGTAGCCAGAGTCTGCCAGTATGAAGCCGAGGCTGTTGTTAGCCAGATTTTCCACCCAGTGGCTGCCATCTCCAAGTAAGCCATGCTGGAGAAGCACAAGTGGCTTGGCCCTTGGATCTGAAAGAAGCAGTACAGTTCATTAAAACAGAAGTTCTCTACTTATTCATTTCAAATTCAGGTCAATAAAGCCTCTTTCTTGCACTGCCAGAGGACATAAAATGTCAATTTTATTGGCAGCTCTTGGTGGAGAAAGAATTCCTTGCTGTAGTCCTGTGGTGGTTGTCTTCATTGTCTTGGGCTGGAGAGCTGTGGAGGTTCCCCACATCCCAGGTGGTTGTTCCCACAAGCTCAGTGCTGTGGCCACTGGCAGCAACCATGTGAAAGCTCAGATGTGCAAGCTCTTTCCTGAGATCATTCCAGACCCCAAGTGACAAGAGGTTGGGGAAAACGTTAAATGAGGAACTCTCTTAAAATAAAGCTGCACCCTCTGCACCTTAAAATCAAGCCTCTGCTTGGTGTGGAAGTCAGCTGCTCTTCTGCACCCACGATTTCCTATGCTGTCTGCTAAAATACTGATGGGAAATTGGAAGAATAGCATGGATTTGGTATTTTTTAACACCAAATACACTCCTGGCCTGGTAAGGTTCATCCCTTCACATACTTGTTACACTGATGCAAGTTTTGTTGCTTGCTTCCCCATGAAATTGAGTAATACCTTTGTTCCCAGGGTCCTCTCTCCCGTGAGGAATTCTGTTCATCGTGATGTAGTAGCCATCATGAGTCAGGACTTCATATTCCTCACTGGGGTACCCTTTGTGATGGATTATTTGGCTCTGAGGGAAAGAAAACTTAAGGTGGAAAGCTTTCTGTAGCTGAAGTGCTCATTGGATTCGAAGTGATGCCTCTGTAAAATGGAAACACTGCTTGGCCAGGCTATGCAATGCTTGAACCCGAGCCCATCCCATTGAGGGAAGAGGAGATGCTCACCTGCGTGCTTGTGCCTGTGAACAAGAGGGCAGTGGGCAGCAGCATGTGTTTGAAATGTTTCCAAAACCAAAGACTGAAACCAACAGGGTTTCCTTAGAGCTGCCAGCAGCAGCAGGACATGTCATGTCATGCTCTGAGGTGGGGCCTGGGGCAGACAAGATGGTGAGGCATATAGAACCTGCTGAGCTGGGCTGACTGGAAGGGCAATACGATAAGCCCCAGAGGATTTGTTGCAAGGCTCCTGAAGCTCTGCCTGGGCTTTATTTATGCTGGAACCACCACAGCTTGGTGAAATCCATCTGTGATCCTGCCTACATGTTGCTGTATGCTCATTTTCTTACATGGCTGGTGCAAGATCTCAGCAGTTTTATTGCTTGGGTCATTTATTGCTTCAGGGACATTCAGGACTCACTTGGACACAGCCGTGAGCAATTTGCTGCAGTTAAGGAGAGGAGCCATGCACAGCTTTTTACCCTCGAGGAAGGTGTCTGATCAAATCCAGTCTGGGATTACCCTATTCTCCTGGTAATTGCACTTAATAGTGCTGGGAGTAAGAGGACTCCTTCAGGGAGCAGGGCTTGTTAATGATGGTGTGGAGGCAATGTCCCATCACATATCTCAACCAGACCAGCACACACTGTGACCCAACACTTCTTCACATATACCCACTCTGTCCCCCCCTTCCCCAGCAATATATTTACAGAGTAGAAATCCAAACTTCTCTTGACTTACAACATTCATGGAGGTCTCAGGATTTAAAGCCCATTTCTGCTTGATGGCACCTGCTGGGTTCACCAGTGCTTGTAGCAAAGCCAGGGTTGCAACAAACCACCACATCTGGCCTCTGTGTTAAAAGAAAAATTATTATTATTATTATTATTATTATTATTATTTCAACATTGTTATGACTGGATGGTTCCTTGTATATCTGTTCTATCTGATTCCTTGTCTATCTGATTTTTTAATATATCTGATATGTTCCTTATATATCACAGTCTGGGCTGAGAAAGCAGAAGGGATTCCCAGTTCCAGCTTCCATTACAGTCCACTCAAGGCTCTCCATACTCCTCCATGCAGACTGGATCTGGTACTGGACAAGACTCACTTTACCATTTTTAATGATAGAAAAAAAAGAATCAGCTTTATAATGTGAGAACCATTCTCTGAATCTAACTAAAGTGACAGAAGATAACCATCAGGCCACTTGACACAGAGGGAATTGCTCCAAGGGAACAGTTTGTGCTCCAGAAGGAACATCTTTAGGGTGACTGGGCTAGGACTGCATCCATACTTTCACTGCTTCTCTGCCATTGAATCACAGAATCCATCTGGCTGAAAGAGACCTCTAAGATCATCCAGTGCAACCCTAACAGAAGATGTCTGAGGATGATAGAGCCTCAGAGCAAGACTATTTCTTAAATAAGTGTAACCTGAAAACAAAAAAATCCAGCTTTCTGATTGCCTCAGAGATTTCTGTCCCAAACAGAGCTCTCTGTTTTTAATAAACACAGTTAATATTATATATAGAATCATAGAATTATTTTGCTTGGTAAAGACTTTTAAGGTAATCAAGTCCATTACCTGACTCTAATGCTAGGGCTAACCCATGTCCCTCAGCACCACATCACTGCCTCTGTGAAACACCTCCAGGCTTAGGGATTCAACCACCTCTCTATGGAGCCTGTTGTAGTGCTTGAGAATTCTTTCAGTGAAGAATATCCAACCTAAACCTCCTGTGGCACAACTACTTTCTTCTTGTCCTACCACTTATTACTAGGGACAAGAGCCCAACTCCACCTGGCTCCAACCTGCTTTCAAGGAGCTGTAGAGAGCAATGAGCCTCCTCATCATAGACAGAATGGCTCAGATTGGAAAGGACTTCAGAGCTCATTTACTCCAAACTCCCTGCCATGGGCAGGAAAGCTTCTCAACTAGACTCATCTGCTCAAGGCATCATCCAGCCTGGTCTTGAGCACCTACTTCATATTATCTGATACAAAGATCTATCTTGCAGGAAAATTCAGGGAGAGAACCCTCTTTGGCTCTCTCTCTGTGTGTGAAAACTGAATAACTCGAAGTCCCTCATTTGCTCCTCACCAGCCCTGTTCTCCAGACCCTTCACCAGCTTTTTTTCCCTTCTCTAGAAACCCTCCAGCACTTCAATGTCTTTCATGTCGTGAGGGCCCCAAAACTGAACCCATTACTCAAAGTGCAGCCTGACAAATAGAGGAGGACAATCACTGCCCTGGTGCTGCTGGCCATATTATTGCTGACACAAACCGGGACACAGTGGCTCATATTCAGCTGGCTGTCAGTCAACACCCACAACGCATTCTCTGCTGGGCAGTTTTCCAGCCCCTCTGCCCCAAACCCATTGTATTGCAGGCAGTTGTGATGACCAAATTGGGTTAATTTCTATTCCTTTGCCAGGCTCTTAGAAATCTAAGCTTAACCTCAATCAGGCAGCAGGAGCTGAAAATCAGATTTGCCTTTACCTCCTTTCTTGCACCTCCTCCTCTCCCACAACCTAAGACATATCTGTCCACTGAAATATTCCCAGTAGCCTTCTCTATGGTAGCACCAAGAGACAAACTACCCAAGATAAAAAAAGCAGTCAGTGTTCTTTTTCACGCCCACAGCGCTCCAGTGCCTATTTGAATTACATGGAGAGAAATACATTACCAGTCAGAGCCCACTGCTGGATCTGATCAGGCTGGTGGTGTGAGTGGCGGCGGCTCTGTCTTCACCACTGTTAAAGACAACACGTTGTGTCAGAACCCTGCTATGCTGGCACCATGCTGGACAGCATCATGTACCCTCCAATTAAGAGATGTTTGTGCTAGTCATGTCTTTGATAGCTTCCGCTGCGTGGCCATATAGTCACAAGTTTCATGCTTGCAAAGGATTATTTTCTCCAAATGTGCCTAAAATGGCTAATTTCAACTGCGGAGTTGTACCTCCAGCTCATGAAAGCCACAGTGAAAAAGGTGTTAAAAGGTTTTCTCTGTAAAGATTCTTTTCCCAACTCCTAGGAGTCCTTGATGATGCCTCTTAGAAGAGCAGAAGGGTTTGGGTTTTATGAGTTTCACAAGGCTTCAGGAGCATTCTAGCTTCTCCATAGACACACCAAGGACAGGTCAGGATTCACTGGCTGCCTGGGTGGGAGACACGTGGTGATCACATCACTCTTCAAAAGTAGCAGTGGCCCAGACAACCTGCAGGCAGCCCTTCTGCCTGAGCAGTACTGCATTTACAGGGGGGCAATTTGCAAGATCCCCGAGATATCTTCTAGAGGAGCACCAAGCACAAAGGCTTACTGATGGATGGCAAAGTGAAGGAGTACTTGTGCAGTGGCTGAAGTGACAGATGTTGCAGGGTGAGGGTGTTCAGCCTCCACCTCCAGCCCCCTCACCTTACAGCCTATGCCTTGCTGTAGCTGCTTGGGAGCCACTGAAAAGAATGAACCTTCCATTGTCTACCAGTACTCATCTCCTGGGCATGGATGTTACAATTCTGAGGTTATGCTTAATTGCAAATAAGAATTAGATCTTTCCAGAGAATTTGGTTAAGTGGCTGGACAATTTTTTTCAAAGAGGCTAAGCAAAAATAGATACATTTATTTCATTTAATTGGTTCTGCAAATCTGAATATAGTTTAGGAATGCAGAGTGTTCTGTCTCTTCTTTCTGCTGCTTACGGCTTGCTGCTTGCTTCTCTCTGACCTTGTTTGCTGCCTTGTTTGCTGACCTTGTTTGCTGCTGGTGAAGGTGCAGGAAGGGAGGTAAAGACAGTAGGCCCTCTGGACATCTTTGTGTCCAGGGGGTGGGGGAGGAAAGAGTTGAAATATTGTGCAAGGGGATATTGTTTATTGAATTGTAGATATATGTACATTTGCCTTGCATATGTTTGTTATCTTTTATACTTTTATATTTAGTCCACTTTTGTAAATACAAGTTCATTTAACTTCCAAAAATTCTGAGTGAGTGTGGTAAATTTACTCTGGGGAGAGAATTTCCAATTTGTTGGGGTACAAATCCAACCCACAACAATGGATTAGGCTGGTTTCTAATATTCATACCAGCCACAGTCTGCCAGCAGCATGTGAGTTGTGAAACACAGCCCAAAGCATGCACAGGTTGCTCCATCCGGCAGCCTGTGATTGCCTATCAGCACAACAGCCAGCTGACACAAAGGGACTCAGTGAGTGGGCGCTATCCTCCCCACCACGGGTGGGGCCAGAACCCTCACTCTTTCATTATCTTGCTTCTGTCCCTGTGTTCTCTCTAGGCTCTTGAAAATGCCTTACCACTCCTGTAAGGGCAAAGATGCCATTTACTTAAGATGGACTTTAAAGGTTGTGCAGAGGACAATTTCAGCATGCATCCCAAGAGGAGTTAAAAAACACTCTGTGGATGAAGAAACCCCTACCCAGGTTGTGTTTTTCTGCTTTAGCATCAGGTTTCCTTCAACAGTATCAAGACAGCTCTCACCTTTGGCTTGTGTGGTTGGCTACTTCATCTGCTGTCAAGTCTGCTGCCTCCACTGAACACCACTTCTCAGATGGACTAACTACTAATAGATGCTGGAAAGACAGCAGAGACTTCTCCAGCATCCTCAGGCCATGAGACCGGGCTGCTGGAGCCATGTATCAGTGCTGAGATTGGTGTGCAGTTTAGCACCATGCCTGCCATAACTATGCTACAAAGGAGAGAAGTTGCCTACAAAGAGCAGTTAGCTTGTTCCTGAGAAACTCCTGGGGCTTAGTCAAAGGAAGAAACAAAGCCTTTTGAGTTAGTTGAAATTAAGAGACCATAGTTTAGCACTTTGACACATAGGTGCAAGTTTAGATGGAAAGAGCAATACCATCATGATACTGCTGTGATTGTCATCTTAGCAGAATTGCTCATAGTCTCTGCATGGAAGGGTGCACAGCCAAATGGTAGATAGGCTACCATGGGCATCTTAAAATGAAACTGCATAACCATGGTCGAGGGATATTGTCACAGTATTGCTGTAGGAATTGGTGTGAGAAAGCTCAAGACTGTGCGCAAACAGGAAGGTATTTCTGAGTGACAGAGTCACTCGGAAGGCTCCTGTGAAGGTCATCTGGTCCAATCTCCTTGCTAGAGCAGCATTGCCTAGAGTAGATGACACAGGATCACATCCAGGAGAGCTTTGAATGCCTTCAGAGGTGGAGATTCTACAATGGCTGTATCAATCAGAATTCTCATAAACACATGTTCGGAAGGAGCAAAATCACAGAATACATCCAGGGAGAAGAGACTTTCCAGTCCAATTCTCAACCCAGCACTGAAATGTCAACACTAAACCATGTCCCTAAGCACCAGCTCCACACACTGCTTAAACACTCCAAGGGATGGTGCCTCCAGCACTGCCTTGGGCAGCCTGTTCCATTGTTTGAGAACCCTTTCAGTACAGAAATCTTTCCTGAGATCCAGCCTGACCCTCCCCTGGTGCAGCTTGGAACTACTGCCTCTGTACCTGTGGCTTGCTACCAAGGAGCAAAGGCTGCCCCCTCCTTGCTCCAACCTCTCTTCAGGGAGCTGTAGAGAGCAATGAGCTCTGCTCTGCCCTCAGCCTCTTCGCCAGCCTGCACACCCCCAGCTCCCTCAGCTCCTCCTCATAGCCCAGCTGCTCCAGGCCCTTCTCCAGCCTTGTTGCCCTTCTCTAGATCTGCTCCAGCTCCTCAGTGTCCTTCCTGGAGAGAAGGGCCCAGAGCTGAGCACAACACTTGAGGTGTGGGCTCAGCAGTGCTGAGCACAGGGAGATGATCTCCTCCTGTCCCTGCTGCCCACCCTGTGTCTAACCCAAGCCAGGATACCATTGGCCTGCTTGGCCACCTGGGCACTGCTGGCTCATGTTCAGTGACTGCCAACCAACACCCAGAAGTCCCTGACCAAGTTGCAGCTTCCCAAGCACACATGGCCAAGTTTGTAGTTCCCCATGAGGTTGTTGTGACCCAGGTGAGTGACCTGGCACTTGGCCTTCATGCAATTAGCTTTGGCCCATGGGTCTAACCTGACCAGATCCCATTGTAAAGCTTTCCTACCCTCTAGTAGTTCGACACAGCCACCCAGCTTGGTACCATCTGCAAATTTATTGAGGGTGTCTATTCAAGTGTTCTGTCCAAGGTCATCTGAATGTAACATGGAGGGTATTGGCTGCCAGTTCTTCAGTCCTCCATATCTTGTCTGGGTTCTGCTTGAGGCCCAAAGACCAACTCTTTCTGGTCCTTTAGGAGTCAGAAATGACTACATCATGATGCCTTGCTTCTACGTGGTGCTAACTTGGTGCTTTCTATCCATTAGGCAATGCTGCTGCTGGACATCTTTCATTTTCTTGTTTGTGGAGTCACAGGACTGCATTCTACTCTGCATTTCAGATAACAGGAAAAGTGAAATGTGCTGTATCACCACTGCTGTCTCTCTGTGAACAGTTTCAGGTGTTCTGGTGAATTACCTTCTGCATGGTGCATTATAATATAGGCAACACATTCCTTAGTGCTTATCAGCTTGACTGGAATTAATAATGTCCTTGACTATCAATGCATAGCATTCCTCTAAACACTGTTCTGGTGTTTCTACTTGTGCTTTCACATGTACAAACCACCAGACTGTATTCAGGATGCTGGTTGTTACCTTCTATCCTTTATCTATTGCCAGCACATGGGTAAGACGGTCACAAGCATGCTTACCTCGTTGTCATCAAGTCACAGAATCACAGAACACATCCAGTTGGAAGAACCCTACAAGCTCATCCAGTCCAAGTGTCCACCCAGTACTGAGAGGGCAATACTAACCATGTCCCCAGGGATGGTGACTCCAGCACTGCCCTTGGCAGATCATTCCAATGTCTGATAACCCTCTCTGTGAAGAAATATTTCCTGAAATCCAGCCTGAACTTCCCCTGGTGCAGCTTGAAACCATTTCCTCTGATGCTGTCACTTGCCACCAAGGATAAGAGGCTGCCCCCTCCTCGCTTGGCATCCTGAACTGGGGAGTTTATTATGATTTAAGCCATAAGAGAGCATCAACTCTTAACTGAATTCCTGCTGGATAAGCATGATTCCCTTGCAGTAACTTTGGAGAACCTTGCTCAAGTAAACAACCTGGTCTGGAGAGCAGTATTATGTGGTTGTACCTCTCCTAATTGAAAGTGTCTCAACTAGAATGGGATATCTCCAACATATTATGCAGGAACCAGTACAGGTTAGAAGTTGCCCTGTTGGAGAGCAGCTCCATGGAGAAAGTCCTTGGGAGTGCTGGTGGGCAGCAAGTTCTGCACGGGCCAGCAATATGTCCTTGTGGCCAAGAGAGCCAATGGCATCCTGGGGGGCATCAGCAGAATTGTGGCCAGCAGGGCTGAGGAGGTTCTTCTTCCCCTCTACTCTGCCCTGCTGAGACCACACCTGGAGTACTGTGTCCAGTTTTGGGCTCCCCAATTCAAGAAAGACAGAGACCTGCTGGAGAGAGTCCAACAGAGAGAGAACCATGACTGGGGGACTTGAGCATCTTCCCTGTGAAAAGAGACCAAGAGCCCTAGGGCTGTTTAGTCTGGAGAAGGGAAGTCTGAGAGGGGACCTGATCAATGTCTATCAATACCTGAGGGGTGGGTGTGGAGAGGGCCAAGCTCTTTTCAGTAGTGCACAGCAATAAGGACCAATGGTTACCAACTTGAACACAGAAGGTTTCACCTCCACGTGAGGAGAAACTTTTTTACAGTGAGGGTGACAGAGCCCTGGAGCAGGCTGCCCAGGGGAGTTGTGCAATCTCCTTCTCTGGAGACTTTCAAACCCACCTGGATGCCTTCCTGTGTGGACTACCCTGGGTGGTCCTGCTTTGGCAGGGGGATTGGACTGGAAGACCTCTTCCAACTTCTAACATTCTGTGGTTCTGTAATTCAGTAGGGGTTTTACTCATATGCTGAGTTGCACAGTGAAACTCGATGAGACAACATATACTTTTCACATCACCTGGCTAGAATTGTTTGTGTTTCAGTCAAAGAAGAAGAAACTGAATCAACAAAACAATGAGTGTTCTGAAATGCTGTCTGCAAAATAACTGAGATGTCATATGAGTGGCTGGTCTCAGCTAATTCTTCCTCCATTTCTTTGTTCAGCAGACCCTATAACAACCCTGAACATCTTGTACTTCTTTTCTGGCCTCTCTTAATTCTACAATTGCCTTTCAGGAGTATTTTGGAGCTAAAGGAGTTTGGTTTGTTCAGGTGTTTTTGCTCAAGGCCCCATCCAATGGGGCACTCAAGAAATATGAACATCTACCAGCTAATGGCTTTTTCCAATGGATTGAAGGAAAGCTGGTATGACTCAGCTTAGCCAGTGCCCTGCTCAGGGCTATCAGAGACCTTCAGGGAGTAGTAACATGTTCCACACAACATAGTCCAGGTTTAGGAATTAAGACCAACACAGGTTTGTGAAGAGTGCTGGACCAGAATGTCAGCTGACCATAATCTTCCATGGCCTTATACCATTCCCTCCTGCCTAAAGTGCTAAGATATAAACCCATAGGTCTCATAAAGACAAGATTCCAGGTCTCTCTCTTCCAAGCATCTTCTGGAGAGGACTGAGACCGGATTTAATCAATGTTTATAAACACCTGAGGGCTGGGGGTCAGGAGGGAGGGGACAGGCTCCGCTCACTGCTCCCTGGGATAGGACAAGGAGCAATGGGTGTAAATTGCAGCACAGGAGGTTCTACCTCAAGAAAAGAGGGAATTCCTTTACTGTAAGGGTCCCAGAGCACTGGAACAGGCTCTTCAGAGATGCTGTGGAGTTTCCTTCTCTGGAGACTTTCAAGGCCTGTCTGGATGTGTTCCTCTGTGATCTGTGCTAGATTGTGTGGTCCTGCTCTGGCAGGGGAGTTGGACTCGATGTTCTCCTTGGGTCCCTTCCAACCCCTAATATCCTGTGAGCTTGTGATCCATTCATCTATCAGTCACTAAAATTTGGAAGTAATGTGGGAAACAACACAGAAATTGCTCATTGTTCCTGAAAGAAGAGAGAGCTGTTGGAGTGAGGCCACAAAGATGATGCAAGGGCTGGAGCAGCTCTGCTGTGAGGACAGGCTGAGGCAGCTGGGGGTGTGCAGCCCAGAGAGAAGAAGGCTCCAAGGGGACCTTAAAGCTGCCTGCCAGTGCCTGAAGGAATCCTGCAGGAAGGATGCAGAGGCACTTGTCCTGAGGGTGTCTAGAGACAGGAAATGGGAGAACAGTTTGAATCTGAGGAGAGCAGGGTTAGACTGGAACTGAGGAATAAGTTCTTCAGTAGGAGAGTGAGACTCTGGAATAGGTTGCCCAGAGTGGTTGTGGATGCGTCCTTGCTAGAGGTGTTTAAAGCCAGATTAGATGAGGCTTTGGGCAACCAAGTCTAGTTGAAAGGCACCCCTGTCTGTGACAGAGGGGTTGGAGTAGATGATCCAAGGCTCTGGGCAACCTCTTCTCATTGAGGATGTCCTTGCTTACTGCAGGGGAGATTGGACTATGTGACCTTTAGAGGTCCTTTCCAACCCAAGCCACTCTATGGTTCTAAGACATGTCCTCAGTTGAATAAAACTCTTCTCAGCAGTTCCAGTGGCTAATGGGAACTGTTGTCAGGTCAAAACCACCATGAAATAACAGTACATCATCTGACATAACTTGATGAAACCTTAATCTAGATTAATGCTGGTGCAAGCCAGTTGACAAAGAACAGTGTAGGCCAGCATGTGCTTCAAGCAGACAGCAAAGCAACATTATGCTTACTTCACTTTAAATGAGAAGAATGCTGTAGCAGAGCAGCTCACCACATCTCCAGTGTGGACACGGCCTGGAGCTCACCATATGCCTCAAAGGGTCATGGAGCTGTCCACATGCTCCAGACTCCATGCATGTTTCTTTGCATTGATGGTGGTGATGACAGAAAATTCTAGGTCAGCAAAACATGGTGCAACTCTTGTATCTTGAATGGGGTGTGACATGGTTTTCAACCCTGCTGTGCTGTTTGCAAGCAGGTCATGAATAGTTTACCATGACCACATCTGGAAGAAAATGAAGCAAGTGGCTGAATGACCAACGTTCTCCATACATGTGGATGTATGACTGAGGTTGGTTTGCTCACACAAAGAGCATAAAAAGGGAGCATTGCTGTGCCGTGAACACATTCACCAGAAGAGTGAAGACCTTGTGCTGCATTGTAAAGTCGAAGGGCAAGAGATTGAGACGGTCTAGACCTTGACAACATGGGCTGATGTCCCAAGCCTGATCCTGTGCCTGTGCCATCACCACAGACCTGTCCTGTAAGAGTGCAGCTCCAGGACAGAGCCCTGCCATAAATAATTACACAGAAAAAGCAGTCTTTGCAAATGTCCTAAACGAGGTAGTTCATCACTTATGCTCCAGATAGATCATATTTAACCTCTGCCCCAGTTCTTATGCTCTCTGATTACCTCATCTGGTCCTGTTCTCTTCTCTGGTCACTTCTAGTGAAAGAGTGATTGGCATTGGAATGGGCTGCCCAGGGAGGTGGTGGAGTCGCCATCCCTGGAGGTGTTCGAGCAAAGCCTGGATGGGGCAATTAGTGCCATGGTCTGGGTGATTGGCTAGGGCTGGGTGCTAGGTTGGGCTGGATGAGCTTGGAAGTCTCTTCCAACCTGGTTGATTCTATGATTCCATGATGGTTAAAGCACTGCAGCATGAGAAAAGACTGAGCTCTGGGGCTGTTTAGTCTGGAGAAAAGAAGACTGAAAGAGGAACTTATCAATGTCTGTAAATAACTAAAAGGTGGCTGCCAGGAGGGTGGAGTCAGGCTCTTTTCATTGACAGGACAAGGGGCAATGAACATATACTCAAACACAGGAAATTTCATTTCAATGTGAGAAAACACTTCTTTGCTGTGAGGGTGACAGAGCCCTGGAGAGGGCTAACTGGGGAGGATGTGGAATTTTCTTCTCTGAAGATCTTCAAAACCCACATGGATGTGTTCCTGTGTGCCCTGCCCTAGGTGCCCCTGCTCTGGCAGGGGCCTGTATTCAACGATCTCTGGAAGTCCCTTCCAACCTCTAACATTCTGTGATTCGTCTGCTTCGAGGGCAGGCTGAGGGAGCTAGGGTTGTGCAGCCTGGAGAAGAGCAGGTTCCAGGGAGACCTTAGAGCAGCCTTCAAGTGTCTGAAGGGGGTTGCAAGAAGGCTGCAGAGGAACTGTTGCCAAAGGTCTGCAGGAACAGGACAAGGGACAATGGCTTGAAATGAGAGCAGAGCAGATTGAGACTGGATGTGAGGAACAGGTTCTGCACCATGAGGCAGCTGGACCACTGCAACAGGCTGCCCAGGGAGGTCGTTGAAGCCGCAGCCCTGGAGATATTCAAGGTGAGGCTGGACAGGGCTGTGGGCAACCCAATCTAGTGGAGGATGTCCATTTGAGTGCAGGGGGTTGGACTGAATGAGCTTTGGAAGGCCCTTCTAACCCAAACCATTCTGTGATTTTATGATTCTATGATCCTGTGTCTCCAGACACTTGGACTGAAGTGTGCTACTAAGAGCCACAATTTGCCTCCAGGGAGCAGCTGTGCTGGGGTTGGTATCACAGGATCACAGAATGGCTTAATCTGGAAGGGACCTTAGAGCTACTCCAACCTCCCCACCATGGGCAGGGGCTCCTCACTACTAGACTTGGCTGCTCAAGGCCTTATCCAACCTGGCCTTGAACACCTCCAAGGAGGAGGCAGCCACAGCCAATCCTTGCTCACCCTCCAACTTGCTTTCTGCAGTTCTCCCTGCAGGGCACAGCTGCACATTGGGTAGAGGATATCTGCCAGCATTACAAGATATTGGAAGCTATCCCTGAGCAGAAGAGAAGGTTGGACAAGCATCTTTCCCTCACCTGCTCATGGCAAGGTGTCTGTGTAAGCATCTTTCCCTCACCTGCTCATGGCAAGGTGTCTGTGTTGATAGTCCCCCAAAGTTTTAAGGCAGTGCAACCACACAAAGCCCAGTGGGCCCTATCTTACTTTACTTCTACTGTGATTATTGGTGTGTTTTTGTGGACACAGGGCCTCCTTTGCCCTGCATGCTCCTACATGTATTGTAAGAACATAGGTACACAAGCAGGCAAATTCACATCTCCTTTCCTAATCAATATATTATCCAGAAGCTTGAAAACAGAGTTAATCTCATTACTGTCTTCCACTCTTCTCTCCACAAGACTTCTCTCTCCCACATAAGAACAACAAAAGCATTTCCAGAGACTCAGCAAGAAGTGACCTGCCCAGCTGGGTCTGTGCCTTGGGAATGTTGTTTATAATGGTGCAAAATGGTGTTTCCAGATAGAATTTATTGAAACCCCTTTCATGTACAAGCAAAAGATGGCCTTTCCTGAATCAACCTGAATTTGAGAGTAGTGGTCCCTACATTAGCAAAATGGACTGTTTTACAGGGAGCTCTTTCCATTGTCACTAGGCAGAAGGCTTCTAACTCCTTCCCAATATAAAGTGATGAACATCAGAAAGTTTGGATTCATGGTTTGGAAGAGTCACCTGAGATGGATAAAGCTACACTGGCAGGATATGAATCTATTGACCCACCAGGTGGTCCTACCTGAGATCACCTACTCTCATGAAATGCTTGTGTCCAGGGAGGGAGCTGAGCTGCTGTCCAGCAGTTTGCAGTTCTGGATCCAGATGTAGGAGCCAGTGCTCACAATGGTGACCAGGAGTCAGATTCCACTGCAACTGCTTGTGGTTGGAAACTTACTTGAGGGATTCAGCGTCCAAGGGCCATGCCCAGCTTCTGCACGGACCTCAGCCTATTTAACCCAAATCTTTCCTGGTCATTGGATAATCTTCCTCACTTGCCAGAGTAAGATCAATCTAAACCAAGGAGAGCAGTTTAATGAACCTTTCCCCACCTCTTCTTCCCCCTACCCACTCTTTTTTTTTTTTTTTCACTCCCCCCCCTACTTTTTTTCCTCCCCCAAACCAAAGAAGTTCCAGAAGTCAAAGGAGAAACCAAGGATGACCACTGCTGGATTGACTCTAGGTGCCCTTCTCCATCAGTTCAAGCATTTCTTTGTACACTTGTTGGTAGGCTTGCACCCCCCAAAGGAAATCAAAGTGGACAAATTCTGGGATGTACTTTTTGTATGCCAGATTGGTTATGCGAGGCAGTGTGGTGTCCACATCTTCAGGGGCTGAAATCCAGTCCCGGCCACCATACCATGCAGCGAGTGGGGCTTTCATCTTTTCCAGCTCATAGAAGGGAGGCGTGGTCTGGAAGACAAACAGTGTGGCTTGTGGGAGGAAACCTGGGAGGACATGAGCAAATTCAAAGTATTCCTCATTATTTTCTCCTCTATCCTGAGAGACAGTGCAGGAACTCTCACCAGAGATGCTGGCTATGTATGGCAGATTGAGGCTGCTTGCCTCTAAGAACCTTGGGCTTCTTCACTTATCACCAGAAGGTCCAAAAGTCTTCACTGAATGACAACAAAGACTTTTCATTTGGTTTTGTTTGTTTTTTTTTTCAGTAAGAAAGGTACAAACCTGTTTCACCAAACAAAGGTAAATCCCATCAAATCCAGCTTCACACACTGCAATATTTTCATTCCCATTTTCTTTCTTCCTCTAGTTCAGAGAAATGAGAATGGATTTCTCTTACCTGGTTGTAATGAAGCATGTTGTCGCTGCCATAATCATAGTATTTGAATTCTCCTGTTTGATAGAGCTGGAAAAGGAGGAGAGATATGGTTATTATTATTATTATTATTATTGGAGAGAACCATCCTGCCAACAAGGCTTGAGGATGATATTTGTTCATGTGGGATCTTGTGTTTTGGGAGGAGAGCCCTAGGAAGATTTCAGCACAGCCTTAAAGGTCATAGAATCAAAGAATCACAGTATCATAGAATTAAAGAATCACAGAATGGTTTGGGTTGGAAGGGACCTCCAAAGCTCATTCAGTCCAATCCCCTGCACTCCAGCACAGACATCTTCCACTAGATCAGGTTGCCCACAGCCCTGTCCAGCCTCATCTTGAATATCTCCAGGGCTGGGGCTTCAACCACCTCCCTGGTCAGCCTGTTGCAACACTCAAACACTGTTCTCATGCAGAAATTGTTCCTAACATCCAATCTGAATCTCTTCTCTAGTTTGGAGCCATTGTCCCTCGTCCTGTCCCTGTAGGCTATTGGGAACAGTCTTTCTGCAGCCTTCTTGCAGGCTCTCTTCAGGTACTGGAAGGTGGGAATAAGGTGTCACCTGGCATTGTCTTTCATTTATCTCTCTTGGGAGGCTGATGAGCTGCACAACATAGATGTCTAGAGGGTGAGGCCTCAGAAACCCACACTGTGCCACCAAGACTGGTACTTGTCATGTTGTGGTCATAGCCAATGGTCAATGTGTGCAAGGACAGAGCCTGAGTCTGTGCATGCTTTCAACGACCGGTTGCTGTATAATTAGCTTTCTCTACTGACCCTCAGCTTTACCACCTCCTGTGCTGGTTTAGTAGCAGTTTTGGCTTCCTTCTCTGTTTCCCACCACCTCCAGAGACTCTTGGTTGTTGAAAATCATGTCCAGAAGAACTGCATCTGCACTGGTGTTTCCTGTCAGCTTTGCTCTTTCTTTTTAATACAGCTCTGCAGGGTGAGCAGTGGAGGATTATACACAAGCATTGAGAAGAGGTCCTTGGCAGCTGAGAGAAGACAACCTGGGCCCTGTCTGCAGCAGAAAGGATTACCTGGCGCCAGTGCAAAATGTTCTTTAGAGATGTCGTGTCAGGGTAGCGGGACAAGTAGACATCAATGCGGCTCTGCAACAGACCATTGGAGACATTTATTCTCTGCCTGGAGGAAAACCCTGTGAGAAAGCAAGCCACACAAGGCTTTCCCTCACACAGGCTGGCTGGAGCTTCCATTTGTGCCACTTGTGATGTCTTAGCTCTGTGAAGGCACAGCTTAGCCACATGTGGAGGGTGCTACAGAGCTCCTCTCAGTAAGCCAGGCAACTATCATAGATTGGTCTAGGTTGGAAGAGACCTCCAAAGGTCATTTTGTCCAACCCTCTCTGCACTCAGCAGGGACATCCTCCACTAGATCAAGCTGCCCACAGCCCTGTCCAGCCTCACCTGGAATATCTCCAGGGATGGGACCCCAACCACGTCCCTGGGCAACCTGTTGCAGTGTTCCAGCAGCATCATGGCAAAGAACTTGTTCCTCACATCCAGCCAAAGTCTGCTGTGTCCTAGTTTGAAGCCATTGCCCCTTGTCCTATCCCTGCAGCCTTCTTGTACCCCCTTTCAGGTACCGGAAGGCTGCTCTAAGGTTTTCCTGGAGTTTTCTCTTCTCCAGGCTGAACAATCCCAGCTCACTCAGCCTGTGCTCAGACTCCCTGATAATTTTTGTGGCACTTCCCTGGACCCACTCCATCAGGTTCATGCCCAGTCCCCATGGGGTGATGGGTAATGCCTGGAGTCTATGTGTGTTTCAAACCAAAGTATAATGATATGGGGGCAGGATCCTCTTGCAAAGATGATGTGTAACTCATTGTGGTAGCTCTACATCTTGTTTCTAATGTGTTTTCTCATTAGAATGAGAAAAAATTACTTCAACACTATCCCTGAGAAACAGTGGCCCAGCTCTGAATGCATCCATAATCAACCTGTTGTTGCTTGGTCCTCTATGTGGACCTGTCACCTATTCTACTCACAACTCATGGCAGGATCTGGACTTTGATATCTTGGCTGGCCCCAAGGAAACAGCTCTTCCCCCTGAGAGCAACCCTGGGACCACCCAGCTCACCTGGACACGTCATCAAGCAATACACTGTAGCTGTAGCTCTGGCTCCAGTGAGAATGGATTTGGGCTGGAGATCTCTCACCCTCGTGCCTCTGGTTTGAATTTTACTGTGACTGTGGGGGTAGTCTACCAAGGGATGTTAGACTGCAGGGTTTGAGGGCTCTCCTGCCAGAGCAGGATCACCCGGGGCAGGGCACACACGAACACATCCAGGTGGCTTTGAATGTCTCCAGAGAAGGAGACTCCACAACCTCTCTGGGCAGCCTGCTCCAGGCCTCCAGCACCATCACAGGGATAAAGTTTTCCCTCCTGTTCCCACGGCACCTTCTCTGCTCCTGTTGGCACCCAGTGCCCCTTGTGCTGTCCTTGGCCATCCCTGAGCAGAGCCTGGCTGTGTCCTGACACTGCCCTGCACATCTTTAGCACAGCACTGAGGGCAGCCCTCAGGCTCCTCTGCTGCCAGCTCCCAGCCCCAGCTCCCTCAGCCTGGTCTCGCAGGAGATGTTCCACTGCCTGCAGCAGCTTGGGGGCTCTGTGCTGGACTCTCTGAAGTGGTTCCCTGAGATCACTCTTGACCTGAGGGGAGCAGAACTGACACAAGATTCCAGATGTGGCCTCAGCAGGGCAGAGTAGAAGGGCAGGAGAACCTCTCTGCACCTACTCACCACATTCCATAAAAGCCCATTCTGTTCTTACAAATCACTGAGTGAAAAAGAAGCCCTTGCAGCCCCCTGAACAGTGAGTGAATTTCTGTGCTCCTGCCTGTGGTATTGTCCCTTTATGGCAGACAAGGAGCCCAGGGAATGTGTGACCAGCTGAACTGGCCAACACAATGAGAGATGCAAAAAGCCAGTGAAGGCAGCATGTTGACAACTATGAGAAGCTGGATGAATGAAAAGTGAAACTGGTGTGTACATACCACATTTAAGCTGTCGGTGAACCCGCCAGGCAAGTAAAGCATCAAGGAGCAGAAGCTTTTAAAGATGGCATAGCTGCACAGGCTGGAAATCACTTGCTGCAAGATCTCACCCTTATCAAAGACCACTGTGTGTCCTAAAATGAGCTGTGAAAGTCCAAGGCATTGATCAGCATGGTTCTCATTCTTCTTCTGCCTCCGCCCCTGAATGTTTCAATCTTTCTTGCCACAGCTTTGCTGGGCTTTGTAACTTTTGCTTTTCAGTAGTGACCACAGCCCTGGAAGGGCTCTGATCTTTATAGAATAACAGGATGGTCTGGGTTGGAAGGGATATCTAAAGGTCATTCCAACCCTCTCCACAGTCAGCTGGAACATCCTCAACTAGCTCAGGTTGCCCAGAGCCCTGCTGAGCTTCACCTTGAGTATCTCCAGGGACGGAGATAGAAGAGGTCTCTACTAGGAGGATGGACACTAAAACAATGTATAGAAATAACTCTCCTCTGATTAGGACTGGACAGGAAAATGATTTAATGCCCTGCAGGGGCTCAGTAGCATGGGCAGCAAAGTACCTGCCTGGTGCAAAGGGCTCACAGAGGGCAGGGAAATGGAAGCAGGGTACAAGAACTGCATGTACCAGGTGATGAGACCATCCCCTTCCCTTCTTCCTCTTTGCACTAGACAAACATGTGGCAAGGACATACCTTAATCAGCCCTTCAGGAAGGTCAAACACCCTTACCAAGGGTGTCTTCATGTTTGAGTTTATGGTGATAGGAGCCAAGGCAAAAAACATCTTGATTTTACGATCCAGCTCAGGAATGGATGAAAAGGCGATGAAACCTGCATCAGGGAGGAGGAAGCAGACCCTGGCTTCTTACTGATGAAGGAAGTGTTGACTCCCAGCTATGTGTGCCCATCAGAAGGACATTTAGAGGTGGCTCTAGCAGGTTGCTGACTTCACAGAGTCACACACAGATCACAGAATAGTCTGGGTTGGAAGGGACCTTCAACGGTCATCCAGTCTAATCCCCTCTGTGGGCCTTTGGAAACAGTCCCTCTGCAGCCTTCTTGTAGCCCCCTTCAGGTACTGGAAGGTTGCTATTAGGTCTCTCTGGAGCCTTCTCTTCTGCAGGCTGAACATCCCCAGCTCCCTCAGCCTGTCCTCATAGCAGAGCTGCTTCAACCCCCTGATCATTTTTGCAGCCCTCCTCTGGACCATCTCCACATCATTCCTTTGTTGAGGGCTCCAGACTTGACCAATGTATTGACTGCTTCATAGCTTCATAACATGGTTTGGATTGGAAAGGACCTTAAAGATTGCATAGTTACAGCCTCACTGCCATGAGGGTTACCTTCCACTAGACCTGACTGCTCAAGTCCTCACACAACCCTGGCCAAGGACCTCATAGGCTTTTCATCTCCCCGCTTGACTGCTCCTTGAGACCTGCAGCCCCTTTCTGGGGTTCTGGCAGCAGTGGGATGCACAGAAAGCCACCACTGCTCAAAACCCTTGTCTTAAAGCAAATGGAGCCTGTCATTTTCCTTTGTTGTTTGGATGTGCCCAGATGTTACCCTCCCTGTCCAGGCTCTCCTTCTAAGTACCTGTGGTGGTGCCTTGAGAGTAAGCCACATAGTGTAACTGCTCCTGTCCAGTCTTCTGCAGAATATAGTTGATTGTTGCTGGAAGGTCATACATGGCCATCTCGTGAAAGCTGCAATGGAGATGGGTACACTGCTGACCTTGAGAGTGACAGGCAGGGCATGGCAAGTGATGCCATGATTATCTGGGGAGCAAGTGAAGACTCTGGCAGCCATGGGCATGTCTATGGTGTCTTGTGCCCATTCATTCCCACTGGCAGATGGTCAGCAGCACTGCTTCTCCAGCCTGTGGACACTATTGAGGGTGGTAGGTGCCTGCTCACCCTTCAGTTGTGAATGAAGTACCTGTAAGCTGAGTACTCTTGGTGGTGGAACTCCAGCTGCTTGTGCTTCCGTGACCAGCTGTTACCCCTGCTGTTTCCAATCCAGACGTCGTAGCCAGCATCAGCAAGGATGAAGCCCAGACTGCTGTTGGGTAAGTTGGTAACCCAGTTGCTTCCCTCCAGCACCAGGCCATGCTGCAAGAGCACTACAGACCTCGGGGCTAAAGAAAAAAGAGAAATCATTTTCTCAAATTTGGCTACTCACATCCAGGTATTTCTTGGGAAGCAACTCACTGGGTGACTCCAGTGTATGGAAGTGGTTGTCTTTGTCCTCTCTGGAGAGGTGTTCTTGGTCATACCAGGGCAGAGAAAAATGATACAGCAAAGCTGAAAAATAAGTTTGGACCCCACACTGAAGAGAGCTCAGTAGGTCATGTTGGACCAGATGATTCTTGATGTCCCATTCAACCTGACATCCTATATTCCTAGGAAGAAAGAAAACAAGCCTCATGTCTGTTTAGACACTGACCGTACCTTTTGGATGAAGACCACTCTCCTCACACTGTCTTTTGTTTGGCTCAGGTGCTGTGAGTTTGCCCAGGAGAAGCTAGAAACCCATCACATTCTAAGTACCATGGTGTGGTGACACCATCATGCCCCATTGCAAGCACACAGGTGTTGGAGTAGTCAAGTGCATCTCCTCCACCTGCTTGGCTCCACAGGACAAGCTTTAGATCTGCTTTACAAAGCACCAGGAAGCCTAAAGTGCTGGAGGCAGAGAGTGGAAGAGAAATTATGGACAGGTTAAGTTCAAAAAGGACCTCTGGAGGTCTCTGTTCCAGTCCCCTGCTCAAAGTAGATCCAACAGGTTCATTGCAAGGTTATGAATTCATGTGGTAGGGTGGCCTCCTTCTCTGGAGACATTCCAGACCCACCTGGATGTGTTCATCTGTGACCTACCCTGGGTAATCCTGCTCTGGCAGAGGGGTTGGACTGGATAGTCTTTGGAGGTCCCTTGTAACCCCTAACATTCTGTGATTCTGCATCATGAAAAAGTAGCAATAAAACTGACTTTCCCTCTTTTTTTTTTGTTTTTCTCTATCTCCTCTGTTTTATGTTAGCTTTTAGACCTTCAGTAGAAGACTTACATTTCCACACCCAACAGCTGAGGACAAATTGTGTTGAATGGAAATCTGCCTTTTTACAGATCCACCTGTGCTCCTGCTTCCCAGGAGAGCCAGCAGGTTGCCAAGAAGGAGGCATTGCCCTCTCTGCTTTAAAGCAGCAATTCAAGTGAAGAACAGCAAGAGGCTGAAATGGTGGCATGGTATTGGGCTGGCCATGTGGGACCCTTCGACAGCTGACACCAAGCTGAGTGGTGCTGTCAATATGCCAGAGGGACAGGCTGGCATCCAGAGGGGCCTGGACAAGCTGCCGAGCTGGGCCCAGGTGAACCTCATGGGGTTCAACAAGAGCAAGCGTAGGGTGCAGCAGCTGGGCCAGAACAATCCTCAGTACAGGCTGGGGCAGGAGGTGGCAGAAAGCAGCCCTGAGGAAAAGGACTTGGGGCTGCTGGTGGGTGCAAAGCTGGACAGGAGAAGGCAGTGTGAGCTTGAAGAACAGAAGGCAAATGGCAGCCTGGGCTGCATCCAAAGGTGCAATGTTGGCAGATCCAGAGAGACGATTCTGCCAATTTGCTGTGGGGAGACCTCACCTGGAGTACTGCATCCCTCTGGAGCCCTGAACACAGGAAGGACATGGACCTGATGGAGAGGCTTTGGAGGAGGCCATGAAAATGATCAGGGGGTTGGAGCAGCTCTGCTATGAGGACAGGCTGAGGGAGCTGAGGTTGAGAAGAGAAGGCTCCAAGGAGACCCAGTAGTGACCTGCCTGAAGGGGGCTACAAGAAGGCTACAGAGGGACTGTTTGCAAAGGCCTGCAGGGACAGGATGAGGCCAATGGCTTCAAATTAGCACAGAGCAGATTGAGATTGGATGTGAGGAACAAGTTCTTTGCCATGAGGGTGCTGGAACACTGCAACAGGTTGCCCGAGGACGTGGTTGTAGCCCCATCCCTGGAGATATTCAAGGTAAGGCTGGACAGGGCTGTGGGCAACCTGCTCTGGTGGAGGATGTCTCTGCTGGGTGTGGAGGAGGTTGGACTGGGTGACCTTTGGAGGTCACTTCCAACCTAGACCAATCTATGATTCTATGATTCCTTCTGACAAATGACCTTTTGCTGCTCTACTGGCTGGCTTTGAGCTGGAGTAAAACCTGGGATGAGATTCCTCTGTCCCATTCATTGTCCCTAATTTTCCTTCCTCTTTGGATCATTACTTGGCAGAACAATAAGGTCAGTGTGGTGGCTACCAGCATTTCTTCTGCTCCCAAGGCTACTGCAGCCCAACAAGGTTCTTAGGGACCCTGAACTGGGCACTTACGGGGACAGAACATGCTGGAGCCCTGTTCTTCTGCTCTGTGGGAGGTGCTCATGCTTCCTGAGTTTTCTCTGCCATGAGGAATCCTCTGCATGGTGAGGTAATAGCCATCATCTGTCAGCACTTCATGCTCTTCATAAGGGTACCCATGGTAGCGGACAATTTCACCCTGTGGGAAGGGAAGGACAGAGTGAGACAGGTTCCCAGAGAGGTGAAGGTCCTTGTCCTGGAAGATGTCAGAGACCAGCTGGATAAAGCCAACAGTGCCCATCCTGAGCTGGTGGTGGAGACTCCTGCTGTCAACAGGAGGGTGGAGTAGGCATCTCCCAATGTCCCTTCCTCCAGCATTGCAGTTATGTCATGACTACAGCTACAGTTTTCAGCAGGTGTGAGTTTCCCTGTCTCCCCAAGCAGGTCTGATCAAGAGAGACCCAGTGTTGCTTCTCATGTTGCAATCAGTGTTTATGAAGTGCAGGGCAGCAATGATCACAAAGCTCCAAGTCTGTTGACCACATCTGTTGACTTGGATTGAACTCCATCATAAATGTCTGCCATAAATCTTCACATCTGCAGCACAGAGAGAATAAAGCTCTAATAAAACCCTGATGGAGATACAGTCACAGAGACTGTGGTTGCTGCTCAGGCTGTGGCAGCACAGGTAGCTTGCATGTCCAAGCAGAAAAAGAAAGGAGACAAGTCAGGACTTACAACATCCATGGACACCTCAGGGTTGGCTTCAGACATGTCACTGATGTGCATTAAATAAACAGCAGTTAGGACCAGCCACATCATGGTGTTCTGAAAAACATGATCAAGATGATGAGACGCTGGTGGAACTGACTATCCAAGCCAAGAGTGGCACAGGCTTCACTTGGCATGCACTGTGCTTCTGTTGGGACATCAAGATGGCCACAAAACAGGTGAAATCATGCACACCTGTGCCTACAGCCATACCTCCCAGGCCAGTCTGACCTTCTAGGGGGTGATGTGGGTTTCCTGGCAAGGTTTGGGTAGTAGTGGGGTTGCAGGGGTGGCTTCTTTGAAAAGCTGCTAGAATCTTCCCCAGTGTCTGACAGAGCCAATGCCAATTGGATCCAAGATGGACCCACCCCTGGCCAAGGCATCAGTGACAGTGGTAGCACCTCTGGGATAATCTGATTAAGAAAAGGGTAAAAAAGCCTGCAGGACTGCAGCTGGAGAGAGGAATGAGAAGACATGACAGAAACAGCTCTGTAGCCACCAAGGTTGGTGAAGAAGGAGTGGGAGGAAATGCTCCAGGCCCTGGCAGCCTGTGATGAAGACCACAGTGAAGCAGGCTGTCTCCTTGCAGCCCATGGAGGTCCACAATAGAACAGATACCCACCTGCTGCCCATGGTGGTCCACAGTAGGGTAGATATCTACCTGCAGCCCGTGGAGGACCTGACACCAGAGAAGATGGAAGCCTGAAGGATGCTCTGGGAAGCCCATGCAGGAATTAAGCTCCTGTCAAGCCCCATGGACACATGGAGAGAGGAGCCCATGCTGGAGCAGGTTTGCTGGCAGGACTTATGACCCCAGGGAGAGCCCATGCTACAGCACTCTGATCCTACAAACTGAGGCCTCTAGAAAGTACCCACAATACAGCAGTTTGTGAAGCAGCCTGTGGGATGATGGATCCCTCTCCCATGGGAAGGAACCCCATACTGGAGCCCGGGAAGAATGTGAGGAGTCCTCCTCCTGAGGAGGAAGGCATGGAAGAGACAATGGGTGATGAACTGCCTGCAACCTCCATTCCCTGTCTCCCTGTGCTGCTGGAGAGGAGGAGGTAGAAACTTCAGGAGTGAGAGGGAGCTCAGGAAGAAGGGATGATTGGGAAAGGGATCTTTGAAGATTTAGGGCTTATTTCTCATTATCTTGCTCTGATTTGATGAATAATGAATTAAATTTATTTTCCCTAACTTGAATCTGTTTTGTCCATGATGGTAAGTGCTGAGTGATCTTAAACCAGGACAGGAGGGAGGTGGTGGAATGGCTTTGGTGGGCACCTGACAGCCAGCCAGGGCCAACCCACCATGATTACTGAAGAACAGATGATGAGGCTGAGCCAGTAACTGAACTATTCAGGAGTAAATCACCCATTCTATCACTGACTGTAGGTCCATGGAGCACTTGCTCTTAATATGGTTTGGTTGGGTTCTGCTTATGGCTGGAGGATACCCTGAAACCACACTGGAGTTGATCTTGCAAGCCCAGGAGACCCACTGTCCCTCCTGGGAAGGATTTTTCTGGGATACGTTCAGAAATCATCTTACTATAATTTTATTTGTTGGAGGCAGTAAATTTGCAGCAGAAATACTGCCTCAGCTCTTGTGTGACATGCTTCAATAGTCCAATTGCCTGGTGCTTCGAGTGAGCTGCCTGTCCTGGAGTCCTGTATACCCCAAAATTCCTCTCCCTTCGTGGTTTGAAATGGGAGAGGAAAGGTGTGAAAAACCTGTTTCCCGCCCCCCCCCCNTAAATATTGGGGTAGTTCCTGCCTTAGAGTTCTCCCCCACCTGGATAGTTCCTGCAGAAAGAGTCCCCTGGCACTCTGAAGGATAAGCTTGGAGGGACAGGACTGTCCTTGCTTTGGACAGCTTCCCACCAGAAGCACCCCCTTTATGCAAGCTTGATAGGCCTAACAAGCCTCAGATGTCTTTTGAAAGGGAGAGAGCTGACACGCATCTGGACAGCCCTTTCAGCCAGCCTGACTCACCTGTGAGTAAACTTTTGGCTCAGCCTGATTAATAGTGGGAATGCTACATTTAGTAGCTTAGCCTTTTCCATCTTCTGACTTCTAAAATAGTCAAATTTATCTATGGTATTCTTGTAAGATCTTCTCAATCAAACTGAGTCTGCTAATTAAAACTAAATTTCTGTATATAGTTTTGGGGGTGGGTTTCAGGAAAATAAAATAATACTATTTTTATACATATTCCTGACTCAGCCACATTAATTCCCTGCCTCCACAACAGTGCCCCACCAAAACCCCACCAAATGTGTGTTCCTGTGTAAAGCAGTGACCATGGCTGGATGACAGCACTGAAGTACTGTACATCCACCTAATTTCTTCCCTGTAAAAACTCTTCCTGGGGGAAAAAATGGAGACCAAATCAGGTTTTTGTTGTTTCATGGCTAGCTCCCATGGTCTTCTCTCTCTTCTGCTGGAGGAACTGGCTTCCCATGCTGCAGGGGGTGGTTTTGCAGCTGGGGAGAAAGCCAACTGCACCCTCTGCTGTCCCTGGAGCAGGTACATAGAAGATGACTCAAGGCATTACTTCTCTGGGGGAGAAGACTGTGGGACATCCCTTGCTGCCCTTCTGCTCATAGTGGGGTATTGCCAGCATAAGGTCAGGGTGGCTGTGTCTTGGCCCAGCAGAGCCCTGACTGCCACCAGAGGATTGCGACACCTCACTTCTGTTACCCACCTCCAGTGTGGCCACCTCAGGCCATACTGTGAGGCCAAGTTGAACATTTGCTGTGCAGCAGGACCCTCTTTCCCTGGGTGAAAGCAACTGAGGGAGCATTCCCAGGGTGGCCTCTGGGGCAAAGGGACAGAGGTGGGAGGCACAGCAGGGCTGGCAGCCACATGCACTCAGCATAGCTCTTTCACAGCTGCCCTGCCCCAGGAGCCTCAGGTCTCCTTACTGTTAAGCCTTTCAGCAAAGCAAGGCGAGGCAGAAGACATTTTTGTGGCATTCACGTCATGAAAACAGTGTGCACATTTGAGGGGAAAGTCTTGCCTGGCATGCTCCTTTCCTCTCAACGGCCAACTTGCCAAAATACTCCTTTGACAAAGAGTGTTTCGGATCAGGCAGACCTTGTAAGCTCCCAGTGACCTCCAAGAGGTGCAGCACAGTGGAACTTCTTCCACCAGCAACATGGGGCTGATGCCTGAGCACTCCCACCACTGCTCCTGCCAGCAGGAAAGGGCTTTTCTGCCAGCCCAGGACTCCTGGGGAAGCTTTGGCATCCCATCTGCGGGGCTCTGCTCCTGGGAAAGCTCTCTCCTGCTGTTCCCAGGGATGCCCCCTTGTGGTAGCCTGTGCAAAGAGAGAGGCAGCCAAGAAGGAAAGATTACCTGTTGAAGTCCAGAGGTTGCAGAAGAGCAGCTGGGGTGTGAGAGGGTGGGTGCCTTTCTTCCTAGTGTCCACCAAGCAATAGGTCCCTGTTGCCAAAGCATGCCGTACTTGCCCACCACACTTTGTCCTTCTGCTCCACGTGCTTGGGAGTGTCATGGCCACCACTCCCTCTGCTCCTGCCCCTGCCAACCTGCAATTTACCTGAGGGCTGGAGTCTGCTCTGCAGGGAGGCACCCTTCCTACCTTGGATAACTTGGGAATGTTTTTGTGGCACTGGAGAAGAGCCAGGAGCTGCAACAAATGGCTTATTTCCAGCTGCAACAAATGGCTTATTTCCAGCTGCATCCGAAGAGATCTGTGAGCTCTCTGGGCTGGAGAAGGTGCAAACCCTGGACCACCACTCAGCCCCTGCACTGGGGCTGGCATTGCTGCCTAGGTGCGATGTTGGTGCGAGGGCTGGTGGATGAAATTGATGATGTTGCTTCACAGTGCTCATGTTGGTGCATGGGGCTGGTGTCAGTACTTGGGTCGCATGTGGCACAGCAGGGTGCACAGGATCAGTCTAGATCCTCCCAGCTGGTTAACCTGGTATTTCTTACTGCCTCCTGGGATGTAGCAAACCACTGCATGGAAATACAAAACCTCCCAGTGCCCACAGTGACTGCTGGAGGTGCTTTTAGAAAATGGAGAAGAGATCCATCCTCAAGGAGAGAAGAAGCTGGGGATGAAGTTACCTAATAGTGACCTTCCAGTAGCTGAAGGGGGCCTATAAGAAGGCTGGAAATAGACTGTTTGCAAAGGCCTGTAGGGAATGGATGAGGGACAGTGGTTTGAAATAAGAGCAGAGCAGACTTAGATTGCCTGTGAGGAACAAGTTCTTTGCCATGAGGGTGCTGGAACACTGCAACAGGTTGCCAAGGGAGGTGGTTGAGGCCTCATCCCTGGAGATATTCCAGGTGAGGCTGGACAGGGCTGTGGGCAACTCTGGCTTACTGCAGAGTGGTTTGGACTGGACGACCTTTGGAGGTCATTTCCAACCCAGACCATTCTATGATTTTATGATTCTTTTTCTGTCATTTACTGTGAGTTGCAGTTTTGGTGGGAGAAGGCCTTTTCTTGCTAAGCACGAAGGATGCCCCTCTGGCCACAGTAAGAAATTACTTTCTCTGCTGTCTGTATCCCTCAATTTTCAGTTGCCTCCACCTGGTCAGTTATCTCCCTGTGAGCTTATCACAGCCCTCCTTCAGCATCTTTTGCCCATCCTGCACTTCTCCCACCGGATCCACCTATTGCCAATTTGCAATGCCTTTTGCCAGCTGCTGCCTGGTGCCTGAGGAGCAAGGGGTGGTGCAGACTGTGAGTGTGACTTTTGGCAGCTCTGCCTTTGAAGCCAGCTGGCTTCTGCTTGCCAAGGTACCTATGTGCTGGCATGCTGCGGTGACTGAGTGTTGTCTTTGCATGCTGTGGGCACCTGTGGCTTCCGCTAGTGTCAATACCTACCAGGTCTGACCAAGCTGCTCCTGCTTACATGAACACATGCATTCTTTGGAGAGTCTAAATAAATCCACCTGGATCTGGAGCCACAGTGGCTGGTCTTTGCTGAAGACTAGCTGGAGGCAGTGCCTGGCTCATGCTCCTGTGAGTGCTGACTCATACTCAAGTCTGATTTTACCCTGCAGGAAGAGGAGGAGACATGGAAAAACAGGGTGAAAGACAAGAAAACACTCCCTCTTCCTCCCAGCGTATATTAACACCAATGTATTTTGCTGCCTTCTTGAGGACAGGACAAAGGAGAGGTTCCTGGTGGAGCTATGGCCACTCCTACTCCTTGCATCAGGTCTGGGGCCACCTTACATCCCCTGATGCAGAGACAACAGAGCAGGGGCAAGGTGTTCCCAGAGATTCCCAGTATGCAGACCACGATGTAGCTTTTGCTGTGGGGTTTGCTAAAGGAACTTTTACTCTCTTCCCGAGGGAGGATCCAGCACCATTGAGGCTTTGCGCACCACTGCAAGGCAGATGTGCCCTTCCATCCCCATGCCCTCTCTGCACTGGTTCCAGCTAGTGCTGCAGCTGCAGAGATACTCTCCACCACTCCTGTAGCACTGATAAACTGGGCTGGGAGAACACTGACCTCAGAGTGTCAGCAGTGTTACTGCTGTCACGGGAAGCCAGCGGAGGTGGGAGGATCAGGGTACTGACGAAGACTCGATATGAACTAGCTGCAAGCAGTACGCTTTATTGAGGCAATACAGTGGCTTATACAGTACTTGGAAGAGGCACGCACAACTTAGTTCAAGATTGGTACATGTGGAAAGTACAGATTGGTCCAGGGTTATTTGCATGGTACAGATAGGTTAACATTATATCAACAACCTGCAGGATCAGCCCCCTGCGGCTGGCTGACTCAGCCCCCTTCAGCTGGCACTCTACTTCCTGCAGCTGCATGTGGGGTATACCACTCGCTGCCTAGCTTCCTGAGTTTGAGATGGGCTCAAGAACACTTTGCAGCATGGGTGCTCATGTTCATCAGCTCATGTCCTGTTAGCAAGAAAATTCTCCCACAATTCTTCCTTTTTTTTTCTTTTTTATTTTGAGAAACCCAGGCTTGATCTTAGACAGGCTGTGTTCAACACAGGGGTAAATAATACAGCTACAAATCAGTAATACTAAAATCAGAAAGAAAATGAACCCATTAGAGCTTTTGCTAGCAGCATTAGTTTGGCAAGCTAACAACCCAAGCTTAGCTAACAATCCCAAAAAGCCTTTTCTGCAAGTGACAGTAAGCCATGTGTTCAAAAGATCAAGAGTCCAGATGAACATCACAGTCACAGGAGAGTGCATGTGTGCCACGTCTCCATTGGCTCTGTATAGCAATCAATGTTGTAGAATACATCCATGACCCTGCAGGTTTGCTCTGGGATCAATCTCGGTTACCAGAGTCAGCAGTCCCTAAGGCTGCATGTGTTGTTCCTGTCCCTCACCCTCTGGTTGATTTGATGGTGGGTTGATGTTACTGTCATCCCCAGGTGTGGCCTTGGTCCAGCGTGAAGGAACCCATAGGGGACCTGTTCTGGTAGAGATGCACATATATCCACATCCCATGTAAATTACTGAGGCTGGACCCTTCCATATTCCTGTTTTTGCATATTCCTGTTTATACATAACCCTCATTTCTACTGGGGGCATTCTTTTTTGTAGTAAACCTGAATGTACCTCCAGGGGTGGTCCTGGATTGTAGCCAAAAATGCACAGATGATTAATAACAAAAAGAGACTTATCCACGTGCTCAGCTGGGTTGGTTATGTCCTGGAATTTTGCAAGATATCCCTTTATTATTTGGTGAGGGCGTTCAATAATAGCCTGACTCGTGGGGGAGTTAGGTATACCAGTGGTGTGGTTAATGCCCCACTTCTGCATAAACCTCCGTAACTTTTCGCTAGTGTACGTAGGGCCATTATCTGTTCTAATTCTTTCTGGCACACCCATTACTATGAAACACCCTGTGAGATGCTTAATAGCGTGAATGGCCCTCTCTCCTGATAATGGCGTCGCCCACACATGTTTGCTCTATGTATCAATGGTAACATGGAGGTATTGTAGTCTGCCAAAAGAGGAAACATGAGTAACGTCCATTTGCCATAATTCCAGAGCCTTAAGTCCTCTTGGGTTCATGCCTGCGCCTAATCCCGGCCCTGTGTGACTGCAGACCGGGCATGAGTGTATTATTCCCTTGGCATCATCATTAGAAATCTGAAATTGGCGCTTCAGCCCTTTTGCGTTCTGATGAAAGGTGGCATGGGCTTCTCTGGCTAGAGAAAATTGATCGAGTGGGGCAGGCCATCTGGCTAGTGCCATTAATCAGTCGGCTCTAGCATTTCTTTCCCCCAGGCCTATTTCCCACTTACGGCTGCGGATGTGAATGATGCAATATGGGGCTGTTCTCTGGACTATGGCTGCATATAGCGAGCATAACAGTTGGTACAAGTGTCGATTCTTGACCTCTCTGATAGAGGAGTCTTCGATTCTACGCACCACCCCAGCCATATACATCGAGTCAGTCACTACATTCAGCGGGGTATGCAAACAGTTAGTCAAGGCCCACACTACTGCAGTTAGCTCTAAAGTTTGTAAAGAGTCCCTATTGGTCCCCTGCAGAACATGTTCTTGCAATTTTGTCTTTAATTGCCATACTACTGCAGCTTTGTGCGAATTCCTTCCTGTATCTGTAAAGGCAGTGACTGCATTCTGCAGAGGAGAAAAGGCCTGTTCTGGCTTAGCTATCCAGTTCTGCTGACCCATCCATCGAAGCGTGTCAGATTTTAATGCCTGCACAGAAATGTGCCCTGAGAAGTTCAGAAGGCTGCTCTGCAGCTCCTCTGATTGGTGCAAGAACCATTCTAGGTCCTCTTGCTTGATTGGAAGTCTTATGGTACTAGGTTCTGTTCCAGCAATGTCCAATAACCGCTTCCTGCCCTTTTTAGTCAATTGAGCCATCGTCTCAACCTGTGTTTCTACTGTTTTTCACAGCTGCATAGCTGTAAACAACCATTCTAGAATACACAATTGCTCCCCCATTCTGTTTTTGCACTGTCTGATGGCTCAAAAAATGCAGTGCACACCCTTAAGTCAATGAGTATGTATGGGTCCACTCTTTCTACCCATTCGTTGCTGATCATATCGCTGAGCTTCTGTATGGTCTCCCATTGTAATTTGGAGAGTTCAATTTTCCTTGAAGGATCTTGTTATGGAGGCAGGAATTAATTTGGCCGAGTCAGGAATTTATAAAAATAGTTATTTTATTTTCCCGAAAACCCGCCCCCAAAACTATATACAGAAGAGAATTTATATTTCATTAGCAGGTTCTTTTTGGTTGTTTGAGAATATCTACACAATAGGATGCCACAGGTAAACTTGACTAATTTTAAGTCAGTAATTGGAAAAGGATTTGTGCTATTAAATATATAGCGTTCCCCACTATCAAAATAGGCTGAGCCGTAGGCTACTCACAACAGCTGGCTCTGTCCGGGGACTGCTGGCAGGACCTCAGGTGCAGAGGGAGCACGATGCCGTGCAGTCTAAGCATGGTCTCACGCTGGCTAGCAAGTAGATCGTGTGCAGACAAGTGGAGTCTGCTTCCTGGTTAACTCAGCGGCAGTGGCGCTTACCAGGCAATGATAAAGCAGCGGGCATACAATAGGGTGCACGGCTACTTGGGAATCTGAGCTACATAGGTAAAGGCAGACAATACAGGACCTGGTCCTGATAACTCACCGCAGTGGCGTGCAAGTGTGCACAGCTCACTGGGAGACTGTGGGAGAATCTGTCTCCGTAATAACTGCAAAGCAGATAGGCATAAGCAGTGCTGGTGAGTCTGAATCTAATAATGAACGAGTGAGCGATCGGGAGAGTCCTGAGCATGGGGCCTGAGTGTGAGCGAGAGCAGGCGAGCAGGCAGGTGAACAAGTGAGCCTGTGTAGCTCTATTTATCAAACGTGGGCTGAGATTAATGGCCGTTTGGACACTAGAATGACCACTCAGGTTATGGCAGTCAGCCAAACAATACCATAATAGGCAAATCACAAGCCCGGACTTTCCAAATATGGTAAATCACATGGGCCTTACACTAGGCAGGCATGAGCTGGGCGTGTGGGGCTTACACAACATGTTTACAACCACCTTATACAATCAGGGGTCCTGGGCAGTCCAGACTTTATGGCACCAGGTTTGTTGTGCCCCTTTTATCCATTTAATGTGTTTACCTCTGGTTTGGGCAGGAAAACATGTCCAGGCATGGCAAGGCATAAACAAGCCTATTTTTGGGCCTTCGAGCCCTCCACTACAGGGATGCCTATAACATGATTAATCCCCCAGGTAGCAAAAAATGTTTGAACCTTTTCAGGTGCAGTACACAAACCAGCTTTAACAACAGTGGACATGACAAGGGCTACGGCTTTCTCCATGATCTCTGGGTATTGTGCTGCCACAAGGAGATCATCCATGTAATGATATAGCAAAGCGTCATGTATTTCTATTCATACCATGCTAAGAGCCCTAGCCATGTACCACTGACAAATCATAGGACTGTTTTTCATCCCTTGAGGCAGTACAACCCACTGATATCTTTGCAATGGGGCTTGCATGTTAATACTAGGAATTGAGAAAGCAAATTTAGGAGCATCATCTGGATGCAGTGGAATGCTGAAAAAACAATCCTTAAGATCAATAACAGTCACATGCCAATGTCTTAGGATCACAGTTGGAGAGGGGAGGCCAGGTTGCAAAGCCCCCATAGGTTCCATCACATCATTAATTTTCCTGAGATCATGGAGCAAGCGTCACTTGCCTGATTGTTTTTTTAATAACAAAGATAGGGGAATTCCATGGACTTGTGGAAGGAACAATATGACCCTTCTTAGCTTCTTCTCTGCCAGCCTCCTAAGGCCACTTTTCTGCAGCTGTGCCTCCTTATCAGTTCAGTTACTCTCCTTATTTTCCGAGACTATTCAGTTCTGCTCAATTCTGCTCATACCCCAAAACTTGGTGCTACAAAAGCAGCAGTGAATTGCTATCCAAAACCCAAAAATTCAGACGACTGTCACAATCACGGAAGAATGCACGTGTATAAATTTTAGGAGCCCTAATGCACTCTTGTTTTTCCTTTTGCCTTTCTAATTACCCAGTATTCTTTCTCTGACTCCCACTGTTCTGGATTCACTCTATAAATCCAGGAATTTTGATGTTTTCACCACACTCCCATACTATGATCTGCATCTGTGTCTATTGTGCTTAAGAGCTACTAACTTTAGAATATGAAATAAAAGATAAGCCCTATACCTTACTTCCAGACTTTCTATTAGCTCACTGTATTTGTGAAATGCTGTTGCACTGCAAATACCCTTGAAACATTAGGATTATTTACTGCTCCTGGCAGTTCTGATAAAGGTCTTACCACCAGGAACGCCTCAAGATGCTGTTCCACCGTCCAACTTTCTAGGCAGTTTTGGCAAACTGGACATTGCCAGTGCAAATCCTGATCAAATCTATTTACACTTCTCCACCCTTTGTAACTGCAGTACCTACAGTGCAACAATATCCACTGCTGACAAGTGGACCTGTGGGTGTCACAGCACTGCTCGCTCAGACTCCATCCATATAGACCTATTTCCCACAATTCCTCTTTTTGTTTTAAAATGAAGGCAGCATTTCTCATCTTTTGCAGGGCCCTTTGCAAACAGATAACAAACACAGCACTTTAAACCTTGCTAATAAAACAGCTGTTCCCCATCTCTGCCAATGAGTGGGTTTGGCCTTAATAACAGAGGTTGAACGAAATACCTAACTCAAAGCGTGACCAAAACCTGTACACCAACCATATCTCATATACATTTCTCTGCACAGACATCTGAGCGAGACTTCTGCTCACTGCCAAAAAACTTCTGAGCATAACAAGCTGATATCCATCAAACAAAACTAAGCACATTCATTCCCTAGGTTGACTAGTGAATTTTCAAATTTTCCTCTTCTCTCTCTCTTTTTTTATCATTTGTTTTTACATAAACCTTATCCTATAATGCTATCTTGACATACAGAAAAAAGACTTAAGAAAAAATATCCCATAATATCCCTATTATAAACTCTTAACCTTAACTATATTATTTATCAACTTTAAAATGTATCAATTAAAGGAAATTAAACCATTAAATTATTACTGAGGAAAACCAAAGAAAATCAAGAAAATATTACATCCATGGAGCTCCTTGGAAATACTCTGATATCCAAAAAAGAAAAGAACCTTGAATCACAACTTACACACTCACAAACAACTCTTACCATAATATTCCATTATATTAACTATTGAACATGTTCAGCTATCAAGTACTTAACATACTCTATTTTAATTACTTACTCTATTTTAATTACTTAAGTCTTCTCACAATTACCCTGCTAAAATTATTCTAAAACTTATTATAATTAACATCTTATCCAGTAAACTCTTAAACTCTAAGATCTATTACAATCAAAACTAGAAACATTATCAAGATTTTAATTCACAAAATAGTTATCACAAATTCACTCTGTTCTTTAAGAGTGAGGGACTTCTCCGCAGAATCTGCAAGAAAAGAAAAGAAGAAAGAAGAAAGGAGGGAGGTGGGGGGAACGGGCTCGCGTTGCTCCAGCGGGGGGTGGGGGGCATGCTGCGGGCAAATCCCACGAGGGACGCCACTCCCATGGGTCCGATGACTGCCATGGCATCCCAAGTAGAGCTGCTTCTGTCTCCCTCTGTTCTCCCAGTCCTCCATCTTGCAGCCGAAAATTTAATTTAGACGAATTTTGAGCCGCAGACGTTCAGATGGCAGTTAATCACTTCTCAGCACTTTTACGGCTTTTGGCTTATCAGAAATTCTTCAAATACCTTTGCGGCTGTTAGCTGCTAGCTTTGCATTACTCTCCCCATCTTCTCTTTTAAGGCAAACTTACAAGTCTTTGGAGCCCTTGTTTCTGTCATCTCTCAGGGCTTTTCTCACCACGTGCCAGGTGATTTTTAAAATCAGTCTTCTGCACAGCAAAAACAATTTTTAAAGTTTCAGTGTCCATCTCTCACAGAGAGGCAAAAGTTTCGGAGAAGATTCCTTACGGCTGTTTCTTTCCTCTCCCTTCTCAGATCTTTCCATTCTCATACTTCAGTGTTAAGATTTATGGCCTCACCAGATACAGCCTTCTGATGTTTACCTCATAAATCTTCTCCTGCTTCTACCAGACCTCCATTCCCAACAGTCACCAGCAGTGCTCCTCAGCGCTCAATCACAGAACCAGTGTTGTTCAGTATTTTGATCCATATTTTGGTGCAGGGGTTGAAGGTACCATTAGCAAACTAGGATGTGCTGTTGACTCTTGAGCAACAAGAAGCCTTGCAGAGGGATCTGGATAGACTGGACCATTGGGCAATAATAAATGGGATTAAATGTCATAAGTCAAAGTGCTCTGCCACTGGGAAAGAATGACATTGCATAAAACTTTTAGAGAGGAGTGGCTGGAGAGGGGCATCTGAGGGTGCTGGGTCAGAGCAGCTCAAGAGGAGTCAGCAGTGAGACCTGCCAGCAAGAGGGCAGACCCTGTCCTGGGGTGCATCAAACACAGCATGACCAGCTGGTCAGGAAAAGGCATTCAGCTTTGGTGACACCTCACCTTGAACATTGTCTGCATCATTTTACAAGGTTGTGAAGGTCCTTAGGAGTATCCAAATGAGAGCTACAAAACTGGTGACAGGACTGTAAAAAATGTCCTATAAAGAGTAGATGAGAACTCTGGGTTTGTCTAGTTTGAAGGAAAGGAGGCTGAAAAGTTGTGGAGAGATTCTTGCTAACAGGACATGAAATGATAAATATGAGCACCCATGCTGGGAAGCGTCCTTGAGTCCACCTTGGGCTTAAGATACTAGGTGATAAATAATAGCATTCCACATGCAGCTGCAGGGGGTGGAGTGCCAGCTGCACATGGGCCGGGTTAGCCAGCCCAAGGGGACGGACCCTCAGATTGTTATTGTAAGCTACCCTATCTGTACCATGCCTGTAACCCTGGACCAACCTACATGTACCAATCCTAAACTAAGTTATCTGTGCACGCCTCTTCCAAGTAAGCATATAGCTCACTGTAACATGGAAATAAAGCGGAGAACGACCATCTAATCATATTGATGACCCAAGAGTCGTTTATCCCATGGTGCAACGCTGGCAAATGGCACCTGAACAGTGAAACAGGCATTCAGGCAAAGACCGAGGCAGACTGGCATGGGTAGGACTGGACAAGGGCCGGGGTCAGTAAGTGCTGACTTGTCTACGAACATTTTCGTGTCGAAAAGTAATGTCACCGGCGACACCGGACTGGAGGGTGCTGCTAAAATGAGGGGGCAGTAGCCGGACACCCAAAGCCACACAGACAAAGGCGCGGTTGGGTACTCCATGTGGAACAGGTAAGGATGCTATGGAAGCAGACGTGGCACTGCATTTACTGGCGAGTATACTCTCTAAGAGAGGAGTTCCGCCATATATGGACCAAGCTCCGTGAGCTGATCAAATAGGAAGTTAGTAGGACTTTGTGTACTGGATCCATATGATGTCTAGCGCAGAGCGCTGGAGAGAAGTGGGAGACGCACTGTGGGACTCAGTTGCTGCTGACAGTAAAGACTTTAAAATCGCTCAAAGTCTCGATTCCACCTGGCGAGACGTAATTAAGCACCTTAGCGGACATGAAAAGTCAACCGCAGGTACGAATGGGAACCGCCTCATGGCAGAGGCCACAGGCGCTCAGCGGCAGAAGCAGCAAAATTTTTCACAGTTCGAAAAAGTTTTCGGAACTGCCGTAAAGCAGCTCGGCACTGCAGCCATGCATGCTGAGATGAATTTGCTGAGTGCTGCTAATAACCCATCAGTAGCTGGAGACGACAACCCACCCGCAGACCCTCCTGCGGCACCTCTTAACCCGCGATTGCCAAGGTCCGTATGCTGTCTGATATGCAGCCCCCCCCGTGTCCCCCCGCCGACAGCGTGCAATACAGGACAGAGATTTCTCACTTTTAAAAGGAAAAGTCAAAAACTACCGAAGAGACAGAGGGGAGAAAAAGAGACAGCAAAGCGACCACACCAGAGAAACCGGACACCCTCCCCCTTCTACAGCGAGGCAAGCAGTCCCGGATCCGCCCTTCATCATCCCCCACACCGTCGTAGCGCGCCCCCCCCCATCCCCCAGTGGAATGCACCTCGCAGACGAGATGCACGGCTACAGAGCTTCCTGAGAAGTCTCCAGAAATTAGGGGGATGAATCCAGCCAGGCACGGAGTCTGTCAGACTTCGGCTTCTCGCAGCGTCACTGTTGTTTGTGGGATCGGAGGAGAGAAGCGGGAAATGGGGAAAATCAGGGAACAAGCTATGGGTCTGCGCTGCCTCAGACAGCCTGAGTTGCTTCAGAGTGTTAGGCTATTTTGCATTTGTAAGCTTTTTCCAGCTACGGTGTCCACATTAGCACATGAAAGCCTTGTTAAATTGCTGAGCTCGCGCTTTTTTTTTTTTTTTTTTCCCCTCCCTTGACTTCCCTCTGAGTGTGTGAGAGATTGTTGAAATCGAGTCGACTAAAACTTGTGTAAGTTTTAGGAGTTTTATTTTGGCAAGCAAGGAGCAGCGCTGGGCGCAGGGGAGTTTCTCTCCGCAGCCGCGCACTGTACACATGCAGCTGCAGGATTTTTATTTCCTGCTCAGATCCATATTCATGAAGCAGTTCAGTAATAATCAAACACTTCCCGAGGAGCCTGTGGTTAGCAGGCTAAGTGCGGTAGGAGGGTCTGCAAAAAGGGCAGAGGTGCACCTTTCCGTCCTAGGTCCTTAGTCTGCGGAGCTCTGGTGATCCCGGACGAGCCCCCAAATTGTTGAGATTGAGTCGACTAAAACTTGTGTAAGTTTTAGGAGTTTTATTTGGCAAGCAAGGAGCAGCGCTGGGCGCAGGGGTGTTTCTCTCCGCAGCCGCGCACTGTACACATGCAGCTGCAGGATTTTTATTTCCCGCTCAGATCCATATTCATGAAGCAGTTCAATAATAAACACTTCCCGAGGAGCCTGTGGTTTTTCCTGGCACTGTTGCGCATGTGTGCTAATCCTCCTGGGGTTCTCTCTGGTGGTCGTGAGGCTGAAGTAACGAGTCTTCCTCAGGTGTCATTTGTGACTTGGCTGTTTTGCATCTTCACAGCCGCATGCTTTACGGTCTCTTATCTACCTTGCTCATGGCGTTTTCTGTTACCGTTCGTCCCTAGCCTTGTTCAGTTGGCTCCAACACACCCCTGTTTTGCTCACGTCCCCCGCTGGCAGGGGCTATCTCTTCACAGTGCTTTCTCTTATCACCCACAGGTTCCAGCGTCTCTGGCTTAGTTAGCTCTGACACACCCTGCCCTCCTGCCCTGACACTTTCATACTGACATATTTTTATTGTCTCATATTTTTATATTCTGCTTTGTCCTGTCTCATATTGACACGGGGACCATTTTTCACAAGATGCCTATTTTTTTTCTTTTTTTTTTTTTTTTTTTTTTTTTTTTACAGTTTGCGAAAGAGCTTCTAAAACAGCATGTAATGCTCTTTCGGACAGAGAAGAAGTTTAGAAGTTTTTAGAGTAAACATCAGGAGGTACGGGCCAAGGCAAACATCTGATGAGGGGAGGGAAAAGGGAAACAACACCCATCAGCAAATAGTGGTGAGACAAGCCAAAAACGATGGGGGCTGGGCGAGAAGGAGAGCCGAGCCAAGCAGCGAAATCTGCCTGCTGAGAATGAGAGCCCTCCTCACCCTCCCCCGGCATCACCACCCTCCCCCGGCATCACCACCTTCCCCCTCCGCCTGCGGAACTCAGCAGGGCCCATTCCGCCCGCCTCTTTCCTCCCTCCTTATTGCGTTGCAGGTTTTGCTGAACGCACAGCTTGGCTCTTAAGGAGACAGGCACGCATTTTTTGCTATACTGAATTGTGGAGTTTAGGAAGTTTACTGGATAAACTGTTAATTCCAACGGGATGAGTTTTGAGATATTTTTGGCAGCGTGGTGGAAATGGAGCGAGTCATTTGGTAGCCATTGTAGTGGAATATTATGGCAAGAAATTGTTTTGGAACTGTATAGGGTACTGTTTATTCTAAGGTTTCTTTTTTTTGTTCTAAGAATACCATGGTATTATCTTATTGAATTTTCTTTGCTTATTCTTGAATTTCCTTCAGCTGATAGATTTTTTAGATTTTTAAGATAGATGAGTTAAGGCTAAGGGTTTGTAATATGACAATTGTGGGATTTTAGGATATAGGGATATCATGGGATGTTTTAATTTTTTTCTGTATATCTGGGTAGCATTGGGATCACATCACAAAAAAACAAAAACAAAAAAAAAGAGGGGAGAAAAGGGGTAGAGAATAATAAGTTGTTTTTTTTTTAATTTCTGTAATTACATCATGCAGACTAGGCCAATGGGTTTGTTAGCCTAGGAAATTAATATGTTTGCATCTGTTTTTGTATTTGTTTGTGCTTGTTCATTTATGTTCACAGGCCTTTTAATGGAGACCAGCTTGTTATGACCAGCCTGTTTTCTTAAAGTGAGCAGAAGTCTTGCTCAGATGGCAGAATTGTGGCAAAATCTTGAAAGGAATATTGAAATAATGGTTGTGTGTGTATAGATTATAAGGCTTTGATCATGGTTGACAAATTTGGGTATTTTCATGAGTTTTCAGCGATTCTGTTTTAATGAGTGGGTAACAGCAAAATAGAGATCAGTTTAGTTTCTGTTGTAAGGGCCAAACCCACTTATTGGCAAAGATGGTGATGTTCTTTTTACCTTTTTGCAAAGGGCCCTTCAAAAATATGAGAAACACTGGTTTAATTTCTTTAAAAAAAAAAAAAAGGATTGTGGGAAATAAGGCCTAATAGAATAGCCTGAAAGCAACATCTAGGGCATATCTTTGTATCTCATTTAGAAATTAGTAGTTCTTAAGCACAGTAGACAGGTGCAGCTCATAGCTAAGGAGTGTAGTGAAAACATCAAGATTTCTGATAATTACAGAGAGAATCCAGAACAATGAGAGTTTAGAAAGAATATTGGATTACTGATACATGTGTGACTACAGCATCGCTTGCCACACAGAGCCAACGAAGACATGGCACACATGCACTCTGCTGTGACTGTTCATCTGGACTTTTGGTCTTTTGAACACATGACTTTTTGTCACTTGCAGAAAAAGCTTTTCGGATTGTTAGCTAAGCTTGGGTTGTTAGCTTGCCAAACTAATGCCACTAGCGAAAGCTCCAACAGGTTTATTCACTTTGTGGTTTTAGTACTAACGATTTGTAGCTGTATTATTTACCCCTGTGTTGAACAGCCTGTGTAAAGTTGAAGATCAAGCCCGGGTTGCTCAAAAGAAAAAGAGGGAAATGTGTGTCCTGTGCTAACAGGACATGAAATGATAAATATGAGCACCCATGCTGGGAAGCGTCCTTGAGTCCACCTTGGGCTTATGATACTAGGTGATAAATAATAGCATTCCACATGCAGCTGCAGGGGGTGGAGTGCCAGCTGCACGTGGGCCGGGTTAGCCAGCCCAAGGGGATGGACCCTCAGATTGTTATTGTAAGCTACCCTATCTGTACCATGCCTGTAACCCTGGACCAACCTACATGTACCAATCCTAAACTAAGTTATCTGTGCACGCCTCTTCCAAGTAAGCATATAGCTCACTGTAACATGGAAATAAAGCGGAGAACGACCATCTAATCATATTGATGACCCAAGAGTCGTTTATCCCATGGTGCAACGCCGGCAAAAAGTGATCTCATTGCTCTCTCTAGCTTCCCCAGAATAGGACATGGAGAGGGCACATAGGAATGGTTCATAGCTGCATCAGGGTTCAGATTTGACAGGAGGAAACATTTCTTTACCAGGAAGGTGGTCAGACATTGGAAGAGGACTCTTAGAGAACTGGTTGATGCTCTAAGCCTGCCAATGTTTGAGAAGTGTTTGGACAATGGCTCTAATAGCATGCCTTAACCTGGTAATTTCTGACTTGGTCAGGCCCTTGGACCAGGTGATCATCATAGGTCTTTCCAACTGAATGTTCTGTTCTGTTTATGTCAGTGTGACACCAACATTTGCAAAGCGTCCTGCTCCTGGAGGGGCTTCCTGTGGAATCATAGAATGGTTTGGGTTGGAAGGGACCTCCAGAGGTCATCCAGTCCAAATCCCTCTGCACTAGAGCAGGCTGCCCACAGCCCTGTCCAGCCTCGAGTTTCTCCAGGGATGAGACCTCAATTCCCTCCCTGGGCAACCTGTTGCAGTGTTCTGGCATGCTTATGGCAAAGAACTTGTTCCTCAAATCCAACTTAAGTCTGCTCTGCTCTACTTTGAAGCCTGTCCTGTCACTTCAGGCCTTTGGTAACAGTCTCTCTCCATCCTTCTTGATCCTTCTTGTAGCCCCCTTCAGGTACTGGAAGGCTGCTGTAAGGTCTCCCGGGAGCCTTCTCCAGGCTGAACACCCCCAGATCCTTCAGCCTGTCCTCATAACAGAGCTGCTCCAACTTCTGATCATTTTCATGGCCTCCTCCTCTGGACCCTCTCCATCAAGTCCATGTCCTTGTGTTGAGGGCTCCAGAGCTGGATGCAGTACTCCAGGTGAGGCCTCCCTAGAGCAGAGCAGAGGGGCAGGACCCCCTCTCTCCATCTCTGGCCACGTTGCCTTGGATGCTGCTTTGGCCACTTCTGGGAAGACCCCAGAGTGAGTGCAGAGCCTCAGGGAGTCATGGTCATTTCACTGCAGTGACTCTGACCTCCTGTCCATGCAGTTCTCTTTCCCTACAGTGCCACGGCTCTGTCTCCAAGGAGACTGCTGTCCAAACCTGCTTTCATCTCATCTACTCTTTCCTAAATTTCTCAGTGCTGCCTGCTCCTCAGCCAGGTCCTGTCTGATCATGTAGGCACTGATGTCTTGGTCTGATGTTGGTGCCCCCTAAAGGAGAGGGAAAGCCTGGGTAGCAGAGTGATGCTGTGAAAGTGCTGGTGAAGGAGATCATCTCCTGCCCAATTCCTTATGAGAATTGTAGTGTTTTGATATATTCAACTCACCATCACCCACCTCTCCCTAAACAGGAGGTGTCACCTCAGGAGCTGGTTCTATAACCTGGCCATGGCCACTTATGGCAAGCAAGCTGCAGGAATGGAGCCCTCTCTGCTGGGAGGATGGGAAAGTGCACTCTGGATGGGTCCCGCCTTCTCACCATCCATGCAAATGATCTTGGTGATGTTTCTGCTGGATGAGAGTTGTGTTTTCATTAACTTAATCAAGTCCTGCTCTTGTCCCAGGCCCTCAGCAACTTGCTGTGGCTGTGAAGGTGGCCCTGATGAAGGCTGAAGTTGACCTACAGATCCCAGAGGCTGCTGTCAACCACCAGTGTGCAGTCTGTGCTGAGCTCCATTGCTACCTCACCATTTTACTTCTTTTGCCAACACTGAAACTATTTTGCAAACCAGCACAGGTCAGCAGCAGGGCCAGGTGAGGCTTTATCCTTCCTGTGGAGCAGTGTGCTGGTTTGAGGCTAGTTGGAATATTTTGATGACAGAAGTTAGATCATTGTGTTAGATCATTTAATTTTGTGAAAAGAAAATAATGATGATGTCTACATCATTCATTGGTTTGCTGAGAGGGATAAAAAGTTAAAACATAAACAATGGTTTCTTAATTTGTTCTGGGACGTTGCCCTGTTCATTTTCTCTGTCTGGTCTGTGTGGGTCCATCTTATCAGTTCTTTTTAACCTCAATCTGTTTTGATATCTCGCCTCTAAACTCATCAATTAACAGGTAAGCTTTGCTGGCTGCTGCTGGCTGCTGCTTTGTTTATGTTTGTCTGTCTGAGGTAGAGAGGGGAGGGAACAGAGAAGGGCGTAATGTTGAGCCCTTCTGGGCAGTTTTCTTTGGGAGGGAGTTTGGATTTCTGTATGATTTCTAACTTGTATATAATTGTAAATACTTGTAAGTATTTGTATATATTGTATATACATGTGTGGAAGGATTTCTTGCTAACACAGGACATGAACTGATAAGAATGAGCAACCGTGCTGCAAAGTGTCCTTGAATCCATCTTGGGGCATGGGGGTGGCACCCTCCAATGCAGCTGCAGGAGGCAGAGTCTGCCAGCTGCAGGGAACGGACTCTACAGGTTGTTATTGTAATGTTAACCTATCTGTACCTCACACATAACCCTGGACCAATCTGTACTTTCCACATGTACCAATCCTAAACTAAGTTAGCTGTGCACACCTCTTCCAAGTAAGCATATAACTCACTGTAACACGGAAATAAACGGAGTACAACCATCTAACCATATTGGTGGCCCAGAAGTCGTTTATCCAGGGTGCAGCTCCGGCATATATGCTTGTAAATTTTACTATGCTGTAAATACAGCTTCATCTTACTTCCAAACCATCTGAGTTAGTCTGAAATTGATAGTGGGGGGGAAATGTCCTAAACCACCACAAGCAGTCAGGCCTGTCTGGGAGGAGACATTAAAGGAGGTAAGGATGGGCTGGAGAAATAGGGGAGGCAGGCAGAGGGTGAGCTGCGGGCTCCAAGTTTGTGCAGAGAGGCACAGAAGAGAACAGAAGGACCTCCGAAGGACTGAGGAAGGCATGTCAGGCTTTCCTGCAAGGCACTAAGGTAGGTGAAGGTGAGCCTGGAAGCCAGAAGCTACCTGTGAGGGCACAGAGAGCACAGACAGAGCTGTGTCTGACTCCTTTCTGCCTGCTGCCCTTGGTGTGGAGTGTCCCTGCCTGCCTCTTGGTGGGAGCTGCTCTTGCAAATCTGAGGGCTTTCTGAGGAGCTCCTGCAAGGAGGTCTGTGCAGGTTTGCCCAGAGAGATCTGCATCTCAGAAATCTCCTCTGTCTGAGCCTGCTCTGGTGACAGCAGATCTCACTGAGGATGATGCAGTGAGCACTGCAGGAAACTCCATTTTGAAGCTCATGAGTTTGGCCAGGCAGGGGCAAGCTTTGGGGACCATCTCTGCAGTCACTGCAGGCTCTGGACTGGTGGGAAGGAGGGGGAAGACTTCAAGGTATTGCTGGATGAATGCTGGATGCCTGGGACATAGTGATGGGGAAGCCAGAGAAGAAGGCTGTCATCATATCTCCTGATGTAGGTTGTCCCTGATGCTGGAGGAGATGGAGGGAAAGGAAGCTTTGGGGTGAGCCAAGGCTGGGATTCAGATTTATGAGGCACCTTGGTCTTTGACCAGCAACCAAATACAAGAGGTCTTTTCATGGAGGGGGCAAAGTCTCTTCTCAAAAGACAAGATGGTTGCTGCTTCTGCCAACTGCCTTGGAGGCAGCCACACAACTGTTGGGTCCTGCTGATGGTTGTCAGATGCAGTCCTCCCTCCCAGTCAACTTGTATCCCCATATGTCTCAATGCCCCATGGTGGCTTGAATCCAGCCCATGTGTGCTGGGGATAGCTGGTGTCAGCCCAGCTCTGCAGCCTGCCTGTCCTGTGGCATCTTTCCTCCTTTTTCATATGCAAACAGTGTGTGGTACCACTC
Organism: Tricholaema leucomelas; assembly: GCA_013400475.1. NCBI lineage: Eukaryota > Metazoa > Chordata > Aves > Piciformes > Lybiidae > Tricholaema lacrymosa > Tricholaema leucomelas. Next base: position 113,031 of record WAAF01019489.1, read on the forward strand.
ACGTGTTGGGTGACAGGCAGGTGCCCACCAATGGTAAGGAATATATCTCTGGTTAAAAGGACAGCTAACACCTTTTTGCCATGGGGCTTCTGGAAGAACACGCCACGACTTGATGGCTTGACAAGGAGCTGAGCTGCAGTGGCCATGTGCTAGTATCCTTGAGGTCCCCGGATAAGCAGTAGAGGGCTATGAAGGACTCTGAGGGGGAGAGCCAGGGATGTCATGAGAAGGCTGTTCTCTCAGCACATGGGCTGAACATGGAGGTGGGGGACAGCTTCCCAATGTCTGGGGAGTTTCAGTACCCTTGAACCAGAGACCAGGGCAGTGGAAGAAAGAGTTCCTCAAGAATGACAGACACATCACCTGCTGTTTGATAACAACACCAGCTGGATGGGAAAGAGCTCCAGGCTTCAAGGGGCACCTGGTCCCTGCAGGTGGGATTTACTATTCATGCCTCACTGGCTTCACACCTGAAGATTTCCAACATGAGATCAGCAGAGGGAGCGCCTCAGTAACGGCTAGCTGAGGCGTGCTTTCCATTAGGTTTGTTTGGGCTTTCTGCACTTGGGGGCTTTCTGTGGGCGGAAGAACCCCAGCGCAAGGGCAGGACCGTCGAGAGCTGTCCTCAGCGCGCCTGCTCAAAAAGTGCCATGACTGGGGGGTGTTATTATCATACTGAGGGTGAAGTACCCCCTGTATCCACCCCCTGTCAGATTGAAGCCAGTAACTCAATGGAAAAGAGGGAGAGGAGGCCTGCATGGCTGAGCAAGGAGCTCCTGAAGGAAATCTCAGGAAAGAAAGAAACTTACAATTCATGGAAGAGGGGATTGGTCACTTGGGAGAACTATAGAGAAGTAGTCAGGGCTTGTAGGAAAGCAACAAGGAAGTTCTTGGAACAGTTCTCTTGGAACTGAAGCTGGAAAAGGAAGTAAAAGAGAACAAGAAAGGCTTCTGCAAATCTATCAGTAGGAAAAGGAAGCACAGGGAAGGTGTGGGGGCACTGGTGAAGGAGGAGGCAGCCTTGATAACTGAGGATGCAGAGAAGGCAGAGTTGCTGAATGCCTTCTTTGCTTCAGTCTTTGCACCTGAGGCTGAACTCCCCTATGGACTCCAGACCCTGGATGAAGGAGAGGAAGCCTGGAGAAGGGAATGCCCCCCACTGGTCAGTGCAGACTGAGCTAGGGATCAGTTGCAAAAATTGAACATTCACAAATCCCTGGGCCCTGATGGGATGCACCCAAAAGTGCTGAGAGAACTGCCTGAGGTTATTGCTCTGCCACTCTCCATCATGTTTACCAAATGGTGGCAGACTGGAGAGGTGCCTGAGGACTGGAGGAGAGCCAGTGTCACTCCAGTCTTCAAAAAGGGCAAGAGAGAGGTTCCAGAGAACTATATACCAGTCAGCCTTATCTCCATCCCTGGAAAAATGATGGAGCAGCCCCTGCTGGAGGGCATCTCAAGGCACTTGGAAGAGAAGAAGGTTATCAGTAGTCATCGGCATGGATTTCCCAAGGGGAAGTCATGCTTGACTAACCTGATAGCATTTTATGATGCCATAACTGAATGGGTAGATTCAGGGAAACCAGTGCATGTAGTCTACCTTGACCTTAGCAAGGCCTCTGACACCATCTCCCATGACATCCTAGTGAGCAAGATCAGGAAGTGTGGGATGGAAGAGCAGGCAGTGAAGTGGATTAGGAATTGGTTACAAGAGTGATGATCAATTGTGGCAGGTCCACCTGGAGAACTGAGACTAGTGGTGTCCTCCAGGGATCAGTGCTGGGGCCAGTCCTTTTCAACATCTTCATCAATGACATTGATGAGGGCACAGACAGACAGAGTCTGCTCAGCAAGTTTGCTGATGACACCAAGCTGGGAGGCTTGGATGGTACAGCCGAAGGCTGTGCAGCCATCCAGAGAGACCTGGACAGACAGAGCTGGGCACAGAGGAACCAGATGAAGTTCAAAAAGGACAAGTGCAGAGTCCTGCATCTGGGGAGGAATAATAAACTCCACCAGTACAGGCTGAGAGGTGATGTGCTAGAAAGCAATCCTGTGGAGGGGGATCTGGGGAATCCTGGTGGCTAACAAGTTAACCATGGCACAGCAATGTGCCCTTGTGGCCAAGAAGGCAAATGGCATCCTGGGGTGTATTAGGAAGAATGTGTCCAGCAGATCAAGGGAGGTTCTCCTGCCCTCTACTCTGCCCTGGTGAGACCCCATCTTGAATACTGTGTTCAGTTTTGGGCTCCCCAGTTTAACAGGGACAGGGATCTGCTGGAGAGGGTCCAGTGGAGGGCTACGAGGATGATTAGAGCACCGGAGGGCATGGCTTATGGGGAGAGGCTGAGAGACTTGAGACTTTTTATTTTGGAAAAGAGCAGACTTAGAGGGGATTTGATAAATGTTTATAACTATCTGAGGGCTGGCCAGGTGAGGGGGGGACAGGCTCTGCTCACTTGCTCCCTGGGATAGGACAAGGAGTAATGGCTGTAAATTACAGCAAAAGAGGTTCCGCCTCAACACAAGGTGGGAATTCTTTACTGTAAGGGTCACAGAGCACTGGAATAGGCTTCACAGAGAGGTTGTGGGGTCTCCTTCTCTGGAGACTTTCAAGGCCTGTCTGGATGTGTTCCTCTGTGATCTGTGCTAGATTGTGTGGTCCTGCTCTGGCAGGGAGGTTGGACTCGACAATCTCATCGGGTCCCTTTCAAACTCTAACATCCTGTGATCCTGTGAAGACTTATCTGTTGATATGTTGGACATGTCAAGCTAACATGATCTGCTGTTTCTTGAGTGCCATTTTTTGTTCCTGGAACTAAAGAAGGAACAGGCTTTGGACCTGGTAGTCAGCATCTAACTGGGACAAATGGCTTGTAATGGTCCCTTACTGGACCAGTAACCAGTGGATTGCTGGAAGGGGTGTCTCTGCCTTGCATGGGCTCCTGGGGTTGCCTGAAGGTTTGCTGAGCCCCGTGCAGATGCAGTCAGCATTGGTCATATTGTGTTTTTGGTGGGAGCAATGCCTGTAACTTCTGGAGCAAGGAATAGGCAAAACTTCATGTTTCCTGCCCTCCAAAAGCACAATCAGGGCCTCACTGGAAGCCTTGTGAGCTCAGAAGGTCTCCAGAGAAGAGTTTGCCACATTTAAGGATGATGTCTGTCTAGGAAGGTCTGGTATGGAGCACAGCTGGACACTTTGGTCATGCAGGAGGAGCTCAGGGAGCTCAGGAAGACCGACAGTGGCTAACTCCTGTGCCAAGGGTCTTCAGACATAGGGACCCAGGTGCCCTCCTTCAGAGATTCAACAGCCTCAGCTGCCCTTGAGCTGCCACAGGACTCTGCTTTGTGGAGATGGGTGATTCAGCAGCGCAATTCTGACTGTCTCCACCTTGCAAAACTTTTGATTGAATCCTCTGTGTTAGTTTCACAAAAAGCTCTGCTCAAGTGACTGTGGTCCAAGAGTGTGTGTATGTGTGGATCAGCAGTTGAAGTATATCTCTTGCTGAACTCTTAGTCTTCCTCAGGCAGGCACACAGCTTAGGTTGGACAGGAGGTCTCTAGTCTTTAGCAAGTCTAAAAGCACAGTAATTTTCCAACTATGAGTAACTTAACTTTCCTTAAGGCTTTGTCCTGTTCAGTTGCCTGAAGAAGGCTCCGAGGAGACCTTCTTGTGGCCTTCCAGTATCTGAAGTGGGCTACAAGAAAGCTGGTGAGGGACTTCTTAGGGTGCCAGGTAGTGATAGGACTGAGGGGAATGGAACAAAACTAGAAGTGGGTAGATTCAGATTGGATGTTAGGAAGAAGTTCTTTACCATGAGGGTGGTGAGACACTGGCACAGGTTGCCCAGGGAAGTGGTGGAAGCCTGTGCTAGTTTGAAGCTAGCTAGAATGTTTTGGTGAGAACAACTAGATTACAGGCTGTGAAAGATAAACAAAGGTGATGTCTACTTCACTCATAGGCTTGCTGAGATGTATAAGAACAAGAAACCAAACATAGATAAGGCAGTTTTGCTTGTGAGCTTTGAGCTGCATTTCTCCCTCCAGCTTCTCTTGACGTCTCTCTGATTAATCCACTTTGCTTCCTAACCCCCTGGCCAAACCTCCATTCTTCCTTGGAACTGGTATAAGGTTGAGAGAGGTGGGGGAAGGTGGAAGGGTGGTTGGGAGCCTCTCCTGGGGATTCAGGTTTCTAGGAGGGGTGTTGTTTTTCTGTATTACCTTTTACCTTGTATATTTCTGTATATAACTGTATATACTGTAAAATCTGCTTGTATATTGTGCTAAGTTGTAAATATAAGCTTCATTCAAATTTCCAGAGCTGTCTGAGTCTAGTCTGGGTGATTTCCAAAGTTGGGGTGAAGTGGGGGGCAAGTAACACCCAAACCACCACAAAGCCTCATCCCAGGGGGCTTTTGAGGCCATGCTGGGTGTGGCTCTGAGCAACCTGATCTAGTACGAGGTGTCCCTGCCCATGGCAGGGGGAGTAGAAACGGATGATTCTTGAGGTCCTTTCCAACCCTGACAATTCCATGACTCAGATCTGAGTGTCTCCTGAGATGCTCCTTTATCATGAAGGTAGTGTGAAAAATGGTCCCCGTGTCACTACGAGACAGGACAAAGCAGAATATAAAAATATGAGACAATAAAAATATGTCAGTATGAGAGTGTCAGGGCAGGGTGTGTCAGAGCTAACTAAGCCAGAGACGTTGGAACCTGTGGGTGACATCTCACTGTGAAGAGATAGCCCCTGCCAGTGGGGGACGTGAGCAAAACAGGGGTGTGTTGGAGCTAACTGAACAAGGCTAGGGACGAACGGTAACAGCAAACGCCATGAGCAAGGTAGATAAGAGACCGTAAAGCATGCGGCTGTGAAGACGCAAAACAGCCAAGTCACAAATGACACCTGAGGAAGACTCGTTACTTCAGCCTCACGACCACCAGAGAGAACCCCAGGAGGATTAGCACACATGTGCAACAGTGCCAGGAGAAACCACAGCCTCCTCAGGAAGTGTTTATTACTGAACTGCTTCATGAATATGGATCTGAGCGGGAAATAAAAATCCTGCAGCTGCATGTGTACAGTGCGCGGCTGCGGAGAGAAACTCCCCTGCGCCCAGCGCTGCTCCTTGCTTGCCAAATAAAACTCCTAAAACTTACACAAGTTTTCGGTGTCACAATTTCAACAGTAGAAGAACACTGGAATAGGTTTCCCAGGGAGGTGGTTGAGGCCCCATCCCTGGAGATATTCCAGGTGAGTCTGGACAGGGCTTTGGGCAACCTGAGAATGTCCCTGCTGAGTGGGTTGGACTGGATGAGCTTTGGAGGTCCCTTCTGACCCAGACTATTCTATGATTCCATGTACATCCCCCTCAACATGCTGGGCACCTGTTCCAGTGCTTCTTTATACTTACTGAGATTTCCCACTTGAAATCAGGCTCTATTGCTGGACCTTTCACCATCTGTTGCAGTTTTTTGTTTAAGAGCGCCACAGACTGATTGTGTCCCTGTACTTTTTGAAAGGGAAAAAGTGTAGTGAAATAAGAACACTCTCATTGAACTGGAGAAGAAAATACAGGAAGATTGTGTTTAAAAATGTGCAGGAAAGATATGGCATACGTGAATACAGATACAGGATACATGAGAGTTCCCCCCAAACCTTCCCCCCTACCAAGCTAAATCCACCCAAACTCCCACTGCTCATTTTCTCCCAGCCCGCATTGTCTCCCAGATAGGCCCCAAACAGGCTGAAATTCGCTGTGGTGGCCTTCAAGGCTGTGACCTGCACGGCACTCCTATGTAGTTACCAAGTTAACCAGACAAGGATCCCTCCAGAGAGCTGGAAGGAAAAGGGAGAAAAGGGTGAATTGACCTTGCTGCTTACTTTTAAAGTATCTGCAGGATTATGGGCTAGAACAACACCATTGCGATATCTGGGGGCCACCAGTCCATCCCCTGGCACGGATCTTGGTCTCTGTAATTTTCTTCAGAAGTCTAGGATAACCTGGAACCCCTCAAACCACAACATTGCCTCATGATGTTCTCCTGCAGGGCACTGGTCAAGAGATGATTAACCACCTTGTCCTTTCCCAGGACAACGGCTTAGGAATGCTGCTACAAGAAATACAATTCCTGAAGCTGCAGGGCCGAGCAGAAGTCATCAGAGTACGAAAGTGTCTAGCCCCAAAGGGGAAGCTGTCACCAAACCTCCTTTGTAGCTGCTAATAACTTCCCCATCTCCTGCAATTTGAGCCCTAGCACTGAGCTCTGAATTTGAATCATAGAACTGGGAGCTATGAATTTGACTCCTAGCACTGTGAGACCTGAATTTGAGCCCTAGAAATGTGACCTCTGAATTTGAGCCGTAACACTATGAGCTCTGAATCTGAGACCTACCACTGTTAGCGCTGAATTTGAGTCCTAGCACTAAACTCATAATTTGAGTCCTAGCACTGTGAACTCTGAATTTTAATCCCAGCACTGTGAGCTCTGAATTTCAGTCCCACCAACTGTGAGCTCTGAATTTGACTCCTGTCAATGTGAGCTCTGAATTTGAATTCCACCACTGTGAGTGCTGAATTTGTGTCCTAACACTGTGAGCTCTGAATCTGAAACCTAGGCCTGTCAGCCCTGAATTTGAGTCCAAGCACTGTGACCTCTGAAATTTGGTCCCACCGCTGTGAGCTCTGAATTTGTGTCCTAGCATGGTGAGCTCTGAATTTGAGTCCGAGCACTGAGAACTCTGAAATTTGAGACCTAGCACTGTTAGGATTGATTTTCAGTCCCACTATTGTGAGCTCTGAATTTGATTCCTAGCCCTGTAAGCTCTGAATGTGAGTCATAGCACTGTGAGCTCCGAATTTCAGTCTGTCATGGAGGCAGGGAATAAACGTGACTGAGTCAGGAATTATAAAAAATAGAATTATTTTATTTTCCTGGAACTCTGCCCCCAAAACTATTACAAAATTAGTTTAGTTTATTAACAGATTCAGTTTGCTCATGAATCATAGAATCACAGAATGGTTTAGGTTGGAAGGGACCTCAAGGATCATCCAGCTCCACCCCCCTGCCATAGGCAGGGACACCTCCCACTAGAGCAGGCTGCTCAAGGCCTCATCCAGCCTGGCTTTAAATGCCTCCAGGAAGGAAGCATCCACAACCTCCCTGGGCAACCCGTGC